>OX421448.1:37026074-37031074 GCA_949126865.1 Montipora capitata | reverse complement strand
AACAGTACTCCCACGATAAAAGATTTCACGCACAAGGCGTCTTCCAACATCTACATGCAAGCCCATACAAGTCCTTCGGCGATCGGCGAGAGGCGACGGGGACAGGATTAGTGAGATCTGGAAGTCCCTAGTCTCAAACCGGCACGTTTAGGCGGCAGAGTTCCGATTCAGTCGTTTCACTCTTGGATAGGAACAGAAGAGTGCCTCGGCAGCGTTCTCTGCGACTGAGCAGCCCTTTTTAGGATCCACTCTGCTCACCCTATATTTGCGAGGGGGCTAGAAAATGTGCCCTAAAAATAGCCTGTTTCACCTACTCCTGGCTGGAAAACCGCGTCCAGCAGGATCACCGTTATAGCGGTCGAAATACCTACAAATTACAATTTGCAACTTGGAACGTTCGTACGCTCCTAGATAACCACGAACATACTGACCGTCCTGAAAGAAGAACTGCCTTGGTATCCCTCGAACTGAAGCGTTTTCAGGTTGATATTGCTGCCCTTCAAGAAACCCGAAGATCCGGAACTGGACAACTAAGTGAGCATGGGGGAGAATATACCTTCTACTGGCAAGGAAGACCAGAGGGCCAGCCCCGAATACATGGTGTTGGATTCGCAATTCGGAGCGAACTGACCAAGTATGTCACCTCTCTTCCCCATGGCGTTAACGAACGCATCATGAAAATGCGTCTTTCTCTGGATAAGGATCAAGGTGCTACTGTCATCTGCGCATATGCACCAACCCTAGACGCTGAAGAGGAGACGAAGGAAGTCTTCTATGCAACACTCAATAACATCCTAGCGAACATCCACAAAGATGACAAGATCATTATTCTTGGTGATTTTAATGCAAGGGTCGGAAGAGATCACGCTCTCTGGAAGGGGACCATCGGCAGAGAAGGGGTCGGGAATTGCAACGCTAATGGAGTACTTCTGCTTACTTTTTGCGCGGAGCACCAGCTAGTTATCACGAACACCATATTCCGCCAAAAGAACAAATTTAAAACTACCTGGCAACACCCAAGATCTAAACACTGGCATTTGATTGACTTTGTCATTGTCCGAGCACGTGACCAGGGCGATGTCCAAATGACGAAATCAATCACTAGCGCAGATGACTGTTGGACAGATCATCGTCTTGTACGCTCGAGCTTTGCCCTGAAACTACATCACAAGAAACGGCATATAGCAAAACAACCGAAAAAGAGACTAGATGTTGAAAGACTGAAAAATCCGGCGCTGCTTGAAGAACTGCAGCTTGCTCTCCGTCAGTCCCTTGCCTCCGTTCATGGCAATAACGTTGAGGAATTTTGGCAGGCTCTGCAAGCAGTCATCCTCTCAAGTAGCGAAGCCACGATTGGCTACAGCACCAGGAAACACCAGGATTGGTTTGATGAAAACGATTACGTCATTGAAGAGCTCATAGACGGAAAGAGGAAAGCCTTTTGCACTTGGCAAAATGACCCTACGAATGAAACCAAACGCTCTGCCTATCACAACATACGGGCAGAGGTCCAAAGGCGGATTCGCCATATGAAAGATCAGTGGTGGACCGCTAAGACAGAACAACTTCAGGACCTTGCAGACAAAGGAGATACCGGTGGTTTTTTCAGTGCTACCAGAACAATCTTCGGACCCAGCACACGTGGGGAGACGCCCATTAAAGACAAAGATGGTACTCTCCTGAAAGATACAGTGAGCATCAATCAGCGCTGGAAAGATCATTTTCAAGAACTTCTAAACCGTGATTCTACGGTTGACGAATCTGTTTTCGACAAGATCCCGCAGTTGCCAGTCAATGCTGAGTTAGGAGCAGAACCGACCCTCAGCGAGACAAAGTCATCCATCAAGCAAATGAAAAACGGCAAGGCCCCAGGTGTTGACGGAATTCCAGCAGAGATTTTCAAGTACGGAGGCGACGACCTGGCGTTGCATCTTCACCAACTCATTCTCCTAATCTGGCGAACGGAGGAAATAACCTCGGACCTCCAGGACGCCGACATTGTTAAGATCTTTAAAAAAGGAGATAAATCTGACTGTGGAAACTACCGTGGCATTTCCCTTCTTGCCACTGCCGGGAAGATTATCGCACGAATCCTTGCTAACCGTCTAGTTCCGCATGCTGATGGCTTCCTGCCAGAGTCTCAATGTGGCTTCCGTCCAAATAGAGGAACAACTGACATGATCTTCACTGCCCGGCAGTTGCAAGAAAAATGTCGGGAGCAGTGTCAGCCATTATATATGGCTTTTATTGATCTCACAAAAGCGTTCGACTCTATCAATCGAGAAGCGCTATGGAGAATCCTGGCTAAATACGGCTGCCCGGAGAAGTTCATTTCTATCTTGAGACTCCTTCATGACGGCATGTCCGCCAAGGTTCTAGGCGGCACTGGTGGCGAGGCCTTCGAGGTACGGACTGGCGTGAAGCAAGGATGTGTCATCGCACCAACCCTCTTTTCCATCTTCATCTCAGCCATCTTTCACCTGATCCAAGACAGATTACCTGACGGTGTAGAGATCATCTATCGAATGGACGGAGGGCTGTTTAATCTGCGAAGGCTGAAGGCACGGTCAAAGCCCTCCACCACTTCACTGATTGAGCTCCAGTATGCGGATGACAACTGCGTCTGCGCCACCTCAGAGAGTCAACTTCAGGCAATTCTGGATGCGTTTACGCTCGCCTGCGAGAGCCTCGGTCTCTCGGTGAACGTAAAAAAGACAGAAGTCCTCTTCCAACCTGCCCCAGGCCAGCATCCCTCGCCCTCTCCCATGAGTATCAGCGGGTCCACACTAAAGAATGTCCAGACCTTCCCCTATCTTGGCAGTGTCCTCTCGACAAAAGCTGACATCGAGGCGGAGACTCTTCATCGCCTTAAGGCTGCAAGCTGTGCCTTTGGAAGGCTTCGTGAGAGAGTGTATCCGGAGAGGAGTCTGAGGAAAGACACCAGACTCCTTGTGTACAAGGCTGTCGTGCTTCCGTCCTTCCTTTATGGCTCGGAGACCTGGACGACCTATAGGAGACACCTTAACGTCCTGGAAAAGTACCATCAGCGCTGCCTGAGACGCATCCTGGGTGTGACCTGGCAGAATCGACGGACAAATTCCAGCGTCCTTGACGAAGCACAATGCACCAGTATCGAGGGCATGATAATCGAAAATCAACTGCGTTGGACTGATCATGTTGTCAGGTTGATGGACTCGCGCCTCCCCAAGCAGATCCTCTTCGGAGAGTTGGGTTCTGGCACCAGAGCACAAGGGGGGCAGCGAAAGCGTTTCAAGGACAATCTCAAAGCAAATTTTAAGGTGTGCCACATTGGTCTGACGACCTGGGAAGATCTGGCACGTGACAGACCCAGATGGAGACATGCACTCCGGGAGAGCGTGGCGCTATTTGAGAAAGAGCGGCGTCAGAAAGCGGAGGAAAAACGCCAACGCCGTAAAGAACATGACGTTGCCCCTGCTTTGTCGCAGCAGGCCTCCTACATCTGCCCCGCCTGTGGCAAAGCGTGCCACTCTAGAATTGGACTCTTTAGCCACCAACGGGTGCACAAGACTAGAAGTTGAATAGACAATCTTACTCGTTTTCGAGGGATACCATGATGATGATGATGATGATGATGGGTCGGCTTTCTGTCCAGATTGTTCTCCGACGTCAAATCGTGCCTTCAGATAATCCTTGACACGAGGAGAGTATCTTTTCCCTCCTATCCTTGGTTTTTGAAGTGCCCAACCCATTGAAAGTGATGAGTTTGCCACAGAAGAAATGTGCACCTTTGGTTTGGGACAATTCTCCGAGTAGATAGTAGAAAATCGTGCTGCCCAATCGCGCCGAAATTGACCGTATATGGATTCCTGGCTAATTTTAGTCTCATGTTGTTCATAGTCGAGATGACTTTGTAGGGAATCAAAACTCGTAAAGCTCAGAGAGCAGCCTGCCTGGGGACATGAAAACATAGTCGCACGGCTTAACGGCTCAAACTCCTCTTCCTGGCAACGTTGCCAGTACTGACTAACCATTGTAGACCTCCTGACTCTTCGAATTAAGTCGTTAGTGATTCGTACAATTTGTGCATTATATTTTAGGAATGTGACGTAAATTGCTTTAAAGCCTGTGGAATAGTCATTTTGCAGTAAACATTGCGTGACACCATAGGCAGCCCAAGCTCGCGTCACTACAGGCAGCCGTTGAGAATTAAACGAGTTATAAGACTTGGTATGGGAAATAAAATACAGTCGATTATGAAGCCTAAAAAATGCTCAGTTTAACGTTCATTCAATAAAATGAATCAAAATGAATCACCTCTGGTGTATTCCTGTGCCTTTTGGAGTTTATTTCACAGTTTTGGGAAAAGGAAAGGAAAGGAAAGGAACTTTATTTAAGTGTCTAGTCTTTCTAGCGCAGAAGCACTAATTGGGGACACTGTAAATTGAAATTAACAATTAACACAAATCAAGTCAAATTTTGGTTTTTGAGGAGAGGGGAAACCGGAGTACCCGGAGAAAATCTCAGGAACAGGGAATTCGGAATTCGGAATTCCAAAAGCTTAATCAATGCAATAATTATTCCGCGCATTGAAAAACTGGGCACTGTAAATACATGTCGCCTAAGACAATAGCATTCTGGGCGATGTCTCGGTGCAGAGTAGAGAACCAACAAACTCAACCCACATATGACGCCGCATCTGCGAATCGAACCCGGGTGGGTGGGAGGCGAGTGCTCTCACCACTGCGGAAGTCCGTGTTTTCAATGTTCTAAGACGAAGTCAAGGCTGCACACTACGATTTCGACCGTTGTCAGCTCAGAGAATGTGAAGTGTTCGTACAAAAATCGCTCTCAGAGAAAAAATACTTTGAGATAAAAAAATTCACAGAGCCGCTTTTGTTGTTTATATGTTAATATAGCCACTATCAAAGTTTGGGGGCAATCGAACAAATTCCCTCTGAGTTTTAGCTCTTTAAAGTGGCCCCTTCAAGTGAAAAAATT
This sequence comes from Montipora capitata, assembly GCA_949126865.1. Taxonomy (NCBI): domain Eukaryota; kingdom Metazoa; phylum Cnidaria; class Anthozoa; order Scleractinia; family Acroporidae; genus Montipora; species Montipora capitata. Next base: position 37,026,094 of record OX421448.1, on the reverse strand, counting down.
GATTCGAGAAACAGCGTTAA
>OX421448.1:36998574-37011074 GCA_949126865.1 Montipora capitata | reverse complement strand
GGAGCCTTGAGGTCTTTTGTTGCACATGAGATTCTCCGATCAATCGTCATGTCGTTGATACGTACAGCCTTACTTTGATTACTGCAATTCTGTCTGGGGATGTGGAGGCAAAACCCTAGCCAGTAAACTTCAAAAACTTCAAAATCGCGCTGCGCGTATACTCACTTACTCGAAGTATGATCGCAACGCTGATAACCTTATCCAAAACTTGGATGGATAAAACTTGATTCTCAACGAACAATCCATAAGGCTGTAATGGTTTTTAAGTCGCTTAATGGTCTTACTGCCGATTACCTTAGTTCTAAATTTGTTGACCGTAGTAGCGTCTCCAATTTATCCTTAAGGGACACAGAGGGCAAACTAGCTATCCCACAGCCACACACAAACTATATGCAAAATAGATTCCGCTATTTTGGAGCAGTTCTCTGGAATAGTTTACCAATCCAGTTGCGGCAAGCTGATTCCCTTAGAGCGTTTCTTTTCATCAAGTTAAATCTACAATTTTTACACACGGCACTCATGTAAAGCAGGTTTTATTTTGTCATTTAATATTATAGTTATATTTTTTGGTTATTTAGAGTAATTTTAAAATAATGTAGCTCTAGTCGTTGTATAATTTGTAATAATTCTGATGAGTTTACCGAGTCTAAATAAAGTTATCCTATCCTATCCTATCCTATTCTATATAGGTAGTGCCCGCCTGCGAAGACTTCAAAACATGCTCACTGAAACTCCACGCTTCTGCAAATATTTTTTAAGTTCTCCGATATTCATTGTGTGGAAGTCCTTCTTTAATAGGCATCTACGTAAACATGTTGAAACTGGAACTGTCGCAAACAGGACTGCTTGCTGAAGTTTGCTAGACTTATTCAGCGTTTTCGAATTTTTCTATTTCCAAGTTTTCGATTTACACACACTCAAATCACATTCCGACATTCTGACCTCAAATTGCAGAAATATATGACAATTTTAATACCTGGAGGTATTCGTGATAACGTAATGCAAAGAATACAGTTCGCTTCTGTCCGCCTAGGGATCGAAGATGGACAAAACCTGACTCACCACCGTAAATCCTGTCGAAGTAGGAGTGTAAAACTATCGCGTCCCACACCAAATCCTAACCATCGAAGTGACTAGTGTCTTTGTTCCATCATTTCCAAGTCCAACGCAAAAAGAAACTAACATTTCATATCTGCTCGCCACGCCATCTCACTATGTGTTATATGTCCGATCTGCTCGAATGTCCGAACTTTCGAGGTTTGTTTACATAAAAAGTCACGTGATACTACACTTGGACGCTAGCGCTCAGAAGGTCAATTGAATCAGGGCTCTGAGACTTGTAGGGATGGCGCAATGGTGAGAGCACTCGCCTCCCACCAATGTGACCCGGGTTCGATTCCCAGACTCGGCGTCATATGTGGGTTGAGTTTGTTGGTTCTCTACTCTGCACCGAGAGGTTTTTCTCCGGGTACTCCGGTTTTCCCCTCTCCTCATAAACCCAAATTTGATTTGATTTGCCTTAACTTCTTAATTTTAATTTACAGTGTCCCCGATTAGTGCTCTACAGCGCTAGAAGATTAGACACTTAAATAAAGTTCCTTTCCTTTCCTTTCCTTATGACTGCGACATACCTGCTCCCTTCTTGCTGGGGTATGCACCTTATTCCAAAATGGCCGCTGATTTATGCGCATACAAATTGGCCCTTGTTGCCTCGTTCAAGAGAAAATATTCTTTTGAATTTTAAGCTTAAGAACGAGGCATCAAGGGTTAATTTGAATATAAAAAGATATATATGTTTAAATGGCGGCCATTGTGGAATAAGGTGTATAGGATATTGGGGAGATGAAGGTCCCGGGAAAACCGCTTTAACATCCGCTCGATTTTTTCAGTTCAATAATGTTGACTGATTGGGTGGGCAAACGGTTTCAACAGATCACCAACATCATCACGAGAGGCCTGGTATTCAGTCCCAGGCTGTAGCAATGGTTGTTACATAGATACGTCATTGAGACATTGATTAGTGCGCACGGCGCATGCTCAACAATGTTGAAAGAGAGGGGCAAACGGCTTCAACTTAATTCAATATTCGCGATAACAAAAGAAATGTAGAATGGTTGTTGAAGCAAAGTTCAAACGCTTTTTAACTCGTTCAACATCGATTCCACTTGTTTCAACACGGTAACCTGCGATCAGGCGTACTTTTCTTGAGACAGGGCGCTAAAAAGTACCTTTTCGCACCATGTCTAAGGAAAAGTACGCCTGATCGCAGGTTATCAACACGGTTGAAAGAGGAGAGGGGGTAACGATTTCAACGTCAATGTTGACCAAAATTGAACGGATTTTGAAGCAAATGTTCAAGGTGTGTACTTGTGATAAAAGGATTTCTCTATGTATTAATGTTGTCCATGTTTAGTAGTCCACCTGGTCCACCGGGAAAGTCCATGGATTAGAGGTCAGTGAAATATGCCTACCCCCGCAAGGCTGCTGCTCCTTTGTCCTCTCGTTTGTGCTGACAGGAAGAAGTGTAATGAATTTTTGAAAGAGAGGCTATTCATAATATTCTTGAGAAAGTTTCATTCCATTTCCACACATCCGCCATGTTTTTCGACCACAATATTTCTGATCTTTAGTAAACAAACTGCATTATTTTTAGCTTTGGAAACAGGGAAAATAAAAGGGCTTAAAGTCTTAAATAAATTTGAAGTTTAGCAAAACACGAAGGGGCCATCGGCCAGACCCGGATTGGGACAGTTTAGATTTTATGTTCACCGTGGATTCTCGCACATTGGATTACCCTGACAAACAAGGCAACAATTTGGATTTCAATTATCAATGATCGCACATCACTTTCAGTGACATTTTGACATGCTCCTCCACACGACTTAATATGGATTGCGTGAACTGAGTATCGCTGAATCTCATCTTTCTGCGCAAACAGTCGTTGCTGATGAATCTTCAAAAGCGAATATTGAGGAGTCAAATCTTCCTCGGAACTCAAGCTACTGCGCTATATTTGTGGGTTATTCCCTTATTGTACACAAACACAAATGGAAAAGCAGGTATTGTTTCTTTAATTGCTGGCATTTGCCTCCTGAATCTGGTGATGAAAAAATGAAAATTAATTCTTTTAAAAAGTATTTTCTCCGAGAATAAGATATTCAACATTTGTAGGTTTAATATGTATTTGTGAAATTTTAAGGGAAGGAAAATCCGAACTGAATTTAAAATTTCAATGCCTTTTATTTGTTCAAACTGAACAGTTTCAGTCTTTCTCTTGGAAACGACAATTAATTCCAAAACTGCCGCATTGTAAACGATATCCTGCCATTAACGACTAAAATACTTTTTAAATTCGTAAAAGTCAAAGAACCCTTCAATTTGGGTTGTTGAGAATTCAATTTATTCTTTGCATTAAAATAAACGCCCGAGGAAATGAAATCAGTTTAGTGAAAGTTATCAGCTCTGGGACTAATTTTAAGATTTTGTGTCAGAACAAGAGAAAACATTTTTTTTGGTCATAAATCATGCATTGATACGTGGGACGCTCGATTCGCTTTTTGTTTTCATAAACTTGTTTTTCCAGCTGGTTCACTTGCGCAAAATATATGTTGGCTCTTTAACTTCCCACTGTATTAATTAGGGACCTAAATTAAGCATTACGCGGGCAGCTTCTAGGCCCTTTCCGATTATGCTAGCATTTTTTGGCATTATTTGTTTAAACAAGCATTTTTTTCACACTTTTTCTGTAAAAAGAATTGCTAGAATTATTTATGCCCATGATAACTTTGATCTACATTTCAGCAATCCAAAGATTTTAAATGCTAAATTTTAGAATTCAAAAGCATTGTGATGATTTGCTTTTGTGTTTGAGAGAAGGATTTCTGTAATTGAATTGAATATGAACTGCATCCAAACTGATTCGAAAGAAGTCTGGACCTAGCTGGTCAGCGGTTAACTTTCAGAGGCCGTTCACGCACTTGCTCAAACAAGATGACGTCGGCTAGTGCCACGCCATCTTCTCGAAACTTGCAGCTCGTAGAAGGAAATTCTGACGGAGAACATAAACCGGTCTCTTCAATGAGCAACGGAATTGCGCTCTCGTTGACTGCCTCCAGGTCAGCGTCATATCCCAGTGCAACAAGCGCTAAGGACTTCGAACATAAATTAACTGTTTATCAATGGACACTTTTTGGCTGCATCAGAATGATCATTTAAAAATAAAATAAAAAACAATTCAGCACTTTTTGCCTTATTCAGTTGATGATATCATCAACTGAATAAGGCGAAAAGCACACATGATCCCTGAGTTTTTGCGTTTTGCTTGAAATAAAACAAAGCATTTTCTGGAAACAAAGTAGCTTTATTTTGAGAATCGAGCATAATTTGAGCATTTTTGTGGCGTAAAACGAGAAATACCAGGAGCATTAAATGTCAGTTTTACTAGCATAATCGGGAAAGGTCTAGCAGCTTCCCTGTGACGCCGACGCCATTAAACGCGTTTTTTCCTACAATTTTACGTGTCACAATTCGGCGTCCAGTCCGACGATGTTTAGCGCAGCTGGCGGGATATTTACTATTGCAGGATTATTCAAATACACGGGAGTCAATCGATGGTTGCCTCGTTGTTTTGGTCGCAAGGGATTTCAAAATTACTAGTCCCCATGCCAGTCGCGGCCCACTCACGGCCCACTCGCGGCCAAAACCTTCGTACTCGCGAGTGTACGATAAAATATCCCGCCAGCTACGCAGGCTAGACGATGTTACGAATAAACGCTTTATCAACGACTTTTGTGTGACTCAATTTCCCTGCGTTTTGTGTGCCACTTCGTCTTCTTTCGTGATTTCTTTAGTTAATTATCATATTGATTAGTTTTGTTTTTGCCACAGTTTCACTTTGGTTAATTAACTGAAGTGTGTCATTTGATGAGTTATCTTTTCATCTCGCAGAGGCTTGCAGGAGACTGGAGTATATTCCAGCAATTCAAGGTCAAGCTCTGATGAATCATGGGATCAAAAATATAAGCCTTGACGGACAGGACACCTGCCGTATTGCATGTTACCTTGACGAGAACTGTCTCTCTTTCAACTTTGGACATTTCGTCTGTCAACTAAGTGATTCTGACCACAAACAACATCCTGATGACCTAAAAGCGAGTGACGGGTTTATCTATGTAGGAACAGAGGTAATTTAACTGACAATAGGACCCTAATAGGTTTTTCGGGTTCCCGAATTTGACCTATATAGGAGTCGGGATTCGGGATTTGGGGAAAATAGAGAAAAAGAGTCGGTATTGTGGATATGAACAGGGTAAGAGATTGAGGAATTTTACAAATGCGGGATTCAGGAAATATCGCTTTTTGGAACCGAGATCCCGGACATTCCAGTAACATAACGTGAAAAATATCAAATGAAGCTGTCTCTTTACATTTTCATGCAGCTTTCTCGTCTATGTTATCTTTGGTTCGATTCTAGGCTGAGTGTAGCCGCAAAGAAATCGGATCTAACATCGAAGCCAATTTTTTCGAGGCACTTTACAGAAATAGGTGGGGAATTTTACTTCTTAAAAGTAGCGAAAAAAAGCAATAAGTTACACAAACAAAGAAAAATCAAGACAAAAAAGTTATAATTTAAAAGACATTTAACGTTAGCCGCACATAAGCGTGAAGACACGCCCATCAGACTTATGTCAAGCAGGGATTACAGGAACCAGCTCATGTAATTAAGGTGATGATGCAATAGGCCACTTAGGAAAAAAAACCATAATACTCTTTGTTTGTCCCCCCAAATTTTGCATAAGCATTGTTTCCAGTTTCTCTTGGGACTTACAATGGTTCCAAGAGAAAACAAAAACAATACTTATGCAAAATTTGGGGGGACAAACAGAGAGTATTATGGTATTTTGCCCAATGGCCTATAAAACCATGCAAATAAATGCCTTCTTTTTGGTACTGGACTTGAAAGAGATCATACAAATGATTGTCAAATGACTTCTTTGTTGAGACAATAACCTTTTATTTTCCTCTTACGGGACCTCCTTTCTTTGAGGTAAAGGACATCTAGAAATGTGACTGGGATCGGAATGAGTTGATAAAGACCATCGGGATCACGGAATTGGAGGACATTTTGGTCGGGATAGCCCGTGGTTGAAAGATTCTATTGGGAACCCTGACAATAGCCTTAGTGCCTTTTTTAAACTAACGAATTATAAACAGAGGTTGTTAAGATGACTGAATGAAGGGATGAAGGAAAGAAGTTTCAAATGACCGATCGGTTAAATTGTGCAGCCAATTGCGAGGACCACCGTATACCTTAAGATTCATTTTTGCCAACGAAACACTTCATTGATACTGTATCATGGAATAGTTTTTAGTCGTTTTCACAGATCTTAGCTTATGAATAGTTCTTTCAAGTGATTCACTGCTTCTTGCTGTAGTTTGTACAGGTAATCAAACGATTTCAAGTGCAATTTGCAATAATTAGCAGGAGTACAGGGATTAAAAGACCGACAATGGTAATAATAATAGAATCTTTATTTGAACTCGCTGACAATATATAGCACACTGGTGCTAGTTTGAGCGAGCAAATACTACTAAAGCTAAAACTAGATACAAAATACCTAAATAACATCAACAATAAAATAGAATAGAATCAGAATAAAATTAAGTAGCACAAAAAAAAAAAATGAGGAATAATAAAAAGAAAAGAAAAAAAAAAGGAACATTGTTATTACTGCATACCAGCAAAATCAATTTTGGAAATCAGATATTTGACAGAACTTAAGTCCTGAGATAATCTAATATTATCTTTAAGAGAATTCCATAAGTTTGGCCGTAAATATCTAATGTGGATTTAGGTCCATATGATGTTGTGTTACATCTAGGGAGAGATAAAAATACGAGACCCCCTGAGATCATATGGTGTGGCACGTAAAAAGAAGAGATCCTTAATGTATAATTGAGCTATATCATTGAGTGCTTTATACACTAGTAAGACAATATTTTGAAGTCTTCTATTATAGTTACAGTGTGGTCCTATTGGCCATCATTAATAGTTAACAATTAGACCCGTAGCCCATGAGGCGTCACGCTTTTCGCTACTCGAGGACTATTACTAATAGTCCTCTAGTAGCGTAGCCAATCAAAATGCAGGATTTGCATTAGTCCACTAGTTCGGTGATACTAATGATTGATAGTTCTTATCCTTAGTTTGAAAGACACTCCGTAATGCTCGTTCGTTTAATTTTTCAAGCTAATCTGAATCACTTTTGGAACAAAAGTGCCACAAAATAGAACAGTAATTAAAATGTGAAAGAATAAAGGAATTGTATAACTTTAACTTGGCATCGAAAGGGATAAGGCGTTTGAATCTGTTAAGTACACTAATTTCTTAATTTTTTGGAATAGGCAAGCAATATGTTCATGAAAATTAAAATTATCGTCAATGGAAACTCCAAGTAATTTAATACAGTTTTCTTGTTTAAGTTCTTGATCCGCCACTTTGAACATAAAATCAACAGAGGATCTTCCCGGAGCTAGACCAAAACGTTGGAACTTATGTGAATTAGCCTTAAGCGAATTATCAGAAAACCAGAGTAAAGACGGAATCTTTAAGGTCATCGTTAATAGTAGCCTCAATAGTCGATGGACATTCGTGACTAAAGTGGAGTTGATTGTCATCTACATAGGTATGTATTTGAGTTTAGTAACACTGAAGTGAAAATCATTAAAAAAATGTTAAAAAGAAGGGGGCCTAGGACGGACCCTTGTGGCACTCCCCTAGAGACTGCCGACCAGTCAGAAAAGCCGTTACAGATTTTAACACGTTATCTGCGTTCAAAGAGAAAACTTTTCATCAAACCAATACTCTTAGGCGAGAGTCCATAAGCAGCAAGTTTGGCCAAAAGAAGCCTGTCAAGTAGCAGGCTATCAAAAGCTTTGGTGAGATGTCAAGATCATACTACACCGACAAAGCGTTTGGAATCCACATTAAACTTGAAAATTGCAAAAGCAACGCTCGTTCATCACGAATCTTGGAATTCAAATTTGCGATATCCGGAACTACAGCATTTCATTCGCCCTCTCTTGGTTCGTTACCTCCTTTTGCTCTGAATGACCTCTTTTCTGCACAGTGCTATCTGAAAATTGCCTTTCCTTTAGCTTATCGTATGCATACTGGAAAGAATTACTGTATTAAGCTTAACCCTATTTTGCCTGTAACGGGAAGGAACTTTGAACATTGTTATAATTTTCTGAAAAAAAGGCAAACACCACTTATCTAGCAAAGCTAAACTACAGAATACCCGGCCACTTATTTGCATATGAATGCCGTGTATTGTTTAAGGACGGTGCCTACTATTGTTACTGCGCATACGTTCTGCGCGTCTCGAGATACTCCGATTTCCTATTGGCGGTGCTTATTAATACAGGGATATTTTTGCGCGGTTCAAAACTATGCGGAGAAAGCAGAACTTAGCAAGTGCTCTTGATATCCAAAAAGAAAATAGGGGGTAACCATGCAGTTTTCAGAGATAATTAAGCTTCAATTTGGCAAAGAACGCCATACATTGCTTTGTATTTTAGAGCTTTTTACAATTATTGTTGATTAAATATCTTCGAAAAATGTGTGGCTACCCCCAATTTTCTTTTTGGATTTTAATAATACTTGTTAAATCTGCTTTTCCCGCATATTCAGGAAACCGCGCAAAAATACCTGAATAAGTAGGCACCGTCCTTAATGTTATATGCCTCGCCGGCGGCCGTAAGACCCTGTAGCTTTCCAGATGTGGTCTGTGATTGGACAACGAAACAATAGATGATACAACAGAGACAATGTACTTAGACCTGATAGCAAAAGAAGCTAGGGATCACTGAAAATAGCAGTCTGGAACAGGTACAGGATTACTCTCGCCGGCAACACATCAGGCAATTGTCTGCAATACTTAAAGGTGCTAGTTTTTTCACGCGTAATCTACTTTTCAACTTGACAGAACGACTGCTATGGAAATCTGTGTTCTCCGCATGGAAAATGCGCTATCAACTCAGCCGATAATACCCACTACTGCAAATGCTTAAGGGGATATACTGGAAAGCATTGTAAAGTTCTTGGTAGGTAAATCGTATACTCATGATTTTATTTGGGGATGAGATTTTTGACAGTTTCTCGAAATCTCATCGAAAACCTTTCAGCAGCTGTTGTTCAGACATCATTTCGTGTACTCCTTTCAGTATGACGAACATTTTCATGACTAGTCTGTTTGCGTGTATTTTCCCTTCTTCTTTCTTGCTGTTTTTTGTCACCATTATTCACTCTGTTTTCAAGTGCTCGTGCTTGCTCTTTGTTTCGCTGCTCGTCACTATGATTCCTTCTCTTTATTCGGACTCTTCCTTGCTCTCTTTCTCTCGTTGCTTCTCACTGGTATTTCATCTGTTTTTCGTGCTCTCAGCCGCTCTCTTTCACGTTGAGCGCCTGCTTACTGGTTTCTGCTCTCTCTATCTTTCCAAGTCTTTCCTCTTTGTACAACATTTTAAAAAATACTTAGGCCATCCTCTTTTTTTTCTCCATTTAGCGTCGTCCGACCGACACAAATTTTGCCATTTTCCAAAAAAACTAACGTAGTTAAACCATTCTTATGCCTCATAGGAGTTCAGTGGTTGATCCTTTATCCCATGTTGTCTTAATTTTACAATAACATCAACCAACTTTTCCGCCATATTGATTTGGGGACGGTTCACGTCTTGTTGTTTTCCAGGCTCCGCAGCAAAGATGCAGGCGTAGCAGGTCTCCGATTCCGAGACTACTTGTGATAATTTTTTTTATAGGTTTTTTTTTTTTCAATCCGACCGACCGACCGACCGACCGACCCAATATCAGGAAACGCATTCGACGCGAAACGAAAAAATAAAGGGGATGGCCTTAGCTTGTTTTTCGGGTTGTCTTTAAACTTTTTCCTTTTGTTACTAAATCGCAGTGTCAAATGCAGAACGCTGGTCATGCAACTTCCCGCCAAAAAAAGCGTGGATTCCATTAGTGCAATATTTTGCGTATTGACTTACATGAAAAGTTGAACGTACGGACGGACGGACTGTCGTACGATGACGTCATAACCAAAACTAGAATTTCTCGAAATTACAAGGGTTATCATATTTTCTTAACCTTGGTACTCTGACTCCGAGTGTGCCTTCCACGCGAGGAGCTCCGCTATGAATGTAACTAAAACATCTTCAACTGCAAAGGTTCATGCAACGTTTCGACACTCCTGGCTAGATGCTCACCAATTTACATAAAAAGGGAGAAGGGTGCAGTCATTAAATTTCACTTTAATAAGATGAAAAAAGGCGTCAGGTAAAAAGCCACCATCATTCTATTAACTATAGTTCAACAGGGCGGGGGACCGTCTTTGATGTGTCAAGCCTCTAGGAAAGAACGGCCATGATTTGTACCGTCGGCTGATGGTGATACTACTTCATTTATGCCAGGAAAATGTGTGGTTAGTTTGCAAAGAATGCCCTGATAAAGCAGAGTTTTCCTGTTAATTTGCAAAGAAACCTTCATCCAATTTTAGATATTTATCCTTTCCAGTCACTGGCTGCTCAAAAGCTCCAAGCGTTACAGGAACCTATGATATTCGCCTCAACGACAGTTTCGGACATCTTCCTGTTTACTGTGATCAGACAAGCGATGGAGGAGGTACTCGATTTCTTTTATTCTCGTTTTCTAAGGGTAAAATATTGCTCAACCCTGCGCAACGAAGATCCCCGTCTGATCTTTCAATCGACCCATGAAAAATTCAAATTCCTATTGTAACGATTTAAATGCAACTAACCTAAACACGTTTCACAGAAGCTAAATTCCTATTAGCAAAATTAGACTAATAGCTTGTCTTTGGGTCCTTACATTCAGTTTGATCGAGGTGCATAAGTTACGTGAAGTTGACAAAGATATTAGCAGCTGTTTGCCGGGCGATCAAGCTATTGTAGCCACATTCACTGGTGCATGTTTCCCGGGGTTAACATTGCAAACTGCTTTGCATTGAAGTGTGGAAAAGAAAAAAAGTGTGTCAAAAAGTGATCTCTTCTCAGAAATTATGCGAACACTACTGAACTTGTTCTTCGGGAAAATAATCGGTACATAAATGCAAAATTTCGTGGGGGAATTGCAAAGTGTGAGGAGATTTAGCAACCAAAAATCTTCCATTTTTAGTTAACTGGTAAATCATTTGTATACGTTTTTTTGTGCTTTGTTTTCCATTGATATGGATGACTTTTTTTGCTAATAATTGCAGGTTGGACGATGGTATTTAAAGTTGTCGCAAACGCAACGCCTTTGTACGTTGCGGAGATGTGGAAGTCACCAGACACACATTCTGAGAATGTGACGGTCGCCCTGGATTCATCTTCAACTTTTCCTGGACACTATAAAAACCGTCTGGTACTTTCTCAAAACTGGAACACGTTTAATCCTAAGCAGGTAGGAAAGCATAGACATCTCGTTTTCCCTATTCGGGTATTGGAAGCAGCTCTATTGTACCGCTCCCTGACCCGAAAAGACTATCGGTCAATGTAGCGTACCTGCATGACGAGTTCGCGGGTTCGAAAATAACCCTGAAAGTCTTGTGATGGGAGAACTGTCGCTTTAACTATCGAAACATGGGACGCCCGGCCTCTCGTAATCCAGCATATGGTCTAAATTCCTATTAAAACATTTAATCCAATCCATCCTTAATTAAACGTTGTGCATTTAAACAAAACTGCGACGTTCTAAAGTAAGCGTTTATTGACTATAACATATCAATTTTGATTATAACTGAATCATTTCATTGTCTGTGTCTGTGTATATTGCCTTTGGTGTTGGTTCCACGCCAGCCAATTGAAAACCCCCAACAGCTTTTACTCGCTGGGTGTTCTTGCTATCAATTGCAGGTCCGTGTTGCGCTGTACAAGGACGGTGAAGAAGTGCATTCTCTCAAGTTCAATGCTGTTAATGATAATGTTGCATGGTTTACCAAGGAAAATCTCAATTTTGCCACGTGGGATGACCTCATAAATTCTTCACATCTGCAGCAATTTGCTCTTCAACCGGCCGATGCCATTTCTAATCGCTCTTTTGAGATATCCAAAAAGTACACTAGCTGCGAAGAAGATGAGGGCTGGTTAATGATCAGCACTGATACTAATCCGTGTCATTTTGAGAAAAAAAATCCCCTGAGCATCCTTTACAGCAGGAAAAAGTCTTTCTCTGTGTATAACTCAATGGGTGAGTCTGACAAATCCCAATTTTGCAAATAAATAATGTTGGATCGACTCGTGCTTGTTCCACTAGGGCATTCAGCAAGAGGTGTTGAAGACATTCCAGTGAGACCGTAACCCCCTCGAAAAACGAGAAGCAACTAAAAAAAAATACAGAAAGAAAAGGAGGGGAATGGCTTCATCCCCCTCCTTAGTCCTTATTGAATCTACGGTAACCGTAATTCGCTTGATTTACTTAACGTTATAGCGGCCAT
>OX421448.1:36986074-36993574 GCA_949126865.1 Montipora capitata | reverse complement strand
ACTTAGTCGCTTTATTAATCGAGGCACACGAAACTTTGAACTCATTGGCGCACAAAAGCAAAATGTAGCGATTATTTAATAGCAATGGTAGCAATTTCACTAATCATAAACAAAAGTTAGGGTTAGTCTGTAAATTAAGAAAGAGCAATTCACAAAGCAAACTCTCAACCTCAATTAAACTTGCCAAATGTGTAAAATTAAAATCTTTAATTTCAGAAACAGCCAGGTAGTGTTGGTGATTCGACTCGAATCGATCAAATCGAGTCCGTTCGACATACAGTTATCGATTCGACAAAAAGCACAATCAATTTCCGAAAGACTGGAGAGGAAACTAATAGGGGTAAAAGGAAATGTAGGTGAATCGACTGGAATCGATCGAATTAAGTATGTTCGCAGGGGCGGATCCAGGCCGGAATTTTTGATAGGGGGGGTCCAAACCTTGACTCAGAAAAAACAATACAGAAACTTTTTTTCAGATTAGTGGCAAAATAGAATGGCTCTCCATCAAAAAACAAGTCAACCAGTTGAGTAATAATAGGCGATCCTGCAGATGCGAGAATTTTAGACTCAAACAAGTAGTAAAAAAAGAAAATTCGGTTACGGAAGGTGATCCCCCCCCCCCCCCCCCGGGATCCGCCACTGGACTTCGACATACAGTTATCCATTCGACTACAATACAATACAATACAATACAATACAACTTTATTGCACTACGCTAGCCACACACAACAAAAGCTGGTTTCCAGGTGGGGCGTAGGTAAACACGTTACAATAAAGTATATATATATTTAAAATAGAAGTAAATTACATAGAATCAGTGCGATCCAATAGAAAGCATGAAGGGCGAGGACGCAAGTTTGCGTTTGAAATCAGAAAGCGATTTTGCGGTCTTTGCCTCATAGGGAAGATTATTCCAGAGCATTGCACCACTATACTTAAAGCTGCGCTTCAAAAAATTTGTGTATGGCCTTGGAAGTGCTAGATCAGTCTCGATATTCCTAAGATTGTAATTTATGTTAGTATCATTTAGCTTTACAAAGGAGTTACTCAGTTGGGGGGCAGATAGATCATTGAGGATTTTATACATAAGGGTAGCCTTTGTATGGAAGCGCCTGGTTTCAAGGGATTTCCATTTCAGGTTATTCAACACATCTGTGGACCTAACATCATATGAAGAGCCTGTAATAACCCTTCCTGCACGATTTTGAATTTTTTGTAATTTATCTTTTAGTTGCTTACCACATGTATCCCACAGGGGTGAGCAGTAATCAAAATAAGGTTGAATGAGTGATCTGTATAAAGTTACGAGGGTGCAGAGGGGGACAAAAGGCTTAATTCTTCTCAAAGCACCTATGCCAGCACATGCCTTTTTACATATATACTCAATATGAATTTCAAATGTAAGCTTTTCATCTAGTAGAACTCCCAAACATTTATTAGAGGTTACGCGTGAAACCAAATTATTATGAATGGAGATTGCATTAGGTAAATCTCTAGATTTAGTGTTCAAATTATATGTTGACCCAACAACCATTAACTTTGTTTTGAGAGGATGGAATTGGAGCTTATTAACAGTGAGCCAGTCGCTTAGATTTTTTAAATCAGAATTTATATTATTGGCAAGTGCGCCAATATCAAAACTAGAGGTAAAGATTTGAGTATCGTCTGCATATAAACAGGGGGTAGTGAATTTTAAACAATTTGGTAAATCATTTATGTAGATAAGGAAAAGGAGAGGGCCAAGAATAGAGCCTTGGGGAACTCCACAGAGTAAGTTACTTTGAGAAGATAAGCAACCATTTACTAAACATTGTTGTTGTCGGGCAGTAAGATAAGACCTGAACCACATCAATTCTCTATCCGCGACTCCATAAAACTTAACTTTCTCTAGTAAAATCGAATGATCAACTGAGTCAAAGGCCTTACGAATATCAAGAAAAACTACACCTGTCAATTTTCCCTTATCCATATTATCAGACCAATCATCGCACATTTGAATCAACGCCGAGACAGTCGAGTGGAGAGGGCGGAAACCAGACTGGAATTTAGAGAGAACAGAATTAACTTTCAAATAGTGATAAAGCTGTTGAAAAACTTCTTTCTCGAAAACTTTACTTATTATTGGCAGGATTGAAATGGGTCTATAATTTCCCATATCACGACGGTCATTGCCTTTATAGACCGGGCACGCACGCGCATTTTTCCAGTCATCAATAAAAATTCCAGAGGAAAGTGACAAATTAAATATAAAAGTCAAAGATGGAGCAATTATACTAGAAGCGATTTTAAGGACCTTAGCAGGAATCTTATCAAGGCCAGTGCTTTTCGACACCTTTAAGTTTTTTAGCGTAAGCGCGACATTTTCCACTGGTATATTAGAGAATCGAAAGGCTGGAAGACTATTCTGAATGTTGCTGAGATATGTGTTAACGCTATTGGAGGACCTTTTCGTTGATTCAGCGGCCAAAGTTATGTGCATGTATGTGTACAGTTTTTTTCATATTTATTTTTCGTAATTTTTAAGAACAAATAATTTTCATGTTCAAATATTCGTAAATCAAATACTTGATTCCGTGTTTAGTACATGTACCGATACTTCTATACTACCTCCGTTCGAGTCGAATCGCATTGGTAAGTCGAATCGACTCAGTTTAAGTATATTGGACATGGATGAATTTAAAATGGGTGTAAGAAAGTACGGAAGTTGACTATTATCTTTCTGAACACTGAAAAATTTAGTGGAAGAACTTTGCGCAATTAAGATTTACATGCGAGGACAACCGGATTGGAATTGTTGTGAGTTTTCACTCTTACATCATGATGAGTTGCTTCACTGAATATTTACGGGACCTTGCGCTTAAACAATCTCCAGAATGTTTGGCGGCGTTCTGCTAAAATGCAAT
Source organism: Montipora capitata (assembly GCA_949126865.1). Classification (NCBI taxonomy): domain Eukaryota; kingdom Metazoa; phylum Cnidaria; class Anthozoa; order Scleractinia; family Acroporidae; genus Montipora; species Montipora capitata. Next base: position 36,990,671 of record OX421448.1, on the reverse strand, counting down.
GCATTCTGGCAATAGCTGGTGAATGGCGCAAGCATTCTGGGAAAAAAGTGGTGAATTCGAGAATTCGCCCTACCTTCTCCCGATTCCAGAATATGTTGAAAATAACATGTCAATCACCTCGCATTGACCACAAAACAGAATAAAGGCGCTCCAAATTTTATCACTTGCTGCTTAAAAGGAACTTTCTTATATGCAAGAGACTCACAAAACATGTGAGAAACAAAATGCCACATTTTTTTCAATTCTTTCCAAGTTTTTTTTTTACTCGGAATCGAACGCGTTCTAAATTCCATCGCTTGCATGTTGTGGTTTCACAACGGTATTAAAAACCAAAACGGGACACATATTTAGAAAGAGACCAAAAAGTACCCTGACATTTCCTTCAACGGTCGATTCCGAGTAAGAACAAACACATTTTTGTTCTTCGTTAGCTCTTCTCATTTCAAGCGACATTTATATATTGCAAAAAACTGAGGAGGTTCCAGCGCAAACTTTAACTCGCTACAAAGTGTTTGTTTTTGTAAGAACGTTACCAAAGGTCCTTCTTATTTTTGAGGATGTCTTTTAACCATATAAGCTATCACGAGCCCATTACCCGGAGCTTCCATCTGTATTGTACCCTTGAGTCAACCCTGTCCCGTATCTTTCTATTTTTAGAACTACTACATTTTGACGTATGTGACTGAGAACATACGTGAAGTGGTTCACATACGTCACATACGTATGTGACGTATTAAATGGCTGACCATAGGTCTTTTATGATTGGCTATTGTGAAAACACCCAGTAAAGCCCCCCTGCGAGGTGCTTCTAAAAATAGAAAGATACGGGAAAGGGTTGACTCAGAGGGTTAATATGGAAGATGGAGGCTCCGGGTAATGGGCTCCTGGCTATCCCCGAGAGCAAATTACGGAGGCTCGAAAGGGCTTCAAAACTTAAAAGACACTCTCTTTCTATCGAATGACGCTACAACAGTGTATCACGTAACAGCGATGTTATGGTACCATTTGATACACTGATTATTTCCAAACAACATGTGATCAACATGTGACCTTGGCAACGGGAAAGCCCAGCAAAATCACCCTATATTTTGGATTTAGTTGCTTATATCTCAAAAAAGAACCCGATAAACCCCCTTTTTTGTTGCTGAAAAGTGATTAGAAGGCCACGATGGAGCTTTCGGCAAAATTCTGTTTAGCAGATTCAGAGCCACCTTAAAAAAATCATAGAATTTAAGGTGGCCCTAAATCCGCTAGACAGAATTTTTTAAACTTTGCAGAAAGTTTCATCTTGTCCTTCTGATTACTTTTTAGATATAAAAAAATGGGTGTCACCGGGTTCGTTTTTGAGATATAAGCAACTAAAGACAAAATGAAGGGTGCTTTTACAGGGCTTGCCGTTCCCACGGGGACATATTACGTCACAATAATGAGTGTAGCTTGTTCAGGAATAATTCGTGTTTCGTGGTACCACAATATTGCTAATGCATGATACAACGTTGTGGTGCCGATCCTTCTAATAAGAGAATCACTTGGAAGCGTTGAAACTGGTTTGACCCACTTTAAACGGTTCTGTTATTAGCTCGCCATTTATTGATGTGTTTCATTAGACACTTTAATTCTCGTGCTTACGCCTTAAATTAGCACCAGGGATAATATTATTGCTGGCACAGTGAGTGAGCCTGAAGCGAACGGACGTGGCAGCTCCCTAATCGGGAGAAGAACACATTTTTCTTCGAAACGCGAGGGATTGTTGTCAAAGGCGCAAGGAATTGTATTCATACGCGAATGGAGAAATTAAGATTCGCTGAATGATCATTAGAGCCTGCTCTGCCTCATATTCTCAAACTATAGATAGTTTCAATGTCACGCAACCAAAAAATAAATTCGAAAAAAGCCAAGACCTTGGAGTGTTGTAGGAAACAATTTTTTTAACCACCTCTCTGATTCTCAGGCCTGTGAGGTACGTACTTTCTGAGTTACTGGTCGAAGCGCTTCGTGCGACCTTGATGAGTTTTGCATGGTTACTCCACATGGTCCTACAATATGGCGGCCTGTAATCAACGGAAAACATCTGGAGTTCATTTTGCGATTAAAGCGCTTACTTTCCGCTCATGAAATAAAATACATGGGTATGAACACATCCTCTAATGTATTTGAAACTCCCAAACTGCTGAGAACACTGGGATAGACATTTTTTTTTCACCAAATAGCTTTGTATCATGGTGTCACGCAAAGCGACAAATGCTGTCCTTTCGAAACGAAAGACATCACGGAACAGGAAACCTGAAAAAAGGTTTATTTCTAGGTCATCTTCAACCTCCTTTACATACAAATTCAGAAGACCTTACGATTTTGATTTTAGAATGTGATGACGTCACTGTGAAAACACCTATTGTTTCCTTTCTTCTCTCGAGTGGGATCCAGAAGGAGGTCCAGTTGGGGATCCAGTTTGGGGGTTCACGCTTTGTATCGTCCCTGCTCAGCACCTCTGAATATCTCCCTTCAATTCCACGCACGAACCGTCGTTTAATTACCGCAAGTATAATTGAATATCTCCTTTCCATTCGGCAGCATTTCTACAATTTAGGTAAACTAGTTATTGGGAGTGACTTGTAAAATGAAAGTTAGAGGCCCACCTTCAGCCGACACGCATTGCGTGCCATTGAACAATTTTCATATATGAAAATCCCACCAAAGTTGAAATTCATCCAATCAGATTGCTATAGTAAGCAGTGCGAATTTCCGTAACAAAAACAACGGTCGAAAAGCCTGTCGGTTGTAAGTGAGCCTCTAACGTCCCTCCACGTGATAAATAATTACTTCAAAAGCGGATGACACCCAGTTGTCAACAACTTGCATTCTCAAATTAATGACGTGAGCACGTCTCTCAAGCCAGTCGTGGTTTCATTTCTCGATCGATTCAGACTGATGACTTTGATATGAGCTCATGCTTATCAAGAAAGCTGTTTTAAAGTGCTAAAAGCCAAGAAAATGGATGCCATTGGCCTCAAAATATTTCTGAAAGCCTTTCGCTTCGCTCTGGCAATTCTCCTTTCATATGCTCTTGTTACAGGTGGCTAAAAGTATTATGATAAATTTTCTCCTTTCCTTTCCCTCTATCCGATCGTGACCAATTCTGTTGAATTTTCAAAGCTATTTTTCTACTCTCTTTCTGATAGTTTATGTCTGTTTTTCAGAGACTCTAGCGCTCAAAGATGTCAGTGGCGGAAAACCGACTCCAGGTGTCCGTTATGCAAACTTCATTCAGGACAAATTCGTGTACCTAAATATCACCCCTGTTCGTAAAAGGCTCGTTGAACAAAGTATCCAGTGCGCGTTGTCGTGTTTGGTTACTCTTCCATGCTTTTCATTTAATCTGGCAGCCTTTCAGGACAGCAACGATAAACTACTGTGTGAACACCTTCCTTCTGACAAGTACAACAACTCCGATCAATTTGTTGGCAGCAAAGTTTTTCACCACTTCAGCATCTTGGTGAGTTCAGAAAATTTCCTAAAAATACGATAAGATATTCTTTTTCTCCGTTTTCTGTAGCGCTTTGGTCTGCTGTCTCTTTTTACGAGACAAGTTCACGTAGAGTTTCTAGTTTGCGCACATGCCTAACGATTCAAGTGAAACAAATAACAGCGCCAGTAGGCTTTAAAGTATATCTTTTTAACAGGGAAATTCATGAAGGACAGTTGCAAAGGGCTGGTTTTATATCGGGGGTGGAAGGGGAATAATTGGATCTCACTTATTCATTATTCCTTCCATTTTTTTGCGAGTTAATTATTAGTCCTTATTGAAATTTTGTTCCATACTCAATTTTCCTTATTCGTTATTCTTTAACGGAAATCGTAAAAAATTCTTTATTCCGAATGTTCCAACGCTAAATATTCCTTATTGTTGTTCGTTTTTCCTCTTCCATCCCCGATTTTATAGAATGGGCTAGCCCATATCGTTACTGGGAGGTAAACAGAGAAGTCGTTGTAACATCTGGCGGAATTAGGAATTGGCCGGTGAAGTTTTGTGTGCTTAATTAGGTAGTAAAAAAATCGCAAATTTGTTGCTCGGAAAGTTTTTTTACCATTCCAACATCTGATGAGTTAAGAAAGACAACTCAAAATAAAATAACGTAATGAAATTATTAGTTGGAATGACCACGTTGTTGAAAATTGTATAACATAACTGAAAGAGAGAAAGACCAAAAGAAGGTCAAAACTAAAATTGGCTTTCGCTGCGATTAGTGGTGAAATTTAGGGACAGTTAGCAAAGTTTTCCACCACCTCAGCATCTCCTACAAATACGATAAAAAAATTTGATATCAGTTGAAATAACCAAGTTTTGACAAAGCAGATTCTTGTCCCGAAATGTGGCAACAGTTTGCTTGAAAGTGAGCGTCGGCGACTTTTACATGCCGTGCAGTGCTTTGCTCAAAATACGCCACACAGTTTTCTCTATTGCTTTTGCAATCATGATACGCTGTCTCTTTATGAGACAACTTGCACAAAACAAAAAAGAATACGATTCTGCTTTTGGTGCACATGCCTTGTGACACAAGTCTCCCGAAATAGGAGGTTAACTATCAATAGAGTATAA
>OX421448.1:36966074-36981074 GCA_949126865.1 Montipora capitata | reverse complement strand
GCTTTCGACAGTATCCGACACAATTTAATGCTACGTAAACTTCGCAAAGCTGGTGTATCTGAATCTGCGTGTGCCGAGGTTGAAAGCTATTTATCGCAATGTCAAGAAGTCGTTAAACTTCAGAATACGGTATCCAATCCGTTACCCATTACGGTTGGGGTACCGCAAGGATCCATCATGGGCCCGATGTTGTTTACATTATATGTAAACGACCTCTTTCGAATTCCAAAACATTGCGAAGTACTCGGTTATGTGGATGACACCAAACTCTTCCTTGGGTTTCCCGCCAGCGAACTTAACGACGTTATCTCTGCAGTAAACGAAGATGTTAAAGAAACAATGATTTGATGCTGTAGAAATCCGTTGCTCATTAACCCTGACAAAACAAAGCTCCTTCATGTGGGCGTGCAACAACTCATGAGGACTTCGCCAACCCCTTTACCAGGTGTGACAACGCTGGGAACTCAAATCAAGCCCTTAACAGTTGTAAAGGACCTGAGAATGTATATAGATTGTCATCTCAACTTTAAGGAACATATCACTAAAACTGCCTCTGACTGTATGCTTAAACTAATGAGAGTTAACAGGGATAAAGAATCTTTTAGATAAATAAAAAAACATTGATCTATCTTATAAAAGCTTTGGTCTTCAGCAAATTATTTTATTGTTCGACGGTATGGAGTAGAACGAGTGAGAAGAACGTTAAGAAATTACGCCCATGTTTCAGAATCGCTGAAGTCCCTTAAATGGCTTAATGTAAGGGATAAACTGCTTTTTAATAACCTTTTTTTGTACAGCTTTATTGGGTACTCCTCCTGCAACGTACAATATATACTTATAATACAACACAAGAGAAAAAAAATGATAATAATAATAATAATAATAATAGTAATAATAATAATAATAATAATAATAATAATAATAATAATAATAATAATAATGACAAAGAAAAGAAATAAAGAAAAGAAAAGAAGCAAAACCCAAAAGGGGTAGGTGCAACGGGACTAACGTCCAATGCGAGGCACCCCCCCCCCCCCCCTAGATTAAGACCTAGGTTAAAATCAAATAACATGAATACTCAAACATTCAACAAAAAGTAAAATAAATTACGAGTGTCATGGGCACGTAGGGACTAGAGTCCACGCGTAAGGGGTAATTGATTTCATATTCTCGCAACAGGTGAGTGCTCATTAATTTACGAACAAAAAGTTGAAAGGTAGTAGGCGAGGAAAAACTAGTTGGAGGTGCTAGCTGAAAAACATAGTTCCATAGTTTAACTATTCTATTAAAATACGAGGCCTGAAAAGTGGATGTTTTGCATAAAGGAGTGCGAAGATTAAAGGAGTTACTTAGTCTTGTACGACCATGGGAAACAAAGGATACATAATTCAAAACACCTAAATCGGTACTACAGTAAAGGCATTTATAAAAAAAGATCATCTTTAAGTTCACGATCTAGAGAAAGTGGGAGTAAGTCTAGAAAAACTAGCAGCTCTTTGTACGATGTCTCGCCTCTGCGCGTGCGTAAAATCCACCTGCTTGCACGTCTCTGCACCTGTTCCACCTTGTGACGTAAGCGGGCGACCAGAATTGGGTGGCGTAGCACAGCTGTGACTTGACCAAAGACAAATAAAGTGAACGCCTAACAGAGACGCCAATAACAGGGGACAAGTACGTTTAAGCAAACCAAGAAGCTTGTTTGCTTTCGCAGTGATAGTGTGGATGTGTGAGTCCTAAGAGAGCGTACTAGTTATGATTACGCCAAGATCTTTTTATTCTGAAACGCGTGTCAGGGCTGTGCCATCAAGGGTGTAGCCAAAAGCAATCGGAGTCTTTTTCCTAGTCTAGCCCTAACAGTTAGTACTTTACATTTGGACGTATTAAAGCTAATATTATTGCGCTGCGACGAGACGTGCACATTAGAGAGAGTGTCTTGTATGAGGTGACAGTGTTCTGCAGACAAAACATTTCGATATAGCTTGGTGTCATCGGCGTAGAGTGCAACCCTCACGCCATAAGCAGCGTTGTCCGGCAGATCATTTATGAACAACGTGAACAAGAGGGGGCCTAAAATGCTCCCCTGCGGAACGCCAGAGGTTACAGGAGACCAATGAGAAGCCGCACCCTCAAGAACCACTCTATGTTTACGCACAGTTAGGTAGTCCTTGAACCAGCAGAACAGTTGACCTTTTACACCGTAAAGCCTCAGCTTTGCCAGAAGAACGCTATGATCAACGGTGTCAAAGGCCTTAGCAAAGTCCAGGTAAATCAATCTGCCTGAATGTTCTTATCCAAGGACTGACCGACTGTGTGCAAGACTGACAGGAGCTGGGTTACACAAGAACGATTTGGCAGAAATTCATGCTGCAGTACGCTTATCAAGTCTTTCAAATGTTTGTAAAATCGATTGCCCACGCAGCGCTCCAGAACTTTGGTAATAATTGGGAGTAAGGATATAGGGCGATAATTTTCCGCAGCCTCTTTAACATCTTTTTTGTGGACAGGTGTAACATCGGCAGATTTCCATTCACAAGGAATTTGACCCATGTTTAGTGAGTGATTAAAAAGGGAACATAAGCTGGGTGCTATTTGCACGCTGCACTCCTTCAGCAGGCGAGCTGGAATTTTGTCTGGACCGCATGCTTTTGTTGTGTCTAGTTCACTCAAGTGATCCATTATTTCATCCACCGACATCTCAAATTGCGAAATTTCCATATCAGCGATGGAAGAGCTGGTAATATATTCACTATTGTTGAGGCCAAAAGTTGTTGGGTGATAGACAGAGCAGAAATATTTATTAAAAAGTTCAGCTTTTCCTGCAGGGGTTTCAGCTACCTCGTGGTTGTATGAAATCGTCAAGTTAGCGCTAGATCGCCCACCCGGAATAGCTTTGTGGTAGCTCCAGAAATGTTTAGGATTATCTTTAAAGGATGCTTCGATTTTCTTCAAGTATTGTTGGTGTTTAGTTCTCACCAAGACCTTGACGGTCTGGCTTAAAGTACACAGTTTTCGCTTGCCTTATAGACCACCTTGTGGTGGTCTATAAATGCTTAAAGAACCGAACAGCTGATTACCTTCGCGGACACTTCCAACATCGTGCAAAAACTCACCAAAGAGACAATACGCAGAATAACGACCTTACGTTGCCTCGGTATAGGCTGGGGTAAAATTGTATAATAGCCTGTCTATAGATATAAGAGACACGAGAACTCTTCAATTTTTTAAAAAGAGAATTTTAATAATCTTTTTAATTCATAGATAGTGTTTATCATTAAATGTAATAGTCTTCAAAATTAATGCTTTATTATTATCATCGCAATGTATATAGTTTTCTAGTTTATTTCCTTTTTTTAAATCGTGTATGTATGGAGGAAGAGCCCCCAAGGGGGAGCTGTGCACTAAATTATGCATTGTAAGTCCCAGAGAAAAAGGAAACAATGCTTAAGCAAAATTTGGGTAGACAAATAAAGAGTATTATGGTATTTTCCCCTTCAGCCAATTGGATTCCTAGGCTTTTTCCTTTGTTATTTTCGGATTGATCCAGCCAACTGTAATCCTGGGAAAACCCAGTTTCGGCGCTTTTAAGACCACTCAACTCAGGGCGCTATGTTTTTGTGTACCATGTACCACAGGCAACCCAGTTTACGCTCACGGAACGTCTAGTTGTTTTACCACAACTGGAACAACCCAAACCTTTACAAAAGTGCTAACCTTAGGCTTAAACATTATTTTTTAGGCCTAATGTTAGCATTAGTAAAGGCTTGGGCTGTTTCAACTATGGTGAAACCGTGATGATCTGTAACCCTAACCTGTAAACCTGCAAGCTGCAGTTTTCGTGTTTGTCTAAATTTTGGAATCCGGAATCCGGAATACGAAATTTGGCTCACAGTGAAAGTCGAGCAAAGGCTAAAATTACTACGGCAGCAATAAACTCAAAGACGGAAGCATTAGCTTAGTAAAGTACTCTCAAATTCGGAGATAAATAAAGTTGATAAAGCATCTCGTTTGTATGTTTGAACGGTGAACGAAGTCGTAATCCAACAGCATCACATCATTTTCTCTTTAGAATTTAAAATTTTAGCTGACATTCTATACCCCAACCTCAGTATAATTTTTCAAAACGCCATTCCTTTCAATGATACCGTCAAAGATGGGTGTTGCAATAATGATGTCAATCAATTGAAAAGATATCCAATAGCGTCTCGCTGACGTCACATATTCGCTGCAAGAAAAGAAGCATGATATTTTTGCCTTCCTTCTTTCTTCGCGATGTCGATTGAGAGCGACATGGAATGTGAAGTGAGTAGTCCTCTTTGGGTATTATAGATACTTGATTGCAGCCACAGTTATCGGTGAACAGGAAAAATAGACATGAAGCAAAATGCATTTTCAGTGTGGGAATACTATTTACGTCCGAAATCAACCGTTGACCACGTGGGATATCTATAGGCTCAAAGGTTGACTCCTAGGGCGTGTACGGCAGAGGCAAGCTCCTACTCATGGGCTCCCAAAAAAAAAGAACAAGCTCAAAAATTTGGATGCTCTTCTGATGTTATTTCATGAATCAACTCCTAAGAGGAGTCAGCGGCGTGACAAATTACTCAGAGAGATAAAAGTAAACATTTGCAAGACGCTATATCATTTAAAGTAACTTTGGCTCAGGTTCTTATTCCGCTCCAGTGATGAAAAGTTAATCCGATATCGGGCACAATTGGGCAAGTTTGAGCAATCAAGTTACGTGTGTGACACGTTTCCAATATTTTTGCACATACTTCTCTCGAATTGAATCGTCAAGTATCACCTCAGAAGAGAAGAGCATCATTCTAAAAGCTTATTAAACGCAAAAAGTTGGTTCTGGAGGTAATTTTGATAGTGGAAACCAAGTTTACGGCCCAAGGCTAAGACAACAGCGTGGAATAAGTGATGAACAGTTTACACAACAGAAAGAGACGCTAACCTCATTTCAAATGATAATCCTTTACTATTGCCACAAAAACCATCCAGATATCTTCGCTAGACTCTAAAGGAGATCTCTATGTAATTTTTTTGCGTGATTCCAACTAAAATTCCCTGGTTTATCCCTCGTTGAAGGCCATTTATGTCTCGCTCGATGGGATCTTCGGAACATCAGAGTATGATGTCATTTCAGCCGATATTACTAAAAACTGGCTAGTGATTGGCTAATTGCCATTCCTCGTTACTGATGAAGTTAGGTGACGACCGGAATAACGCCGAATTTGTCCCGAATGTTTCCGAATAATTCGTGGGTGAATCATTTCAGGCGGGTTTTAAAGAAAAGAGCTTTAAAGGGAACCTCCACTAAAACAACAAAATAGCTTTAAACCACAGAACATAATGTTTACAATTGGAATTGCTCAATCTTTTTCCAATGAAAGCGTTTGTATTCGAGAAAAATAAATTCCAAAACCGCTTATTTTGGCTTTCAAATTTCCCGGGCGCCGCCATCTTGAATAATTGTGACGTAACTTGGTTGCCCTATTGTTCCAGAACAATCGCTCTTTGTATCAGAACAATAGGGCAACCAAGTTACGTCACAATTATTCAAGATGGCGGCGCCCGGGAAATTTGAAAGCCAAAATAAGCGGTTTTGGAATTTATTTTTCTCGAATACAAACGCTTTCATTGGAAAAAGATTGAGCAATTCCAATTGTAAACATTATGTTCTGTGGTTTAAAGTTATTTTGTTGTTTTAGTGGAGGTTCCCTTTAAACAACGGGCTGCTGTGGAGGCTTAACACTTGCATGATAGGATAGATAAGTCTATGACCATACTGAAAGTTAAAATATAATATTTCAGTATGGTCATAGACTCATCTATCCTATCATGCAAGTGTTAAACCTTCACAGCAGCCCGTTGTTTAAAGCTCTTTTCTGTGAAACCCGCCTGAAATGATTCACCCACGAATTATTCGGAAACAGTTGGGACAAATTCGGCGTTATTCCGGTCGTCACTTAACTTCATCATCCAAACTGACAGGACGTGATTGCATGAGACACCTGGCAGACTCGGAAAGGGAGGGTTGTGACAGTAAACTTTACATCGTTTGCAACAATTATAAATATTTTTTATTTCTAGTCACCGTGTAGCAGTTGGCCTTGCAATGGCAATGGAAAGTGTGTGCCTCTTTACGCAGAAAACAGTTATGTGTGCGTCTGCAAAACTGGATTCACCGGTGAAAACTGCCAAAACGGTAAGGAAAACTCCTGACAAACGCATTGATACGTGTTGTGCGGGTCAAGGATTTGAGGCTGCTCCGTGATAGGAAAAAACTTTACCAACTTTTGAAATTTTCTGAAAAATTGAGTCAAATTTCCCACCTCCGCGACAACATAATAGGCCAAAAGTATCAAAAGCCCCCATAATGGGGTGAGTAAAGGTGGCCAATATAATGCCCTTTAGACTTTGCTGCACACAATAAGAGTGCTATTTAAGTACCACTCACCTTTCCTTCAGCCATCTCTCACGAACACAGAAAGTTCATTCGAACGCCTTCTAGATATTATCCAACATGGAGGAGTTATTTCCAAGGAACCTTGTTCCCAGGGCTTTTCCCTCATTACTTGGGGAGGGAAAAGCCCTGGGAACAAGGTTGATTTCCAAGCCCTCTTCATTATCCAAGATGGTGGCCATGTCAAATTCCCTACCTTGGGGATATGTCATGCGATCAAAATCCCCACCCTGGGGCTTAACATTGATAGGTGCATAACTTCGGTTGATCAGAAAAATTAATGCAAGCGTTAACCAATCAGGATCAAGTAATCATGCCCTCTTGATTACCAAGAGTGCCCTCATGACTAGGAGAATATGTGGAATAAAACAAGTTATTATAGTTGCATTCTGTTGTTGATTACCTATTATGTTTACACTTTTTCCTTCCCTTGCTATCACTAAGCTTTCTTCATTTTTCATATTGAGGCATTACTTTCACTCAATGCGCAACAAAATGTCCAGGAATAAATTGTTATTATAAACATCAGTCATCATCATTGTTATTGTTACCCCTATTTTTATAACTCACTTCGCAGCACTTCGCTTGGTATAAGTAACTTCTAGTAATAACGAATAATTGATTTCTACCACCCAAGCACTTCATCCGTTTGTTCACACCAACACCAAATCACATAATCAAATATACTGTTAGGGGAAGAATGTTCCCTTTCAAGGATCCAGACCAGATCAACTTAGGAGATCGAGATTAAGCTTATTGCAGGGATGGTAGACACAGGATCCATCTCAGTGATGAAAACTTGATCAACCTGTTAAAAAATACAAGGAAGGGATCAAAACCGCATCCCAGTATTCGGAATACCAATAAATCAAGTGCCATTTTCCATTCTTTTTTCCAGACATTGACGAGTGCTCTGCTGGAAACAACTGTGACCTAAATGCTCTATGTACGAATACTGAGGGATCCTATTACTGCACTTGTCACGAGGGATATACAGGAGATGGAAGAAACTGCATAGGTAAAATAACGTGTGGGAAGACAAAAAAAATGATGTTATAAATCATAACCATTTTCGCCAAGGATCAAGTTTTGCTGCTTAAGATATAAGTGGTCGTTCTATAAAATAAAGTAAAAACCTATCTCCGGTATTTTTAAGATGCAAACGCTGAAACGAACTTATTCCACACAAAACACTTAACCACAGACCGACCAACAGACTGTAGAATACGGCCCGCTAATTCACCCAATCACAGCGGCGTACTATGAGAGAGATAAAATAAAACTTGGTTGCAAACCATTACAATTAATAATTAATATTAATTTTTCACTGTGACGTTCTGAGTGGCTCACGAAACCTCTGTTAACTGCTCATGTAATATATGTAATAACATATATTATTTGGTTTGGGCTTAGTTGTAGGATGTGAGGATGGTTATAGTCAAATTGGTGCTACTCGTAAATTCCAATATTCAGTCCCGTCGATATCTCATACCCGAAACAACTTTTGGTATTTTGACAAATTGCCCTTTTGGACGAGGCTTGTCCAGTACACCCAAACTGAAGGAATTCGGCCTAAATGCTGCGATTGGACTTAATTCGAGTTTATTCGCCTTCCTTGGAAAACCGATTTGCGAGAGATCGTATGTGGGAGTACTGGGGAAATCAGGAAATGTTGGCACTTCTGCTCCAACCAATGGAATTGTTCGGTTCGACCGAGGAGTGAACGATTCGACCAAATGGAAAGTGGAGTGAGGGAGGGAGTAGTTATAGGGGTGTAAGGAATATTCACAAATCGACTCCATTGTAATGATTCGGTCGATTTGAGAGAGATGTGTAAGTGGGAGTAATGGGGATCTCAGGGCTCGTTCGGTTCCACCGTGAAGTGAGCGATTCGATCAAGCGAAATGTCGATTAAAAATGGAAACTAATTAACGAGCTAACCTCCTGTTACCGCCGTAAGACGTCCAATATATTGGAGATCAAAGCTGACAATAAAACTGTTATTAATCCGGTTGATATAGCAGAAACTATTAACGAACACTTTACAAATATTGCGCAAGTACTAGCAGAAGATATTCCTGCCGTATATGTAAATCCTGAATTTTATCTGGAAACCACTGATAAATCAACTCGATTGCAAGTAGTGAATATATTGTGGACTCTAAGCGCGTATCCTTTACATTGACCTCGACTGATGGCTTTGGGGGAAGTATTACTATATCGGAATCTTATGTCTTGCCGCACGTGAGATAGGCGAAACAAATCCTTCCAGAAGAGATCGACCTGAAAGTGTATCCACACTTATGTGACATCAAGCTCTCAGCAGTTGATATCAAAAGTATCTCCATACTTGTGGGTAGTAACATGTACAGTCCCTATACGCCGACATATATATGCATTCAGAAGGAGGACGGAGTTCCCAAAGAAGAGAAGACTGGAGTTTATGGCTGCCGATACCTTCTGGGTTGATGTATTCCCGGTCCTTTCGGTGGCTTGCGTTGTCCAACAGTCTCAGTAAATTTTGTATCAAACAGTGGTAGATCAGATGACCTTATTGAGAAATTCTGGAAAGTTGAAGATTATGGAGCATCGAGGTCACAAGGGAGATATTTCTCAGTCGAAGATAAGAGGGCGCTGAAAATCCTTGAAGAAACCACCCGCGTTATTGATAGACACTATGTCCAAATAATTTCCATATGGCTAAGAAACGACTTGAATCATTGCAACATTGTCTGTTGAAAGTTGGCGGTGAAGTGTGGCCGCCAAGTACCATGAAACAATGAGCACTTACATCAGCCAGGGTTTTTCCCGAAGACTATCAGATGATGGGGACACAAAGTAAAGTAATAGGCATTGGTTTCTTCCTCGCCATCCTGTGATTAACCCTAACAAGCCAGGGAAGTTGCAGATGGTGTTTGACACAGTAGCAAAGTACGGGGGAGCCTCTTTAAATAAGAAACCCAGTAAGCTGGCCTGACATGACCAACAACTTGATGTGTCTCCTCCTGCGCTTTCGACAAGGCAAAATTGGTATTGCAGCAGACATTGAAGGGATATTTCATCAGATACACGCACGGGAGGATGATCAGGATTAGGCTGTTATGGTGGAGGAATAATTATCATGACCCTCCTGATGTTTATGTGATGCAAGTACATTTTGGTGCTGCATCTTCTCCGTGTATCGCCAATCCCATCCTGTTGAGAGTCACAAATGACCATGATGAGGATTTTAACTCAAGTGTTGTTACAGCAGTGAAGGACAATTTTTATGTGGACGACGCTCTACCTTCTGCAAATGATGAACAGTCTGCAATCCACCCCGCTCAAGGCATGACTGACCTGCTCAGCAGTGGCGGATTTAACCTGATAAAGTTCACATCAAATTCCAAGAAAGTCATTGCGGCAATTCCTAGTGACAAACGAGCTAGGCCAAAGTTTGATCTTGCCTTAGATGGTCCACAGAGCGAGAGGGCACCAGGGGTGCCCTGGTTTGTTGAGAATGATGATCTGGGGTTTGAAGTAAGAGAACTCAATCGTCCCGAGACAAAACGCGGTATCCTGTTGACCATTCGTTCATTGTTTAATCCATTGGAATTAGCGGCTCCAGTAACATTGGTTGCTAGATTCTGGTACAGGACCTGTGGAGGGCCCATGTTGGATGGGATGAGCCACTCAGTGAAGAATTGCTTAAGAAATAGAGGTTATGGAAGGTTCAGTTACCTATGCTGTCCGAGGTGCGTATTCCAAGGTCCTACTTCCTACCAGATATCGACCCCTCTAATTGTAAGCTGCAACTTCATTTGTTTTCGGATGCGTTAGAGGTGGGATATGGCATCTTACCCTCGCATTGAATGTCCTGATTGTCGTATTCATTGCGCGTTCGTTATGGGGAAGGCCAGGAACGCGCCAATCAAATTCGTCAGTATTCCCAGACTGGAGTTGCAGGCAGCTGTCCTTGTAGTCTGTACTGATATACAAGACGTTGAGAGAGGAACTGACCTTGTTAATCGATAAGGCATGCCTTTGAGATAATGTTACACTACCTAAGGAACGACAAACGAAGACTGCATACCTTTGTGGCCAATAGAGTTGAGGAGATAAAGGAACTTTCACTTGTGCAAGATTGAAGGCACATACCAGGATTATTGAACCCTGCCGGTGACGGACTACATCCTGCCAGGCTGGGTTCTAACCATCGTTGGCGGCGTGGAGCTGAATTTTTGTGGCTCTTTGAAGACCACTGGCCAAAGGAGGCTAACCCTATTTTTTGTCAGGACAACTTGGAGTTAAAAGAGAAGTTCACCTTCATTCTGCCGACGTGACCTCTGAAACTGTTCCTAAGAAAGAGGGAAGCCCATTGCCTGATCCCACTCGGAATTTGGAAGACGATCCCATTCAAGTTCTCCTGGCTTGCTACTCTGATTGGACTCGCCTTAAGCGGAGAGTGGTCTGGCTTCTGCGCTATACGCAGTTTACTAAGGATAAGGGGAAGACTAAAACTGGAAGGCTTGCCATCGAAGATTAAATTTAGCGACTTTAGTTATTGCAAGGATTGTCCAGTCTTCTGTATATGAAATTGGATGCCACGGGAGATTTTAGGTTGCATGGTCGCGTCCAAGGCAAGCATGTAGCCTTCAAAGCAAACCAGTTGATCAGACGGATTGTCCGCCATGTCAAATTGCTCCATCGGTCATTTGGGACGAGAATACGTGATTGAAAAGTTGCAAGAGAACGCTTGGATCCCTCAAGTACGGGTCTTGGTTCGCTCAGTCATTAATGGATGTCTCAAGTGCAAGACGTTCAATGCTAGACCTATGACACAACAGATGGCACCCTTACCAAAGTCTAGGCTCATGGCATGTGAGCGACCCTTTTCATCCACTGGTATGGGCTTGTATGGCCCGCTTTACGTCAAGGAAGGTCGAGGAACCGCCAAGCGTTGGGGTTACATCTAGAGGTAGTCAACTAGATGGATACTGATGATTTTATCATGTGCCTGAGACGTTTCGTCAACTGTCGGGGTGACGTTAAGGAGTTGCGATGTGACAATGGGTCAAATTTCGTGGGTGCCAGGCGAGAGCTGAAGGAGAGTCTTGAAATATGGAATCAAAACCAGACCGATAGACAGCTGACTCAATGACGCTGTAAATGGATGTTTCAACCCCCGACTGCATCGAGTATGTCTGGCGTATGGAAACGCATGGTTCAAAGTGTGAGGACAGTTAACAAGTCCATTCTTGGTGCACAGATGGTGACAGATGTGGTGTTACAGACTCTGTTTAGTGAAGTGGAACGTATACTAAATGGCGGGCACTGACGGCAAACTCTGATGATGTGAATGAACTCGAACCATTGACCCTTGCTTACTTCTTAATGCAAAGAAAGATAATTATTTTACCACCCGGTGTATTAGGGAAGACAGACATATATAGAAAGAAATGGAGACAGGTTCAGATATTAGCTGACCTTTGCTGGGATAGGTGGCTTAAGGAATAAGTTCCTTCCCTTCAGCCGCGTGGCACGTGGAGACAAGCACTTCCTAATGTTAAACCTAACGCGTTGGTTCTATTGGTTGATGATAACA
The DNA here is from genome assembly GCA_949126865.1 of Montipora capitata. NCBI lineage: Eukaryota > Metazoa > Cnidaria > Anthozoa > Scleractinia > Acroporidae > Montipora > Montipora capitata. The sequence goes on along the minus strand of OX421448.1, from coordinate 36,969,021 downwards.
CGCCAAGAGGCCAGTGGAACCTTGGTCGTGTTGTTGAAGTATACCCCGTGCGGTTGGTTTCTCGTGAAAACAGTTAAAGTCAGAACCAACCATGCTGTTTACGTCCGTCCCATTCAGATTTGTTTGCTGGAAAATGATATCTTATCAATGTGCGGAGTTGATATTCAGACTCAGTCTTGTTACTGTTGGGACTCTTTATGTGATCGCCCCGAGGCGGGAGGAATGTTTGGGCCAATCGGTGGCCCCGTCTCAGACAATTTGTTCTAAGACAATTCCTTTAGATTAAGTTATCGAGCACATGCTCACGTTTTGGGAGCAAACATTGTTTTCGTTATGGGTATTTTGCGTTCTGTTTGATCAACATGCTCGTAGCACAGGAAGCCCACAGAATTGTGAGTTTTGGCTTTTGTATGCCGGTGTTTTTTTTTTTATTATTAATGCGTGTCTTTAGCTGATCATTCATCGTGCTTATCTCAGGGGCACCCAACGTCAATTTTCGGAAAATATCTGTTCGGAAGACGATTTGAGATCTAGAATTTTCTGAACATTTGTTGTAAAATTTCTTGCTTGCCTGCCTTTCCTAGGATTTTCGAACATCTAAAAAATGGTATAATTGCCCATTTTTAACAGATTTTTACCCTAAAAAGGTCACCTAGAATTTTCGGGAGCCTTCAGTTTCTGCCTGAAATTTTCGAAAAGGTAAGTCTTGATCCCTATAATCACTTTCAGCTAGGAAATCCGAACAGATGAAAATTTTTTAGGGATAAAAATATGCCATATCTACGGTTTAAATACCAAAATATGTTTAACAACTGTATGTTTAAGTGGTTTTGAACTATATTCTCGTTGGGTGCCCCTGTTATCTTATCGCCAATGTGTTGGATCGTGGATTCTCAGTAACTAAATGTTGTGTTAAGAGACGTGTCAAGAATTTCTGTGTTGGCATTCCCAAGCATACCCCTATTAGTGTCCTTTCGAGTCTGTTGCAAATTGACTATCCTTTTGGTCGAAAAGACAACTGCATGTCGAGCGTACTTAATTCGATCGATTCGAGTCGAATCAGCAACATTTCCTTTTACTCCTATTGGTGTCCTCTCCAGTTTTTTTGGAAATTTACTGTGCTTTTGGTCTAGTCGATAACTGTACGTCGAACGGACTCGATTTGATCGATTCGAGTCGAATCACCATCACTGCTATGCTACCTCCGTTCGAGTCGAATCGCAACTGGTAAGTCGAATCCACTCAGTTTTGGTGTATTGCACATGGATGGAGTGAAAATGGGTGTATAAAAGTATGGAAGTCGACAATTATCTTTCTGAACACAGAAACACTTAGTTGCAGAGGTTTGCGCAATAAAATTTGTGGGAGTATTTAATCTAGCTTTGAAATTCTTCCAACCTTCTCCCGAATCCAGAATATGTTGCTGCTTGCTTGCTGCGCTCGCTCCGCAGCAATGAACATAACATGTCAATCATCTCGCATTGACCACAAAACAGAATAAAGTCCTTTCAAATCTTATCACTTTCTGCTTAAAAGGAACTTTCTTATATGCAAGAGACTTGCAAAATATGTGAGAAACAAAAAATACCACATTTTTTCAGTTTTTTCTAAGTATTTTTCACTCGGAATCGAACGCGATCTAAATTCCATCGCTTGCATGTTGTGGTTCCACAACGGTACTAAAAACCAAAAAGTGCCAGGACACATATTTAGAAAGAGACCAAGAAGTACCCGATTGTCAGTTAACAGTAAATTTGCAAAGTTTCTTTATAGTGATGATGGATTGCATTGTAAATACAATAAAACACCACATAAAATGACATATGGCCTAGCTTCCGTTCAGGGGTGGCCGCTTAATACAGGTAAAAACAACAAAGAAAGACAAACATGTGTCTGCCACAAGGTGGCCGCCTAAAACAGGTAACAAATACAGCGTTTGTATGAGCAAAAAATCGGGACTTTGAAAACTGGCCGCTTAACTAATAGAGGGTGGCCGCTTAATACAGAACCGTAATATACAAGTTAAAAACGGATGACAACCAGTTGTCAGCAACTTGCATTCTCAAATTAATAACGCGAGCACGTCTCTCAAGCCAGTCGTGGTCTCATTTCTCGATCGATTCAGACTGATGACTATGATATGAGCTCACGCTTATCAAGAAAGCGGGGGACGGTTTTGATGAACGTACGGACAGACGGACGGTCGTACGATGACGTCAAAAAGTTAAAAGGGTCATCACATTTCCTTAAGAAACCTTGGTAGTCCGAGCGTGCCTTCCACGCGAGGAGCTCGGCCATGAATGTTACTGCAAAGGCTCATGCAACGTTTCAACACTCCTGGCTAGTATCTTCACCCCTTTAGATGCTTACCAATTGACCCGCAAAAGAAGGAAAAGGTTGCGGTTATTGATAGTTAATAGCGTCCTTTCATTTTAATAAGATACAAAGAGGCGTCACGGTAAAAGCCAGCATCATCTCGGTTCAACTATAGTCTATTTACTATGGTTCAACGGAGCGGGGGACGGCTTTGATGCGTCACTGAAGCCTCTTGGTAAGAACGGCCATGATTTGTACCGCCGGCTGATGGCTGATTGTGGGAGGCGCGGTGGCCTCATGGTTAGTGCGCTCGACTCCGGATCGAGTGGTCCGGGTTCGGGGCCTGGCCGGGGACATTGTGTTGTGTTCTTGGGCAAAACACTTTACTCTCACGGTGCCTCTCCCCACCCAGGTGTACAAATGGGTACCGGCGAATTCAATGCTGGGGGTAACCCTGCGATGGACTAGCATCCCATCCAGGGGGGAGTAGAAATACTCCTAGTCGCTTCATGCTACAGAAACCGGAGATAAGCGCCGGCCTGATGGGCCTCCTTGGCTCAAACGCAGACTTTACCTTTTACATGATGGTGATACTACTTCAATTATGCCAGGAAAATGTGTGGTTAGTTTG
>OX421448.1:36943574-36958574 GCA_949126865.1 Montipora capitata | reverse complement strand
TCTGCAGCCACCTTTTGACAACTCCAGTTAGAAATTTATTATTATCTGCGCGTTTCTCTCCAGAATGGCATTCTGTGAGCCAGGCCGAGTAAATCGAGTGTCATCAGCCGATTTTTGACTGAATTTCAGGCGTTTGGCCCTTGATATCTGAGCGAATTCGCTAAAAGGTAGCTGTTGAAGTTTTTGCTTGAGCACGGGCGTAGCCCGTGTTCAAGCCATTGTGGCCTCTCAAAATGGAGGGGGCTTGCCGTCAAGGCCTGCTTTGCCAAACAGCCCAGGGACAGTTCTAGCTCTGAGTTGTGTGTCAAAAGCACAGGGCTGGGGGGGTTGCTGCTTTGAGACTTTAACTGCAGTTAGAGTTTGTGGCCTTGTTAAGTGAGACTTTACACTATAGCATGCCTTCATTGGCAATTTTCCCTGCACCAGTGTAGAGCTGAATGATAATTTGCTTTTGATCACCAATTACAGTGAACCCACACTGTGGTGTGGGTAGGTGATTGGCAGTTGTATGACCAAAGCACAGGGGTGGGGAGGGTAGCTTTTCTTTAAGTTTGTGACGGCAGCAGAATTGGCTTTTTTTCACAATTTCTGCAGCCACCTTTTGACAAATCCAGTTTGATATATATATATATATATATATATATATATATATATATATATATATATATATATAACGTTTAGAAGAAAGACAACTTCGCAGCGTAGCGACTTCAAGTTTCATGTTTGGACAATCATCAGGCTACAGATCTTACATTTGCATTCTAACTCATTTAAAGACCATTCTAATACTCTAGGGGAGCGTGCTATTTTAAGTTCGACAAAAGGTATTTGTTCTTGTGTCTGCATTTAGAAATTAACTCGTTTCTTTTGTTCAGTAGGTGGCGCGTATCTGCTTTTATTAGGTACAACTTTTCTGTAAGGCACAGGTCGCATCTCTTTGATCCACATTTGTATGGTGAGGCGAAAGACTCTATTGCCCAGCGTAGCGTGTAATTGATGTTATTGTCCTTTAGACTCCAGATATGCCTCGATAACTCCGTCTCACTGCAGTACTTTTTATGCCTGAAGGATTTAGTGTGATTGTTGTATCGGGTTTTAAATTCTCCCTCTGACGCTCCGTAGTAGATCATGGTGTTGTTATCGCTTGTCACTTCGGCTCTATAGACTATAGACGATGATAGACATTTGCCGTCTAAGGGGCATGATTGCTTGTTTCTGCAATTGCATAGCCGCGCTTCGTTAGGTGTTTTCGTGGCGTTTAATACTTTTGCATTGTGTTGTCTGATAATGCCTGTCATGTTGGTTGTGCAGCAGTAGCTAAGCTTGATTGTGTTCGTGTTTAGAATTTTGTGAAGCTCGTGGCCTTTGTGGAAGTGTTTCTTGATCAGGTAGATGAATTTTTTTCCGATGTTGGTCTTGACTTGCAGGTTGTATGGTGGATTGAACCAGAGGATATTGCGTTGACGGTTCCTTTTCCGTTTGCTGTTTTGCTTGGCGGGCTCGTACTTGAAGGTTGCGTTGTGCCCGTTTTCCTTAAACGCCAATTCGTAGACATCTTTGGCTTTGTCGAATTCGTCTTTGTCGCAAGACAGGTCAGATATTCTTTTGTTGACCATTATTGGCAGCTCTTTGATGATGGTGAGTGGATGATTCGACCGTGCATTGATGTATGATAGTTTGTTGTTGGGTTTTCTGTAGGGGTAGTACTTTTCTCTCTGCAAATCCAGCGTTACGTCCAGAAAGTCGGTGGAAAATAGGTTCGTTTCGATTGTGATTGAAAGGTTTTCTTCTTTGAAGAGAGCGGTTATGCGCTTTCTCAAGCGATCTAGGGTGGGTCCGCTGATGTTGCTAACTACAGCGAGGCCATCGTCTCTGTATAGGCCTATGGACGCTTTGTTGACAAGGGCGGATAGTTTACTTAGGAGGTAAATCCCTACTAATTCACAGACCTCGGCACCATCGAAGCAACCCATTGTGACATCGAACAGCGAGTTTGGCCCTTTCTTTACCCATGTGTCACTGCTGTCAAACAAGAGAGATTTTCTTGAATTCTTGATGACGGCTAGGGCCCTGTTTGGGATGGAGGTTATTGAGCTGGCGTAGGCAATGGCTTTATCTAAGAGATTCTCTGATATAGATGGGTAGAATTCCACAATGTCAAATTTGATGAACCGTGAATGGCTTTTGTTGGGAATCGCTTTGAACCAATTTATTACAGTTGAGGTGTTCTTCCATTGGTTTAGGTTGGTCGCGGAGATGACAGCTTTGTTTATGGTGTCAAGGTACTGCTTGGCGACTTTTCCCATTTCCGGTTTCGATGGGTTTATCAACCGACAGGGAGTTTTGGATTTGAAATTCTCCTTGTGATCTTTTAGCGTGATGAACGCGGGTCGGTTTGCATAGTGTTCTATCTTGTTATCGAGGCCCAACGTTTCGGCTAATAACTTTGCTTCTTTGTCGATTTTTCGCTTGATCGAAGGGTCTGATTTCTCGTATGACTTTGTGATATTTTCGTGAAGTAGCTTCGTGTATTGGCTGCTGGGCATTTCGTATATGTTTGATGTTTTGTCGGCAAATACAAACATGTTGCCAGAAGACTGGATCTTTTTCACGTCGGCTTTTAATTTCCTTTGGAAGGCGTTTGTGTGGTCTTTGAATTTGATGTTTTTAATTAGATCGTACATGTCATTCTCAAAGTGTACAAGGAGATCGTTCTGCGGTGGAGTACGGTCAGAAGGGAATCCAAAATTTTGCGTTGATGCGTCGTTGGTGCTTGGATGTTCGAAGAAGTGTACTTTCCATCTGACTCGTTTCAAGAAACTTTCCACTTTCTCGGTTAGCAGTTTTATATAGCTCGACCTCGGTGGTATAGGTATGTTCTTTAAGGAGTAGGAGAAGCTTGTCGGGTTCATGGCTGTGGTCCGTGGACTTTCGGTAACTAACAAGAGTAGAGTGCTCAACCAGATAATCTAGGAGCAAGGTAGCGCAAGTAGGGGGTTCCAGTTAGCTGCAGAGTGCTCGATACGTGAAGTAGAGCGAATATAACGTTTAGAAGAAAGACAACTTCACAGCGTAGCGACTTCAAGTTTCATGTTTGGACAATCGCATTCTAACTCATTTAAAGACCATTCTAATACTCTAGGGTATATATATATATATAGCTAACTGCAGACAGTACTGTTTCGGCTTTCTGGGCCTCATCAGTGCATTGCTGATATCTAGGATGGAGGTTAAGCTTATAAGGGTAAAGGTAAAGTCTCTGTTACGAGCCTAGGAAGGCCCTTCAGGCCGGCGCTTATCTCTGGTTTCCGTAGCATGAAGCGACTAGGAGTATTTATACTCCCCCCTGGATGGGATGCTAGTCCATCGCAGGGTTACCCCCAGCATTACGCCGGTACCCATCGATACACCTGGGTGGAGAGAGGCACCGTGAGAGTACAGTGTCTTGTCCAAGAACACAACACAATGTCCCCGGCCAGGACCCGAACCCGGACCACTCGATCCGGAGTCGAGCGCACTTATTTTCTAAACTGCGTACCGAAAATAACGTACTTATGCTCTAAACTCTGCAATGATGAAAACCCACACAAGCAAATACACAATTTATTGTATAGGAGGAATAAGTCGACAGTGCTATAATACGACCTCCTAAAAAACACAACTTACATGAAAACAGAAGTATAAATGATAGAAAGGTACAAACTGAATCTAAACTCACTCTTACAAAAATTGAATAACTTCCAATATGCAAAGGAACATAAAGACGCGAGTCGAGTTTATCGTGGACATAGCCGTTTTTAGCTGAATCTGACTTCCATCTTCCGTGAACTTTGAAGAGCCGATCTGGAAGATTCAGATTAGCAGCGGAAGTAGCACCTCTGGACCTAAAGCTGTGATTACTAAACTTAGAAGGGTCTAATCCAATAGCTTTCAACTTCTCCTTAAGAATTTCACCCGCCCTGCTAGCAGTGAGGGTCTTTGAAGACAAGACGTTGCCCTTCAAATTCTTGTCGTACCGTAAGGATCTGAAAATGAAATTCTGAGAAAAAGAAGGAATCCTGGCAACGTCTAAGTACTTAATAAGGTATTTATGAGGGCAAGTAAATTTGCCAGTCTTGGCAATATAAACCCAGGAACCCTCTCTGTACTTATCAGTCTTGCTAACTTCTATGAAAATCTTATGGTAAAGATCTTCAGTAACAATATTAGATCTCCTAATACTTAAAAGCTCGGAAATGAGGAAAAAACCAGCATATGCGAGTAAACACATACAGACAAACCTGATATCAAGTAAGTTACTACTTTCCCCATAATGCTGCAAAATTAAGCCAAGGATCTCTGGGGTAATGGCCTCCGCCTTCCTGACAGGTTTACGAGGAGCGCGACTGGAAGCCTCCGCGTGACAACAGATCTGACAAGAAACTTGTCACAGGGATTGCGATTCTCAAAACCTGATAACTTATGTACCCAGTTAATAGCATAAAAGGCGCCGTAGATGGTGGAACTACCTAATGAACTTTCTAATAGATGATGCAAATACAAGGAAACTGTGAAAGAAGTAGCTGGGAGAAAAGAAACCTCCCCAGCGCTATGCAAGCACCTCGCCTTAAACTTACAAAATGATGTACAATAATTAATAACCGTGTTATCAGCTCGAGAACTAAAGGCAGAGAGCCAAAACTTCTCACAAAGTAAAACACCAAACGTCCGACTGGCAGCTGCTTTAACATCTGAAGCAAGAAAAAGAGAAAATAAAATGACAAAACCAACCAAAGAAAAAATATATATCAGAAAAATACAACACGTAGTGAAACCAAAATAAGGTCTGGGTCCAAGTGGTCCTAAGAAAAACACAGCAAAAATATTACCGCCAAGGGCCCAAGTAGCCCCTACGTAATAAAAAAGACCAAGTGGCCGACAAAACAAGGATCCAAGTGCATCCTAGGATACTCGGATACCATGTGGTATGAGTTTAGGAACTCTACAAACTGCAGAGAAACCCCTTACAAATCTGAAAAGTGGGTGGTGGGGGGGGGGGGGGGGGGGGAAGAGGGAGAGTTAACGTAAGGCCTCTCTAGGAAAACCGCAAGAACAAAACGAAAAATTAGGTGATCCAAAAAGGGAATTTTTATTATTACCCAAAACGAAAAGATCAGTACCCAAGGAGATCTCGAAAATATCAGAGAAAATGGGAGACAAACCCTCGTCGGTAAAAATTAAAGGCCAAAATGGGGCGGAAGGCCAAGCAGGAACAACAAGTCAAGTGTACCGCGACCGCCGAGGGCAACCATGTGATTAAGGACCTTGGGGATGAGAAAAATAGGTGAAACGAGCCAATTATTCTCACCCGCCCAAGAAACAGAAAAGGCATCAACTGCCTCTGTACCAGGGCACCAAAACCTTCTATTAAAACGGGGCAACTGAGTATTCTCGTGGTTCGCAAACCGGTCCACAGAGTGAGGACCCCACTTCTCCTCGGCCAAAAGGAAATAGTCCCTCTTGACCCGCCAATCATCATAATCCACAATTCTGCTCAAAAAATCAGCTCTGTCATTAGCCGATTTCGGAATCCATTCAACTTCCAATGTGAGCAAGCACATACTAAAAATACGCAAAGCTAAGCATTGTAAATCTTCCTTCATGCTTCCTACTTCAACAATTCTAGAAACACTCTGATTGTCAGTATACCACTTAATAGTGTGCCTTTTAAGTAAAGGCAAAAAAGATTCTAGGCCCAGGGGAACAGCCTTAAGTTCCCTGTAAGAGGAGCTCTTCTGCGCCTCATCAACACTCCACAACTTGTGAGATATGGTGTTATGAAAATCTAACATATAACTGGCGCAGCCTGTAGAACTCGCATCGGAATAACGGAATAACGGGAATAAAAGAACTGTGTAGACAAGAGGCGCCTACTGTTTAGGGAAGGAATGTTCTCTCTCCAAAAACATAATTCATTCAGAGTTGAAACCGACAGGGAAATTTTTCCATCCCATGTAGGACTTCTTAAATATCAAAATGAGAATACCTTGTCATAATACGAGTAATATTACCAAAGACGAAACATTGAGATAATCTTTCCGACAAACTGGGCCAATTTTCCAGGGGCACCCAACGAATCTGTTCCTCACATTATCTGTTCCCCAGAGGAATCTTGCTGGCTGGCAAAAATACAGGTGTTTCGATGAGCTGGCTGGGAAATTTTGTTATTGATAAAGGTTTTGCCTGGGAATTACTGACTTTTTCTTGCATTTCAACCCGAGCTGGCTGTAGAAACTCTGAAGACTGAGGACGACTAAAAAAAAAAAAAAAAAAAGAACCCCTTCCCTCTCCCAGAGAATAGTCACAAACATACGACGGCTGGTCAGAGTGATTGCGCTTGCGGAAAAGAAACCTGTTTTGTCCCGGTTTTGTCGCTTTTGTTCGGTCGTTTTGGATCGAGGGATTTGAAAGCGCGCGAAATTCCTGGCTGGGAAATAAATTTGATCAGCTGGCTGGGAAACCAACCAATTTTATCTAGCTGGCTGGGAAATTTCTTGTGTCTTGCTGGGAAAAAGGAACAGATAATGTTTTCCCAGCAACACTGAAAATGCCTTAATAACATTTATTTTCATTAACTGGGGTATAATAATACATATTACAACAAATTGGTCGTTGGGTGCCCATGATTTTCTAGCGGTACTAGAAGGATACTGAGAACGAATTGTATCAATAACCTGTACGACACTGAGAATCCTAACTGAAGGAATGGAAATAGTGTGAATGGCTAAATCAATACAATAACCCAACCAGACTAAACAAGAAGTGGGTTGCCAAATCGATTTACTAACATTGGGCAGGAAACCCGAACGCTGAAGCGAATTCTTAACAAATAATGAAGCAGCTTCGCAGCGAGCGAAATCACAGGCGGAACCAAGCCCGTCGTCAAGGTAAACTGTTATTCTCACAGCATGACTTCTCCAATACCTGACGAGAACACGAACAACCTTAGTAAAAATATAAGGAGCTGAGGATAGCCCAAAAGGGAGAACTGTAAACACAAAAAACGTCCTTACGCCATTAACAACCCAAGAAAACCCTAAAAAAGTTTGATGTTCCTGCAAAATATCAATATGGTGGTAGCCAGATTTGAGATCAAATTTAAACATGAAATGATCAAAAGGAAGATAAACACAAGCGTTTCTAATATCCTCAAACTTAAACTTTTCTTTCCAAATATTTTTATTGACATGCCTGAGGTCTAAAATCAACCTCTTCTTGCCGCCACTCTGTACGGAAACAGACAAAGGATTGACAACATGAGGAGGACTAGATACTTGAACAACTGAACCTGACAAAATAAGCTCTTGAATATCCTCCAAAACAAAATCAGCGTGCATAAGTGCTGAATGGTTATTGTCCAAAAACGCATTCGGAGGAAATGTAATAAAGGGTATAGCATACCCCTTGTCAATAGCCCGGAGAATGAAATCATTCGCACCTAACGCATCCGCCCAAAAAGCAAAATGAGCTTTAAGCCTACCCTTAACCGATTGGATGCTATTGGGAGAATTCTCAAATTTAAAAAACTCCTCTAGAGCTGGACCTTCGTCAAAATTACCTTCAAGAGTTTCTTTTGCTGCTTTACTATCAGCAATGGAACTACTGCTGCCCAGAAGAACCGGTGTCTTTACTTGACAAACTTTGGATCTGTTTGTAGGTTGATCCGGCAGTGAAAAACAAGTTGGGGGAACTGGCTCTCCAATGGCCGGTCTTGCCGCAGGCGAAGCAGATCTAAACAAACGCGCACAAGGCAGATCCAACTTGCCATTCTACATTATGCTCCAGTTGCTTCACGGGGAAGAGAAGCTTGCCTCCCTACAGATCAGGCTCGTGTCAGAGAAGAAGTTGCGGCGTCACCAGAAGAAAGCTTACAGAGAGCTGCAGTCGAAGATCTTCAGCCTTTAGGACTCTTACAGAAAAGAGGAGAAGACGGCAAACCAGCTGCTGAGAGCATGTGCCCATCTCTATGGCCCAGTCGAGTAAAGGGGACCAAAATCCTGTAGGTTGAGCCTAGCGCTCGATATTGCACTCTACAGGTGCTAAAACAAAACGGCTCCTTTAGGAGCCACCATATCAAATAAAAGCTATGACCAATAATTATATTATCGACCACCTGATATTCCCATTCCTTAGCTTTCCAATCTTAGAATAGGCCACCATCTTGGTTTCTCAAAGTGAGTGAAACCTGGGTAGAGTATACTCTACGATCTGTCAAGACCTTTTCATAACTAAAAGATTGCACGAACATGGGGCGAACTCGATCTACTTTGGTAAACTGTGGAGCTAACTCGGTTATATAGGGGGCGAACTTGCTACGGGGCGAAACCACCGTAATTCGTCATAACGGCCTTTAACAAAGGCTCCCTTTGACGTTTGAGGACGAAAATTAGTAAAATTTCTAGGAGTGATAGAGGAGACAGCCGATGAAAACCCCGAGGAAGTGGCTGGACGTTGAATGACCTGTAAAGAACAAAGGAAGAAAGAGGAAACTAAGTGACGGTCGATTATAGGCACTGAAATGACCTAAAGTGAGAGCACAACAAGTGGTGAACCTATTTAAACGCAACGCAACAATAGGCGTGATAAACACGCCCGAATGCGGTACGCATAACATAACCTCCATACGCACACATAATTCCCAACGCACCGAGCATAAATACATTTATTTTCTAAACTGCGTACCGAAAATAACTTATTTATGCTCTAAACTCTGTAATGATAAAAACTCACACAAGCAAATGCACAATAATGAATTTATTGTATAGGAGGAATAGGTCGACAGTGCTATAATACGACCTCCTAAACGCTAAAGAAAATAAAGAACGGGCAAAAAAAACGAATAAAAGTAACAAATAAAATACTGAACTTCTGTCCCGACTTCGCACTGCGAGCGTTCTTCTTCTTACGCAACGCTCTCTGCTCAGCAGCACGTATCTTCTTTTCGTCTTCAGATCCGGAAGTGACCTCGTCAGAAAGATATTCGTCAACCGCGGCCCAACCAGCTTCCGATTTATCAGTCTGATAAGCTTGTTCCTTCGCTTTATGCCCTTTGAAGCAGCGTTGAGGGAATCGTCGAGTTTAAGAATCAGCGCTGACACTTGATGATTCTCAGAGTTTTCAAGATCAACCAGAGATTTCAGCGAATCGACAAAAGAAAGACTCTGGGTGACGTGTTCCAAAGTCGAACGGTCCTACGTTTCTTCACCAAGTATGAAGACGATTTGAGTTGATCGTCAGAAAGCTCACGCTTTAGATGTGAAAATTTTTGATCAAAGTAAGACCTTAAATCTTCAAAAGACCCGACGGAGATAACTTTTGGATCCTCCTCGCCTTCTTTATCAGACATGATAAGCAAGCAAAAACCTAAGTGACGGTCGATTATAGGCACTGAAATGACCTAAAGTGAGAGCACAACACGTGGTGAACCTATTTTAAACGCAACGCAACAATAGGCGTGATAAACACGCCCGAATGCGGTAAGCATAACATAACCTCCATACGCACACATAATTCCCAACGCACCGAGCATAACTGAGACATTAACCACGAGGCCACAACGCCACCCCAAATGTCCCCCACATGTGGTACATCTAAGCCATGCCAGAGTGCTCAAACCAGTGAGCTAGTGAGCATGCGCAATTGCTAGCAACAATGACTCATCCTAGTATATAATTAAAAAGCAAGAGACACAGTAGTGACTCAGAGTTTCATGTTTTCTACACAATCTTCAGGCCGTCCAGAGAAGGCACTGGCTAAGATCCCGTATCCCGTACGTTGCTGGTGTTGCCGAAAGAATTACGAACGCTCTCAATTCATATAACATCTCGACTACATTTAAACCGATTGCATATTAAGATCTAAACTGGTCAAGGTCAAAGACAAAATTTCAAGAGAAAAGTTGTCAAATTTAGTCTACGGGATCCCGTGCGGATCTCAGGGATGTGCAGCCAGCTATGTTGGCGAAACCAAACAATCCCTGTGTACCCGCCTGGATCAGCACCGTCACCAGGGATCCAACGAGGCACATACTTCTGCGGTGTACCTACATTGTAAGGAAACCCGTCACTCTTTCAACAACACGGACGTGGTGATACTCGATCGAGAAGAGGACTGGGTCCGACGTGGCATAAAGGAGGCCATATGGGAAAGGGTGGAGCAGCCTTCTCTCAACCGCAAAGGAGGGCTCCGTTTCAGTTTTTCCAACACTATGGGACCGGGTACTGAGGTTCTTTCCTAGTCGCCTGTCACGTGATCTGTCCAGGTCACGTGACCTCCAGCATTAGCTGATGAAGGCCATGATTTATGGCCGAAACGTTCTATGTTTCAATACACTATTTCCAGTGAAAGATTTATTTCTTTAACATTCAGGCTACAATGTATCTATAAAATTCCCTAAAGGAAAGGCTCATTATTTCACATTGCACTGTAGGAACTTATTTCTTTGACGACATTTAGACTGAATCGTTCTGTGGAGGGGTTAGGCTTGAAGCAAAACCGAAGTTGGCTGTAGAATCGTCTTTGGTACTTAGATGTTCTACAAAGTACGCTTTCCATCTCAACCTTTCCAGGGAAGCTCTCTACTTTATCGGTTAATGACTTCAGGTAGCTTTGCCTCGAAGGTATGGGTATATTCGTTAGAGAGTAATTCAAGTGGGTGGCGTTCATATTTGTGCTTCGTTGTCTTGTGGTTACGTATGCGGGATAGAGTGCTCAACTGAGGTCACAGGAGCAGAAATTCTCTCACTCCTTTTGAAAACGACATGTACGAAATGATCCGGAATATTAAGTTTTGGGACGGCCTGAACACTTTTCAAAAAGTGTTGAAAGGCGATGTAAAAAACATCCAATCCTCTACAAACATGTTCGTTTCTCCAACATGTATGAAATGCCTAGAGACCGATACATCAAACTGCTCCACTAAAATTTCACAAATTCCTACCAAAAATCAGACCCGACGATTAAGAAAAACATCGACCGAGAAGCTAGAACCCTCGCAGAGCCATTGAACCTTGACAAGAAGATGGAATGTTATGCAAACCGTCCCGCATTCATCAAAGACATATGGAAACTGAAGGACAACACAAATTTCACCCTCAAGTGGAGCATTGCATCACTGATTTGCACCACCGTACAAGTGTAGGACAAGAAAGTGTGACCTTTGCCTATCCGAAAAAGTGACCATTGTTAGAGTTGATCCAAAACTCCTGCTAAACAAAAGAACTGTATTAATCTCTAAATGTCGTCATAGAAATAAATTCCTATACTGAACTCGGACTCTCCAGATTTTTTGTCCTGTGACTTCACCACTGCATTACAACGAAGAACATGCTCAACCCAACACAGTTCTTTTCATTAGTTTACTTTTTTAAAATAAGTCAATTGATATCCATGTAAAATAGCCAAAACCAATACTAACCTGACCCTATAATTCTCTCTAGGCTTAATTTAGACTCCAAAAGAAGTTTCTTCAATTCATCTGAGTGCGTATTCAACCTATAGGTAAAATAGGGATCAACAATTTACGGATTTTACCGGCAACACGTCTACCTGAATGACGTGATCGCTGGATTGGAAAACTAATCCTGAAATTCCTGCGATGGTGGGAGAACTGTCACTTTAACTATGGAAACATGCGACTGCCATTTCGTCAACTAGCATAAGGTATAAATGCCTCGTAAAACAAATTTCCAAGATGTCCAGAGTTTTGGACATCCATCTTCGAAACTCAGTCTCTTTAACTGCGACGTTTTTAAGTAAGCGCCACTCTCGGTGCTGCGTTAAGAAGTCCTCAAGTCCCGTTTTGACGGAAACCTTAGCTGGCGGTGTTAGATGGCTCCTGGTTATGATTGGATCATTTCGTTTTCTGTGTACGTTGTGATTGGCTAAAGTAATTACCTTTGGTGTTGGTTCCACGCCAGCCAATTGAAACCTCCAACGGCTTTTACTGAAGGTATTCTTGCTATCAATTTGCAGGTTCGTGTTGCTCTCTACAAGGATGGTCAAGAAGTGCATTCTCTCAAGTTCAATGCCATTAATGATAATGTCGCATGGTTTACCAGGGAAAATCTCAATTTTTCAACGTGGGATGACCTCATGAGTAATTCAAGTCTGAAGCAATTTGAGCTTCAACCAATCAATGAGGAAGCTAAAGATGTTCTCCGCTCTTTTGAGATATCCGAAAAGTACGCTGGCTGTCGAAAGGATGTAGGCTGGTTAATGATCAGCATTGATACTAACCCCTGTGCCTTTGAAAGAAAAAATCCCCTGAGCATCCTTTACAGCAAGAAGAAAGGTTCCTCCGTGTATAACTCAAAGGGTGAGTCTGACAAATCCCAATTTTGCAAATAAATAATGTTGGATCGACTCGTTCTTGTTCCACTAGGGCATTCAGCAAGAGGTGTTGAAGACATTCCAGTGAGACCGTAACCCCCTCGAAAAACGAGAAGAAACTAAAAAAAAATACAGGAAGAAAAGAAGGGGATTGGCTGCATCCCCGTCAGGCGAATTTTCGGTAGCCGTAATTCGCTTGATTTACCTAACGTTACAGCGGCCATGTTTGTGTCCTTGCAGGAATAGGAAAGGTACCCTTATCTAATTAAATGTTGTTTTCCTTATTCAAAGGAGTAAAACGCTTATAGGTGGTGTCTGTGATACCGTCTGTACCAGCGCTAGACAAAACTTTTTAACTTCTTCCTGTTCGGTCAATATCGGTGTGCCCTGTTAGAATCTCTCTTCATATCACCACAACTATTGTCGCAGGTATAAAAAGCATCTAAGTTTTCCTTCTTGCGTGTTTTCATGTGCGCCATTTTGCTGTTTACATGCATGTTGACATTACACGTATAACTAAAGATATTCTTAAAAATACAACCACACTTTTAAGGTTAAGCTAGGAACATGTTTCGTTGTTTGAAACATCGAAACATGTTCCTTAAACTCAAAAGTGTGGTTGTATTTTTAAAAATGTTAGTAAGACTGTCTTGTGCTATCAAGACCATTTGATAAGTGAAGATAAAAATACGCAGAACGATGTTCACACTTGCTTCATAAGTATGCGCACGCACAGTGAGCTCCTGAATCGGAGAACTGTCGGAGAAGGTTTGGACTGATTTCTCGTTATCCAAGTTTTCTAACATCATAAACGAAACGTGGTCACATGTATACGTGCAAGAAAATAGTCATGATATTCCTTTTTCCGGCCATTTAATGCTTTTTTTTATGTTTTACGCGTCGTTCATTTGTGGAAGGGATGACTGATGTACTTAATGAACTCTGGAGTTTATTGCGCTTGCGTAGCTTACTTCTCTTAGGATTATGTTCATCGTTATAATCCAACTGTTATCTATTTTCTTTTCACAGACATGGACCTAGCTGATGTTTTTGCTGTGTTCATCCGCTGACGTCATTACTTTTCATAACAGAAACTCGCGTTATTGGTATCACGATCAGTCGCACCTTTGGGGAACTTTTTACATTTGGCCGTTTTTAAATTTCTTTGATTTACTTCATAAATAGATGCCGTGGAGCAGTGGATAAACAACGCACTAGATAAACAGGACAGTTTTCCTCGCCCTATTCTTCTCGCCCGCCGGGCTTGCAGGCTCCGCCATTTACTTTTCAGATTAATCTCTAAATCACAAAATCCTAAGCACTCGGAGAAACAGTTGAATTTTGCCTGATTTTACGGCAGAAACAAAGGTTCTATTCAGTATGACAATTTGACATGGCGTGAGTTTCTTTTGCTTTTTTTTTTTTTTTCAAAATTGACTTCTCCGAATGTAAAGTTTTCCCGAATATCAGCGTTGAACAACATTTAGGAGTAGATAAATAAACTCATTGGTTAACTTTTGATCTGGGATTATCACTAATCGACTTTTGAACAACCGGGCCCTGGTGGTTTCTCTCTTGCTAAATTTGCTGTTTCTGCGTTATTTGCGATTCTTGCTAGCAAAGATTTTGCCGTCGTAAGAAAATTTCACGCTAGCAAAAGTTCCCAACAATTATAGCAAAAGTGGATTAAAACTACTTGCTTTTTACAAATTTGGCCAGGAAAAAAAACACCAGGCCCGGCAAGCGACAAAGGCAAGAAAGGGCCCTCAAAAAGCCACGGATTTATCAAAATTCGCAAAAGTAACATGGATTTTGTTTAGGACGGCAAAATCGTTGCTAAGAAGAATTGCAAATATCGCAGAAACAGCAAATTTAGCAAGAGAAAAAAGACCAGAGTGACAAAGTCAGAGGGGCCCTCAAAAAGCCGCAAATATCGCAAAATCGCAAAAGCAGCTAACAAATGTTTGCTAACGCTTTTAATCCTGGACATATCTTTAAACATATTTTAAAATTCTGATATATGATCGCATTAGCTTCGATTTTCTCGACACTGGGAAGAACGAGGATACAATACTGTATGCCAGGGTAAGTTATTTAATTTGTACTAACGCAAGAGAAACACGTATCCTGCCTACACAACGACGGAGTCATAACTTCATTGATTGGTCGGCAAGCATGGCAATTCATTTTTAATTCTGCAGTCGTTAAACGTGGAAGTACGCTGTACAACCACAGGTAGACAACATTGGGGATGCGAGGCCACATCATGACCACAAGGTACTTGATACGGTTATTGATCTCTTACATGTACTATAATTTCCAAAGGTCAAATTCGGCTCGATTAAACTGATCAAGGGAAATATGTACAAATTGCAATCCGTTTTAATGACAGTCAGATAAATAAAATTCACTTAAGTACTTTTCATTTTCTATGTTGTCTCAAGTGTTTTGATGGGTTTTTGGGCCGGTTCATTTTCCAGCTCCACACATTCACATTTCGTATTTACGACAGTGTATTTGACAGCTTGTCTGCCTGTGATGGGTTGTCTGTTTGCTCCCATCTGTCATCAAGTATTTCAGGTATCAATAGTTTATTCATCTGTAAGATGTGAATAAACATGTTACTGTTAT
>OX421448.1:36933574-36936074 GCA_949126865.1 Montipora capitata | reverse complement strand
ATTTCGCTGCCATTCTTGAGAAATAAGATTTTATTTGCTGTGGTGCTAGGAATTCATCTACAGTGAATCTGCGGCTCCCATGTTCATGTTTGGCATGTCTCATATCTTGAGCCACCTGTGCTGGGTCTGCTTTGAATCCAGTCTGTTCTCCTATTTTAAGTTTCTCGTCTAGGTAGGCCTTCTGCTTAGCACTGAAACGAGAAGCCTTCTTCGAAGATCGCAATGCCCAGCCCGGCGGTAACGCCTGAACACTTTGCTCTGCAAGCTCAGAACCGGCAATAAAGGGCTGTGCGCTAGATCCTTCCTGGAGTTTTTCAGCGTAAAGTATCTTTGCCTTGTCGAGAAGCGACTGTCTTTCCTCTACAAATATGCACTTGCCATAATGCATATACGGCTCCAGGTTACAGTGGCGCTGAAAAGTACTCACGCATCCTTCAACTGGACAAGAAAAAAGACCGGCGTGCTCGTTGTCAGCGGATGCAACGTTTTCCTCTCCTTGAATGGTGTCTTCCGTCTTTTCTTGAACTGGAGACTGCTTGTTGTCAAACAAAAGGAACGCTTGGAAGTCTCCAGGAGAAAAGGAACTGTCGGGGAAGATTGAATCCCTCACTGAACCCATTTGGACTAGCAAAAAGAGAGCATAAAATGACAACTAAACGTATGAAACGAGACACGAGATTTTGTAGCATTTTGTGGCGATGACAGGATATTGTATATTATTTGAAATTAAACAAAAAGGCGCGTGAAAATAACAACTAGGTTAGAGATTCGTCTCCGTAATGGAAATTATTTAAGTTGCTCACTCCTTCTAGTTTTCCCTGCAACGAAACTGGATGCTGCTTTGTGGAATCAATCAAGGTAACTCGGACACCTCTGACACCACCATGAGATAAAATAGCAAGTTTGAGATCATTCGCAGAGATTACATCATGGCCTTCATTGATGTAGCGAAGAACATGGGCTTTGATGGTTGCTGCTCTTCTGTCGCATGGGCCCTTACCACCTTGCGGATCGCTGAAGTCCACTCTCTCAACCTTGATACCAGTCGCTTCCTCCATACGTCGGCAAGCAGCTAACATGGTGAAACTGTGGTAACACCCAGCGTTGTCCGGTCGGAGAAAGGCAGTTGTAATCTCCGGATGTTCTTTCTTGAGTTCTTGCAGGGTGTGTCGTATGATGCTGACCATCACGTTGCTGTCTTGGCTGCAATTCTCGACTATGTGAACGAACGCTTGGTGCTGCAGTTTCTCGGCAATGCTATGGGCAACAACACTAATATGCCAAGAAATTCCTCTTTTGGCAAACCAATCAGCTTGCGTTTCCCTGTACTTTTGTGGCAGGAACTTCATTGCCCAATCCTCTGTGATGAGAACTGAAGAACTTTCCAGGTTTTCTAGAAGACTCGTTCTTGCCTTATCCTGTTGAATTGACCTCAACTGATGAGCCTTCCACGATTCAATTGCCTGATAGGCTTGCTGAAATGTATACATCAAGTCATCGCGGTCTTCGTCTCTCAGCTCGGAGGATTTTAATGAAGACTCAATTTCCATGATTATGGATTTCAGTTGATCACAAGAAGGACAGCACATGTCATGGGCGTGGTCACACGTCACACGGAAACAATCTTCTTTAGGGTCACTTGGAGCGTGTGTGCTGCAATGATCTGGAATGTGTGAGGTTGCTGTAATATGGACCTAAACCATTTAAGGAAACATGCGACTGAAGACCAGTTTAAAAGAACACGATACGTTGTACAACTTTACAAGTGTTCCCTTCTTTTGAGTTCCCCTTCATGACGAACGAAGGAGTGCTCCTCTCTAAGCTATGTTGGAATTATTATTATTATTATTATTATTATTATTATTATTATTGTTATTATTATTATTATTATTATTATTATTATTATTATTGTTGTCATTACTAATCTCACTTTAAAGTAAAAATTCTATTGAATTTTGCACATGGTAACGAGGCTAGTAAGGCTAATTATCATAACAATAAAAGAATAATTTGTCGGACGCCATTATAAAAATGGTCTATGATTGCGCTCAAACAAAATAAAGCAATAATGTACAGAGACATAGGCTACCCGATTTCGTGCAAACTCGAAACATATGGATGAAATACTTTTTGATCAGTATTAACAACTCCAGCTGTAAGAACAAAGGCTATGTAAATTAAAAGGGTTTCTCAACACGAAAAAACATAGTAATCACCTAGTTCACTGAACAAAAAGACCATTATAGGTGACGATAGCTAAGTAATCTAATTCGACTTTAAGAAAATATTAAAGAACCTGCAAGAAAATATTAAAGAACCTGCAAGATTCGAAACAACGGGAAAGGAAGCAAATATATTATTTGCGCTTACATTAACTTAATTCAGCATTTCCTTTGGTAAATATCGAAACAGATTTTAGACCATGTGCCCAAACAAGATGCCGGCGGAGAAAGAAATAAATTACCGGGGCGCTGGCGAGTAAACACGTCATGGCAAAGTC
>OX421448.1:36858574-36921074 GCA_949126865.1 Montipora capitata | reverse complement strand
CTCCATAACTGTCAACGGAGCTACGTTTTGTTTTCCAGAACGTAATATGTAGCTGTAATAGTACACGATATTGTTTTGGTATCGTAAATCATTATAGTGTCATCGTAGATTTCTTCGGAAAATAGCTTCCTGAGAAGACACGTAGTTACTAGTAAAATACTAAACCCAGAAAGATTGAAAATTGAGAAACATTGGCTTCCAGGCTGACATGAAGTTCAACTTCTTTTTCGCAACAAGTTTAAGCGTGTGCTCTGAGCGTCTGACAGTTTCCACGGCAAAAGTTCACTGAAGTTAGGCTTATCAGGCGGGGTTAGTATCTGGATGGGAAACTTCAAAATATACGACTTGCTACCAGAAACATAGGACCGACAATTCTATTTTAACGCTCAAAAATACGAACTAAGCAAGGTACAGAATTTATTAGCCTGCCTTATGCAAAACAACTATTGATGCAAAAGTAAATAAATACTGATACACACTCTGTAGGAAGAGCGCAAGGACGTTTTTAGGAAGTGTCGATCGAGAAAAAAAAATTGTCACCAGCAACAAAATTTGCGACATGAAAACAACATAAATATTTTGCCGCGAATATAAAAGTTGCCATCATCGAAAAACGTTTTGGGAAATTTTTGCTACTTTCGATTTTTCTATTGTACTTTTGGCTGCACAATTAAATCGCAAAATCGAAAGTGACATCGATTTCAGCGGCCGCCTGTGATCAAATTTCCTTGCGTGTTACTATCAACTGGATTCAACTGTGACAAAATGACGGCAAGACATCGGATTGTTGCTTCGTTGGTTTGCTTTTTTTTTTCCTTTCAAGTGTTGTAAAGCCACGATGCGAGAAGAAATGTGTGAATTCAACACAATAGATCACAATCGTCCAACTCTTGCAGTTGACTATTGTTTCTGCAAAGTCAAAAATTCACTCTCCTAGATCAGGTTATTAATCACCAGGTAATTCCATTGTTTGAAATAGAAGCTGCTGTATTATTCATCCGCGTCACAAATTCTTGCCGCTTTTGGGGCCATTTGTTGAAATTCAAGCACGCTTCCAACGGACCCGTAAAAAACCCTGTAAGTTGCATTTTTCGCCGACACCAAAGTTTGTTGGCCGCCGAACAAAGTTCAAAGGAAGCCCTCGACTTAAACTTGTTCCCGGGGTTTCTCTTCTCTGCCTCAAATTAACGACAATGCAGGCAGAGAAGAGAGACGGTGGGAAGAGGTAACTGATATAAAAACCCACGCGTTTTTTCCTCGAAAGGAGACCACAGGGTCAATCCGGGAAACAGAACTGACAGTATTTTATTTCATGGTGCGAGTACGCTTTTATGGCAAAATTTCTTTCTCTGGCCGCTTTCACAGGCAATTTGTGAAAACTAAGGTGCGATATTTTACTGTTTCGTTTATTCTGAATGAAGAGCTCATAATTTCTATTACCGGACAAAATTTTTGCGCACAGCTCCGTGGGAATTTCAACACAAGCAATCTTATCGATCACAATGATAAAGATGAAAATAGTTTTCTACAGACAGCCCCGATGACATTGTGTGTAGTGCGCTTATAAAGTGTACTACCACAAATTACAACCACAATTGAGAGGCTTGACTGTTTGATGACATTTAGTGCCATTCACCTGTAAACTTGGAGACTTGCTGTTATTTGCACTCGTGTTACAAATTGATATATGAGAACTCCACTCTATTTTAGGCAATAAGAAGTGAGTATTTTTTCATGTATCTTGTTAAGCATGTAAACCGTGTTTTGGCATTGTTCATTTGTCAACATCTGCGTAAGAAAAGTACAGATTTCTATCAGGAAAGGTCACTGGCAGGCTTACTTCCATTTATTGGCCATAATTTTAAAATGCATGTGCCTGACTAATGGTTCGGATTAACTGACAAAGGTCGTCAATGCGAAACTAACACTGAAGCAAAAGTAGATTCCTTTCAACACTGAAAACTGAAAACTGAAAACTGTTTCACAAGTGAAAATCAATGACATTTTTTTATCTTTTTCGCAGAGATACCGGTGTATCTGTTGATGACGGTAACTGGCATCACGTTTGTATCACATGGGAGAGCACGAATGGCTCTTGGAAAGTTTACAAAGATGGCAGCGTGCAAGTCCAAGGGTCTCAGTTGAAGACTGGTTATAAAATAAAGACCAACGGAATCCTCACTGTCGGGCAAGAGCAAGATTCGTTTGGTGGCGCCTTTGACCCAACTCAACGTTACCTCGGAGAGCTGACGGGCCTCAATATCTGGAACCGAGTTCTCTCTTTAAGCGAGATCTTGAAAATCTCGAAATCGTGCCATGTGGGGCAGGGTAACGTCAAGAAATGGTCTGATTTCAAAGTAGGAATAAGAGGCAATGTAAGGGTTATCTCCCCATCGGCTTGCGAAGTGTAAAATTCACCTTTAGTTGTCTGGCATTGCTGAATGAAAGCATCATGAATCATTCTTTTCAATAAATGTTTTGCCGTGTGTTATCACTGTTTCATTATTGGCTTTGTTTAAAGTACATTTACCGAAGGAGGGTGAACATTGGTGTCTGAGATTTTAATCACATCCGGTCGATTAAATGTAGGATTTTTCGAAACAATTACAACCTTTCTTTTTTTCCGGCCAGCACTGCAACTTTCAATTAAATACCCACACTTGATGTATAAACATTTTAATAGCACTTTCTAGAGTATGAGGGGCCTCCCAAGGAGGTCAAATATCCTTCGGATTGCGTTTAAGAAAAACTCTCAAATTCTTGAAATATCCGCGGAAATGTGCTGCCTTTGAAATTACATACTTAATTTTTAGAGTTTCAAGTCTTGTGAACAAGGACTGTAAACCGTAGCCCCTGTCTCACAATCCTTAACTTTCAACACCTGCTAAAAAAATCTCACTGAGATACATAGCCTCCGGATCCCACGCAGCCTCCCACGATCTTAGGGCTTCGTCACAAGTTCCTCCCCCACCAGGGAGCTTACGCAACGACGACTACGACGAGTACGAATACGCGAAAAAGCACTAGCTATGATAAACAAAATCAAAATCTCTGCACGCCCTGCCCTGCGGAAAGTAACGCGAAAAAGGGGGTACATTTTCAAATTGAGGGAAATTAACGCGTCTGCTACACCCCAAAAATTTGTTGGGAACTGGAACAAATTACAAACGTACAGTGATCGCGCAATATTGTCCTTAATCGAATGGGTTGGAGCTAGAAGTTAACAACCCGGAAGTCTCGATCTGCGATGGAATGAGGCACATTAATTTACGATATATGGGGTTTGCAAACCAATCTCTAGCGACACAGATAACAATGATGTAATGTACAATTGCTGGTGGACGAACAAAAACAGCTAATGAGAGATCTTTTGTTTGATGGCGGCGATTACTTAACTTGAAAACCATCTCAGTATTTCTTATTTTTAGAACGGCTACTACTAGATTGTTGTGGTAACAAAACGTAGCTTCATTGCGTTCCACGCGCGATTTTGCATTTAGCGCGAGGAATGTCCCGTGCGGCTTCTTGGTTGCGGACCAATCAGGAGAGTTCATGGTCAACAGGACCAATCTGATTGGCCATTATTTGGCGGGACCTGTCCTGTATTCCAAATTTAGATAATAGGGAGTTCAAGAAACGACGACGGGCTATGCTACGGCAACGACAACGCCAAAAAGCAGGAGTACTATAAGCTAAAACGAGGGAAAAGTCCTGCTGCACGTGCTGTACACATTATTGCACATTTCTCTCCCGTACTCGTCAAAGCAACAACTTGAAATGACCAATTTTAAGGTTTTGACGACAACGTGGACAAACTAAAGTGAATCTTTCTTTCTCTCTCTTTACTTCAAATCCGTACGTACCAGTTCGGTTGTGGGATACTTTGCCCATATTGCAGAACATAAGCAACGAGATGCTTCCGTGAAGCATACACTGGGTTGCCTGTGGTACGTGCTACAGAAAATCAGAAGGGACTGAATTGTGTGGTATTGAAATACAGCATTCCAGTCTCTGAAGAATAACAAATAAAAGAGAAGCGAGAAACATTGGCTTCTGGGCTGACATGTTGATAATTTTCAAGTTCCCTCACAACTTCTTTGCACCACAAGTGTGCCCTCTGAGCATCTGACAGATTTGTAATACTAAACTTCACTGAAGTCAAGCCCTGTTGAGCGGGGTTAGCGTTAGGATGGGAGACCAAAACAATAAACCCCTCGCAAAAAGCAGAAGCATCTGACTGAAAATACTATTAACGCTAATAAATGCGAACTCAGCAAGGTATAGATTTTGTTAGCTTGCTTTATGCAAAACAAATATTGATGAAAAAGCAAATAACTATTGATACACAGTTTCAGGGGGGCCAGTAGAAAGAGCAGAAGGAAGTTTCCGGGACGGTCGATCGAGAATGAAATATTTACGACATGAAAACAACATTAATCTTGAACCGTGAATATAGAATATAAAAAGTTACGATCAGCGACAAACATTTTGGGAGATTTTTGCTACGTTCAAGTAAATTGCAAAAGTGACATGGCCGGAATTCAGCGGGCGCTGTGATTAAGTTACCGCGGCATGTTTACTCGCCAAACATTGAAGCATCTGTGTTAAATGATGGCAAGATACCGGGTTTTGTAAGTTTCTTTTTCTGTCAAGTGTTATAAAGTTTGACAATGAAATGAGCGAAGTCAAAACAAAGATCCCAATCGCCCAACTCTTGTTTATGCAAAGTCAAAATTTACTCTCCAAGACGCCTACGACGTTATTTATCACCAGGTAATTCCATCATTTTGGAAATAGCAGCTACTTTATTATTCATCTGCGTCACAAGTTTTCACTGATTTTGGGCTCATTTTGTTGAAACTCAAGCACGCTTCCAACAGGCCTGTGAACCCTTCCTGCTTACAGAGCAATACTAAAAAACTTCTCCCATATCACATTTCAACCTTAAGCTCGAAAATTCAATACACAACATGATATTATAATTCACAAAGGCAAAAAATACCACAGAATCCTTTTCGTCTCGACGGGCGATAGATTGTTGTCGAAGTCCAGTACTCGTCGCTTTTGAGATTCCTGACTAGTTTATCCAACTGACTTTCCATTATTGAACTCCATAAGGGTATATTTTGTTTAAGGATCCACTAAAACGCCATTCGCGTTACATGACTTTCGACGCCATTGCAGGCTAAGTTAATGATTCTACTGTGTCCACCAGAGAAATCTACGCAGTTCCACTACCCTCTCGATCCTAAGAAAATACGCGAAGAAGGCTCTATGCACAAAGACACCACTTACCAGGGGAGTGACAGGCAAGACTTTTACCGACACGGAAAAAAAAAAAAAAACTAAAAAAAAGAAAAAAAAGAAAACAAACAAACAAAACGTAGACCTCGACTGGGTTTGCCCATAGGCAACCCAGTAATAATGGGATCATCGTGAAATACTAATAACGTAAACTGATGGGCAAAGTCCAAATGGGAGAGATTGACCCTTCTGCATGGAAAGCCATAATTCATTCTTATGTAACCTTACTTTTTTTTGGTCTTGACGTTTTGGAGTTTTCTCACGATGTACTCTGCCAACATTATTATTTAGTGTGGTTTTGTCCTTATGTGGTGAGGTTTTGTCATTATGTGACAACGTTTGATGTTTACGTGTTGTGTTTCCATCACTCAGATGTGTTTTGGTCTTCTTTTGACGTGCTGTGTATAATTACATAAAGGGGTGACATCATAAAAGAATCCCACAACATAAAATGCAAAAGAAGACTCCAACACATCATGATGGAAACACAACACTAACGATCCAACCTCGTCACATGATGACTAAAGCAAAACTTCAAGACCAAAGGAATAAAGATTACATAAAAAGATTATGGCTTTCCATACTTCTGGGTTATGGAGTTTTGGTTAAAGCTAATTTACAAGACCTTAATGCGATAACCGCATAGACCCGCCCTAATTTCTCATGGAGAGGAATAAACCATTTCACTTCCGGTCATGGATCATTTCCTACATGTGATATTCTCCTGCGGAGTAATCGGGCTCAGCCAATCATATGTAATTAAGCTGTCACTGCACACCACTGAATATTCTGACCCTAATAATTTCATGCTTGGTGAGGGAGCAAACATTTTGTTGTTTGCGATTTCGACTTAAGAAGTTACTGTAAAATCCCCCAACTACCCTCCCTTCCTGCTGTTTTATATCTCTCCGGTTCACGGTTCTCCCTTTCGTCGTGTTAATGTTTCTTGTTGAATATTTGTCAGGCTTTTAAGTAACGCAAGACTCTGTATTATGTCTCTGAGTGACTTTTGTACACCGAGGAACATCTGTTCACATATCCTACCAGTCTTGCAGAATTTGTATGCTCGGGAATCTAAGTTATTTTATTCTAATGTCTAATAGTTTTTATAGCCACACCTTCAGTCTACTTGTACCATGGTTTAATAAACAAATGGCTTTGGGATTGAAGTGCTTCCATACAGGTCACCCCTCCAGTTGACCCTTTCCCCCATATACCCCTATTTTAAAAGATTCTTTGACTTGGGCCATTGAAGTTTCAAAAAGAATAAAAAAACAAACAGTGGTTACAAACATTTGCTTGAACTGCATAAAGAAATACGCTAATAATAGAACCTTAAACGAAAACGTTGGTAGTGAGAAACTTTCTCTCTATTATAAGCGTATTTCTTGCCGTTTAAATTCAAATTGGTTAGTTCCCAAACCATTTCAGCGGTATATTTGAATTTAAATTTATCTGTAACTGAATAATTATCACTTCTCATGATGTATGGTGTAACATCAGGACCCCATCTGGAGCGTGCAACTTCCATACAGCGTCTGTGAAACGGCGTTTTCACAAGTAGGTTTATTTTTAGACTACTGTAGCCCTTCCCGCGAATTAGGTCAAAAAACAAAGGCAGTTCCGGTTCGGTGACCCTATGACGTCAGCTTAATTTCTTGTAATTGGTCATCAGGCTCCTGTGGGAGTCTCATTCGCGGGAAATTCAATCTAAAAAAAAATCGGTCTGTGAAAACGCTGTTACACGAACACAGTAGAGTTTTAGGCCCCTGACCCGGTATCCGTTAAGTCCGATCAAATCCTTATCTTTAGGGCTGTGTCAAAAATTTGATTTATTCACAAATATATGCAATACGACACCAGAGCCACATATCGCAGAGTCACGCCAACGCAATTGCGTAAATGAAATCGATTTCCAAAGAGAAATAGAGGAATTGAAAGGCCACCTAAAGATGAAAGACTCACCAAAAAATTGTTATTTAGAAGATGATTTTTACAACAAGGCCAAACATTTCTTGAAAGAAAAAACAGAGAAGCTTCTCCGCCCAGGAAACAATTAAGGATCAGTGTAAGCCGAAACAATTAACAAAATGGAACAACAGATGATAACTCGAAGGAAATCAGTTTACAGCAACAGCAAACTCTTCACAGGAAACAACAAGAAAGTAGCTCCAAAACGAGAACTGTTTCAACTCTTGTCCCAAGCACACAGTCGAATTTCTCACAGAGGACAGCAAATTACGGAAAAGTGGCCTCAAGAACTTTATGGAGAAATCATCCGGAAAGTTGTCAACACATCCAGTTCCTCTCTTTGACAGAGATCGACTTGATGGTAAAATGTCACCCTTATACTCCAACATACTTTTAGCAAAAATAACTGAGATCGAAAACCATTATGCTCGAGTAGAGACCAAGTTTGGAAAAGTCCAATGACTTATTTCTCCTACAACATTAAACCTGTGCATTGCTACTAATCTTACTTTCGATTATTTCAAAGAAATTTCCTTTACATTTAGCTTGTAAATAGGCCGTTTTGAAAAACGAGTAATTTCCTTATAAGATTAACTGTAACAGTACAAAATAATAATAACATTGTTACTTTTAATGGTAATGTATACGTAGTTACTTTCTAGTTGTATACTGCTCTGTTTAATTGAAAATCTGAGAGACAAATGTTTATGAATCTTGTATTATACAAGTTATATTGCCAAAGAAACGATTAAAGAATATCACTGTTTTTTCATTTTGAAAAGTAGCCCTACTTGTGAAGGACAGAAAAGGTTTGGCTCTGACGAAGGGCTAACCTTACATGAAAGCTAACCATTCAAAATTAGTCTGCGGTCTGCAAGTGTCAGACATTGCATTCCAGGTAAGGGATTGGCACGTATTGTAGTGATTGGAGTAATGACTTATTTGCAGTGTTTAGTCTAAAGCGCCCCTTGTCTTGGTTTTTGGGTTAAGTCCTTGACCCTAATAACTAAGCTGAGCATTTAACCCTAATCACTAAAAATTATTCACATGCAATAAATATTTATTATTGTCTTTGATAGCATCAGGGACAATAATCCATCATAATAATCTTAAAAACATTTCTCTAGTTTATTTTGTACATACTCCATACAATTAATTTACAAATACGTTAAAATGGACAGTGTTCCAAAAAAAAAAATTAAACTAGTTTAAGAAGTTTAAACAGGTCCGAAAAAAAATGAACTTTTCAAACCAAAAACTAAATTAAACCACCTTCGGTCGTAAGTTTGTTTTCCACTCTAAAAATTACCTCCAGAAACTATTTTTGTGCGTAGAATAGCTTCATAGAATGATGTTCTTGTCTTCGGAGAGGACTTTTTGATTTTGAGAAGTATGTGACTCATTTGTCATCGCGTATCAACTTGTTTGATTCTGCCCCTTTTTAGTGAAAGACAAGAACCGACAGTCTAACTTGATTGGCTGTTTGCCTGACGCCACATCCCCACTTCGACTTATTTTTGATCCCAAGAAGTATCGATTTGGTCATTCTTACTTAAGCCGTGCATCAAGCAGTGTTCCTCTCTACGGTTGCTCTCTTGATCAAGCAACAAGATGGCAAATGTTGGGCTCTATTTCCTGTTTATGGCGGTTATGTTTGCTTTTTTTTCAGAAGCACACAAATCCAGCGATCTTACTCCATCCGCTTGTCACTGTAGTCCAATGATAAGCGTAGCCGTGGAAGGTGACAAGTGCGACTTGTGCAAGGCAAACAAACAACTCCAACAAGACATCGACCACCTGAGGAAAGAAATTGAGACCGTGAAAAATAGAAGCAGTCAAATTCAGCCAGGTAAATTGCAATTACTTCTATATAGGTTTGTCTTTTACGATCAGTTAATGTAGCATTGTACCGTTATCGAAAAAGGTGACAGAATCGAAACCCCACAGCGTTCGAGTTTCTTTCAGGCTTCTTGATGAAATGACATTCGCATTGATTTTCTAGCTCAGGTGCAAGGATCGCTCCATCATTTCCTCTTCTATTCAAAAAGCCTTTTTACCATGCCCATATCGAGAAATCCTCATCGAACGTTAGTCACGAACCCTCAAGCCATTTTTCATAATTTTGGAGAAGATCACCCGGGGGAACTGATCAACATAGAGATTTCACATCCTGCGATTGCACGCCTGACTTTATCAGATTTATTTTCCATCGATTGAAACTTGAGTCTTGGGCACGTAGCCACATACAACGTTTTTCTGCTCTCCTTTAATTTTTCCGCAATGGAAGTCTTAGGCAGATCTAAAGGTCAGGTCACATTTATTTCAGTCTTCGTCGCACGCGTAGTTGCTCTGCTTTCTTTCAATTTTCCGCAGTGGAAATTAGTCTCGGGAAGGTGGTAAAGATTTTTTCTTCTGTTGGTGAATCAATTTTTTTCGTGGATACCCAATGCACCGAACAGTTTACCTCTCTACGGTTACTCACTTGATCAAGTGACAAGATGGCAAATTTTGGGCTCTATGTTCTGTTTATCGCGGTTGTGTTTCGTTCTTTGCCAGAAACACACAAATCTAGCGATCTTACTCCATCCGCTTGTCACTGTAGTCCAACACGTAGCCGTAGAAGATCAAGGCCACCCAACGAGCAAATTAATTGAAAATTAAGCTAAAGGCCTTTCAGAGACATTGCTAGCTCCTCCTGGCGAAACATGTCGAACATTAACTTCTAAGAACTTCCTAGGGAACCAGTTGCTCATCCGAGACTGCTATAGGTGATCTTTTTAAGTGCGAGGAATTGAGGGACTACTTTCCCCTGGTTGCGAATCTTTTAGGTGATGTCTTAGTAAAGAAATCCCCCCCCCCCCCCCCCGCCCTCCCACAGCGCTTGAGTTTTTGTTTCAGGCTTCTTGACGAAATTACATTTTCTAGTTAGCTTCAAGGATCGCTCAATGATCCCTCCATCATTCTGCTATTCAAAAAGCCTTTTCATCATGCCCAGCGGAATCTTGGAGAAACACTCACCGAACGCAAATCACGGATCCTTGAGCCATATTTCAAATATGTGGATTGACGAATAGGAAGAATAGAACTTAAGACTTAAGATTAACGTAGAGATTTCACACTCTGCGCTGGCACGTTTGATCTTATCAGATTTATTTTCCATCGATTGAAATTTGATTTCTGGGCAGATACAAAGCTCTTCTGCTCTCCTTAATTAAAGTTATCCGCAATGGAAACTGAAGTATTAGGCAGATCTAAAGGTCAGCTAGCTCGCCTTTATTTTTTCCGCACTTGAAATTTAAGTCTTCTTTCACAGGCTTTCTTTCAATTTTTCCTCAATGGAAATTAAAGTCTTCGGCAGGTGTAAAACTGTCATTTTCCTTCTGCTGGTAAATCTGCTAGTAAATCTATCCACTATCGCAATTAACCCTATCATTGTGGGTCATGGAATGTGGACTGTGGACTTCGGACTACGGAAATTAAACTGGATATTTGTAACATTTAAAAAAACATGCTGAAATACTGGAAGTCGGCTAAATATCCTTCGAACAAAGTACATGTATAGGCTACCCGTAGCCTCTTGTTATGTGAGCCTTGTGGAATGTGGCTTAAAATGGGAAAATTGGAGTAAAGAGATGACGTCACAAAAACTAAATTCGTAAAGATCTGGAGTTTGTTGAAATTGTCTTAGAGATTAGTACTAAAAAATGTCCCTTGCCAAAAACTATGCCAGCGTGTTGGTGCAAATCAGTCACGAATTGAGCGATGGTCATTTGCGCAAATGACTTATCAAAACCAACATGCACATGCACGTATCATGTAATTCAAGATAGCGCTGAAAAAGCAGAGTGACGAACAAAAAACGAAAACTTGCTAAGGCACAGGAAACACAAGATTAGAAATTTTGTTCTCCTAATTTCGAACGCAATAACTAATGATCTGGAATTTTTACACAGTTTGTAAGACGGCTCAGTTCCGCTCGGACTATCTCCGTGCATAAGGAGAGAGCTACTGAAATTTAAATTGGCCTATCAGACTTCAGCGAGCGGGAAAAACTGTGCTATCCGACGTCGCGTCAATTGTTCGCAATTAAATGGCCAGAAAACCATTTAACAGGTTTTGTGGCAACTTTTCTGTCAACAGACTTTGATGGCGTCCTTTCGACAGGGTAGGTCGACAACAACGTTGTTTACGCACGTAATGCACCGTTTCCGGTCAAGGGAAAACGATTGACAGGATAGCACAGTTTTGACTGCCGCGCGTACTGCGATGGCTGGTTCCGTATGCAAGGTTGATCTAACTTATGATATACAGTACTGTGGTACTTCATACAAGAGAAACGCGGTCGTAACATAACGGGGTGGGTAGGTGGTGTGGGGATGGATGAATATACAAGCTGTGCGAAAATGCTTTCTGTTATGTGTCTCAACAGGTTTGCCTACGAGGGAATTCGACCTTTACTTCACGAACTTTGGAATCGATGATTACGTTATCCATCATGGTCTGGCAGTAACCAGCGCTTTTACGATCTGCTTTCGAGTGCGTACCACTGAAAAGACAGTCAACGATCTGACTGTCGTGAGTTACAGCTCATCAAGGAACTTCAACGAAATCCTGGTGGACAGGATGTCATCAATTCATCTTACCATCAACGACAAAGCAGTGTAAGGAAGAAAAAATTTAAATTCGAGCAATTCTAAGAAACGATTGAGAGGCCAGGTTGATTGTTTGATAACAGACAACAGAATTTATTGAAGTTAAGTCGGTATTCCAGTTCCCTGGATGCCCAGCAGAGATTGTTTCGTTTTTTGCTTGGCTTTGGAGCGATTTTGCGACAGAGAAAACAAACAAAACAACAAACCGATCGTTACTGCACCCAGGGTAGCATAAAAGCTATCGTAAACCAAAAGAAAAGTATATGTCGCAATACCTAAATCGGGATATACTGCGAACAGGGTCCTCAGTAGACCATTTCCATTTACTCTGGAGTAGCGCACATTTCACCACACCGAATATTCGGATTTTAACAAAAGAATAAAATGAGGACTCTTTTAGCGTCTTGCCTGAAAAAGAACGCAAATTTCGAATCCGGCAATGAAGAAATAAGTAGATTTCTTTCAACACGCAACGGAAAACTGCATGTTTCACTGTGTAAAAGTCTATTGCATTTGTTTTATCTTCTTCGCAGCAATAGCGGTGTATCTGTAGATGACGGAATCTGGCATCATGTTTGTACCACATGGGAGAGCTCGAATGGATTTTGGAAAGTTTACAAAGATGGTAGAGAGGAAGCCCGTGGTTCTAGGTTGAAGTCTGGTTATAAAACAAAGACGAACGGAATCCTCATTGTCGGGCAAGAACAAGATTCTTTTGGTGGCAACTTTGACCCAAGTCAACATCTCCTTGGAGAACTGACGGGCCTGAATATTTGGAACAGAGTTCTCTCTCCGAGTAAAATCTTGGAAATGTCGAAATCGTGCCATGTGGGGCAGGGTAACGTTAAGAAATGGTCTGATTTCAAAGTAGGAATCAGAGGCAATGTGAGGGTTATCTCCCCATCAGCTTGCGAAGTGTAAAATTCAGTTTGCATTTTCTGGCATTGTTGAAAGCATCATTAAACGATTAATGATCTTTTTTATTAAATGTTTTGTCGTGTGCTATCACTGTTTCATTATTGGCTACGTTTAAAGCGAATTTATCGAAAAAGGGTGAAGATTGGCGTTTGAGATTTTAATCTCCGTAGGAACTAATCGTAGCCTTAAAGTTTCCCAATTATCTGGATTACTGCAAATTTGAATGAAACACCTGCAGTTGATTTAAGGCCTTCAGCTCTTTCTAGAGTCGAGTGGCAGATTGTTCGAGCATAAGAGGCCTCCCAGGGGGTCGAATGTCCTTGGTGAAACCGCCGACCGTTTGACGGAGATATAGTTGAGTACGTCAGGTTGCGACAAATAAGGTCCTCAAATTCTCAAATAACGCCGAGAAAGATCTGCTTTTGAAATTATATCCTTTTTTTTATATATTTAGAATAAATCTTTTAAACACTATCAAGCCTTCTTCGATAAGGACTATGTACAACAGTAGCCGTCGTCCCACAATCCTTTATGGAGACTTTAAAATCTATGACGCGGACGTCAACAAAAATGCCTGGCTCCTCACGTCACGGTCACGTGGTTGTTAAACTCTGTCGTTTTCTGGAAATGTGCTGCATAAAAGACAAAATGTTACATGACTTTCTTAACGTGTCAACTAAATGTAAAGCTAGCAGGAAAGAATACCCTCTGCTAATAGAGGACACCTTACTTAAATCTCGAACGACTTGACTAACTAAAATTAAATAGAATACAAAATACAAATAAGCTAACTTTAGAAGAATACAAATGGCTTCAATTTAAAAAAATAAAATCATAATTACATAAATAACACCCACTGCATCCGTCTAAGATGTTACTTAGATCAAATCTACGTATCCTTGTCTTAAAATGATTGAGACTGGCAGCCAATTTGCCTTTCTCGATACCTTGCTCCAGAGTCTACGACCTAAGTATTTTATCGAATGTTTTCCATACTTGGCAGTGCTAAAACTAGGAAGATATATCACAAATTGTCCTCGAGCACAAATTATGTTCCACTTTATACATTAAAATACATACGTGTATATCTTTTAGTCTCCTATTAAAGAAGGATGATAACTTGGCTTTTTAGCAGCTGCTGGTAGATAGAAATCTTGTCCTTGAAAAAATTACACCCATGCAATTCCCTCTCCTGTATTCGCTCCAGTCTACGAGTGTTCAAAGCCCTGCAGAAATGCCAGATTAAGTGGCAATACGTTACAGTGCGTTCACTGAAACCGGGGCCACCCAGATAATGAAAACCAATCAGAGGGCAGAGCTAAAACAATAGATTCCAACATTTTTTAAGATCTTGCGAATCAAACGTCTGGTACAAAATAATGAAATCGCAAATTCTTCGTTGACCGGCGATGCTTTATTGACTATACACCCATGTCACTCAATGTCCAAAGCCGGAAAAGATTTTGCCCGTCTAAGCTCTCATTCAGTGTGAGGCTAGACGGGTAAAGATAATGCAAAGACAAAGCCTTTCTTCCCCACCGACTGCAAAATGGCCGCCTATCTTAAAGATGAATGAGGTCGGTTACTGCCAATTAATAGGGAGCTTAAGCACGTTCGTTTTTGAGATGCGATCGGCAACTGGAAGAGAACATTTCGCGTGCCAGGACAGTGGTGTCTCCCAGATTTTTATAATTATCATCTCTTATGGAGAAAAGATGCTTAGCAACGTAAGTGTTGTTGTGTGAAGACAAGTGAAAAGGGGAAACAGCTCTTTTTGCGGTTGCCGTCCGCATCTCAAAAACGCGCGTGCTTAAGTTCCCTAATAGGGAGCTTAAGCACGCGCGCTTTTGATACGTGGACGGCAAGCGGAAGAGAACATTTCGTGTGCCAGGGCAGTGAGGTCTCCCAGGGGCCAGTTCCTGAAAGATGTAATAACTCTATTCCAGGGATAAATGTGCCTTATTCCGGCACATTTATCCCCAGAATAGAGTTATTACACCTTTCAGGAACCCGCCCCAGATTTTTAGACTAATTTATATTATATTCTAACGTCTACTTCCAGTAGCTATGCAAAGTACGGTGTGAAAGAAAAAATTGTTGATAATTCTGGCCTCCGTTATTCCAGAAACAGTTCAGTTCAGGAATAATTGAAAATTGTTCTAACTACTTGTATTCTTGAAAGTGAATGTTATCATTCATCCGGATACAATTCAAGTGAAGCAATTTATAAATCTTTTTTTTTCCGGAATTTAGGTCTTGATTATCAACAAACGTTTCATCAGTCTTCATCAGTGAAGTTTGTCACGTGATAGTTCACTATCACGTGACAAACGTCTAACACTCTAAGACAACAATTGGTCAAGGTTAAAGACAAACAACCGGTTGACAAGCGGTCCAACCTTATATATGGCATTACCTGTGGAGGGGAGGGCTGCACAGAAACCTATGTGGGAGAGACTCTTCAGTCCATCAGAGCCAGGCTGAAACAACATCAACGGCCGAACTCCAATCCTGCTCAAAATTCGGCAGTGTATTGTCATCTTAAGGACACGGGACATGTGTTGCATTCAAAGGGAGTCAAGATCCTAGATAATGAAAGAGATTGGCGAAGGAGGGGAATAAAAGAAGCGTTATGGGAAAGGGTGGAGGACCCAACCCTGAACAGAAAGGGGGGGCTCCGGTTCTCTCTGTCTCACACTTGGGACCGGGCCCTCTCCTCCGTTCCTCGACGTTTGTCACGTGATAGTGAACTATCACGTGACAAACTTCACTGATGAAGACTGATGGTTTCAGTTGAAACGTTTGTTGATAATCAAGACCTAAATTCCGGAAAAAAAGATTTATAAATTGCTTTACTTGTATTCTTCTTGACAAGGAACAGACGGGAAATAATAGTCGACCCATATCAGTCAATGTCGAAACAAAAGATTTTGCCCGTCTAAAGTCTCATTCAGTGTGAGGCTGGACGGACAAAGACGATGCAACTGACAACGCCTTTATTCCCCACGGACTCCAAAATGGCCGCCGCGTGATAAAGGTGAATTCCGCTAGATAAATCAATGAAGAAAGTTTCAATGGAGTTGATAATAATAGCATTACACTACACACAGATAATTTTAAGTTAACGATATGAAATTAATCACGACTGCAGCTTATACAATGATTTGTGCACAGTGAACAAAAAACTTTTCGCATTCTGGGCACGCTTAGTGAAAAAATTGTTGATAATTCTGGCCTCCGTTATTCCAGAAACAGTTCAATTCAGGAATAATTGAAAATTGTTCTAACTACTTGTATTCTTGACAATACTAATTTCAAATATCGAAAGGTTCCTTCAAATATATCATGATTTACAAACTCTTTCTTCAACAGCGGTCGTTTTACTGCGCAGCGAAAAGCATAAATATTAGTCACGAAAATTTCACTCACCTGAACAGAATGGCACCCTCTGCAAATGATCCTAAAGCTTAAGGTTTTCTCCCTAGAGTATTTGCGAATACCCTTACTACAGGGCACGAGTTACAAAAGGAAACCTAGTTAATTTCTCTTAGAGTTTTCCTTCTAGATATTTACCAGTAGGGGTACCGATATATTGAGGCTTATTTCTTTGGTGTCAATTTTTGGATTATGGCCGATACCGTGGCAACATCACATCTAATGACAGGCAGATAGATATATTCTTATTTTTGACCTAAATTTCTTAATATTTATTCTTTTCTTCGGTGAAATTTTTTTATTCTTTGCCACATTATGGAAATGATATGACCTGACATTTTGAAGTAGTAAAAAGTCAAGGTCGTTCAGACGGTTTTGCCAATATTCTGTAATTTATCGTTTTTCTAAATATATTCGATTAGTTCTGACAGATGTTAACAAATTTTGGGTATTTGATATATGATAGAAACTTTATGTGGTTAGAACCGAGCCAATTTTCAAAAAAATTTACCGAAGGGAACGCGAGAAAATTAGCAGTTAATTTTACAGATTTGGTCACGCTGTCGTCACAAAAATCAGAAAAAAAGCGCGATTCAGGCTTTGCGCGCCATACTAGTGCCCAGCTTGCACGCGGCCCTAAAAATCTAGGGAGCCTCCTTAAAGCCCGCCAAAACTTTGTTCGATTTCCTTTCGGTATACTTCGCTTTCCGTAAACTGATAAGGGGGTTGCAAAAATTGAAATTATTTTTTTAACTCGTACTGGTACCTGTCGGATCCTAGGCACCATACTGTAGGCGGTTTAAAAAGTACTAATTTGTTGCTAGAGTTGTACTTTCGTGAAGTTTAGTGAGCGCAGTACACATATCCTTTCCTTTCTCGTAAATTTAGTAGTCGTCCCCAAACATAGATAGCCCAGAAGTAACCATGCTCATGTATGACAGATCATTTTGAAAAATGTTCCACAACAGTGGCCGTAGGACTGACCCTCGGCTTGAGGACGTTACGGCAGGAGCTAGCAACTGATCCAAGGTGCACTCTCCCTAAGCGATTGCTCAAGTAGCTACGAAGCACGTTTAGCGTTCCGTCTTGGAAACTGTAGGCATTTAATTTTCTTAACATAAGGGGAGGATGTAAGCTGTCAAACGCTTTAGAAATATCTATTGACAATATTCCCACGGATAGATGATTGTCCTTCGCCAATTTCCAGTCTTCCACCAAGCAGATTAGAGTTGTTTCGAACTATTACCCTTCCTATAAGCCGTTAGCCTACCACTTAGTCTGTCATCAAGTTTTGTTTCTGTCCGGTCAGCCAATAAGCGCTCAAACTCTTTGTTAACACTTGACAGGATAGTTACTGGCCTATAATTCTCCTTAGCGTGCTTGTCGTCTTCTAGTAATATAAACTGGTGGCCAGTTTCGTTTTTTCCCATCAAATGGCCATCATTTTGGAGTGCGAGGAAATCGCCATCTACCCAAACACAATTTTAAAATTACAATCCACAATATCCTTCTCCAAAGACTTTCAGGAGAAAATGACTATATTGATTCATCTGTCTTAATAACAAAAATATACTTTGGCTTCTTTTGTTTGCACTCTGTATTGATTTGATTTTAGATGGTCTTTGCATGCTTAGTTGACTGTATACTTTGTACATTAGTTATTTGTACACCTATTAGAGCGATTTTCAATTGAGTGTTGTAAAACCAAAACCAAAGTAATTACTTTAGCCAATCAGAAAGGACGGAGACAATCCGGTAAACCAATCAAAACTCGAAGTAATTACACGTAGCCGACACAAAGCGCGGGAAAATGTGCACGCGCGAGCCACGATTGGTTTTGGTCTCCCTTCTGATTGGTTGAAAAAGTGGTGCGAGAACTTTGAGCCAATCACTGAGTGAAATAATCATAAACCAAAGCAATTTGCTAATTAATTTCGACACTCAATTGAAAACCACTCTAGTTCTATAATGTATTGCTTGTAAAACACAAATGAATACTGTAGGTTTCTCTACTTGTTCTCTCTTTTAGACACTTGTAACCACTGCTCGCCTCACCTAGCTTTTGTTAACTGCGAGCAGTTCATACATTGTACTGTACTATAATGAAATTCTACAATAAACATTCTACAATAAACATTTTACAATTAACATTCTAGAAAAATCAGATTACAAATTAAAGCAACAGAAGATTTACAGTATCTGAGATCAAAAGAGGACATCGTAAATTACTTTTCACGGACTTTTAGAGGCGAACATCTTTGTTCAAAACGTTTCATGTGAAATGTCAACGCTGAATGCAGTGCTAATCTTGCTGTCATTCATTTAGAAACTGTGAACCAATATGGCGGCTGGTCACCTCTGCGATGATTAATCGTGATACGGTTTGTCTATTGTAGTCGAAGCTCGATTCAGTTAACAAACCTGTCAGTATACAGATGTTCTCAGCATAACGAACCAGAGGTTAATTTTGTACTAATTCCTTTTGTTTTTCGTGTATACTGGCCGGACACTGACAATTGCTCTCCAAAATGACATTACGGTTTTTCCCCTGTCATCTAGGTTAGGACAGGACTAAATTGTCCCTAAACGTATGGGTTAAGCCAGAAGCTCATAACACAGAAGTCTCGATCTGCGATGGAACGAGATCCATCAATTCGCAATATAGGGGGTTTGCATCAATCTCTAGAGACACAGATAACAATGATGTAATGGGCAATTGCTGGTGCACAAACAAAAGGAGCTAATGAGAGATCATTTGTATTCGTCCACCAACATGGTGGAGATGACATAACGTGAAAACCACCTATTTTTTTGGACGGCTATTGCTTGATTTTTCCGAAAAGATTTCACTTCTCCATAACTTGGGGACGATCACAATTAACAAAATGGAACAACAGATGATAACTCGAAGGAAATGAGAAATGAGTTTACAGCAACGGCAAACTCTTCACAGGAAACAACAAGAAAGTAGCTCCAAAACGAGAACTGTTTCAACTCTTGTCCCGAGCACACAGTCGAATTTCTCACAGAGGACAGCAAATTACGGAAAAGTGGCCTCAAGAACTTTATGGAGAAATCATCCGGAAAGTTGTCAACACATCCAGTTCCTCTCTTTGACAGAGATCGACTTGATGGTAAAATGTCACCCTTATACCCCAACATACTTTTAGCAAAAATAACTGAAATCGAAAACCATTATGCTCGAGTAGAGACCAAGTTTGGAAAAGTCCAATGACTTATTTCTCCTACAACATTAATCCCGTGCATTGCTACTAATCTTACTTTCGATTATTTCAAAGAAATTTCCTTTACATTTAGCTTGTAAATAGGCCGTTTTGAAAAACGAGTAATTTCCTTATAAGATTAACTGTAACAGAGCAAAATAATAATAACATTGTTACTTTTAATGGTAATGTATACCTAGTTACTTTCCAGTTGTATACTGCTCTGTTTAATTGAAAATCTGAGAGACAAATGTCTATGAATCTTGTATTATACAAGTTATATTGCCAAAGAAACGATTAAAGAATATCACTGTTTTTTTCATTTTGAAAAGTAGCCCTACTTGTGAAGGACAGGAAAGGTTTCGCTCTGACGAAGGGCTAACCCTACATGAAAGCTAACCATTCAAAATTAGTCTGCGGTCTGCAAGTGTCAGACATTGCATTCCAGGTAAGGGATTGGCACGTATTGTAGTGATTGGAGTAATGACTTATTTGCAGTGTTTACTGAGTCTAAAGCGCCCCTTGTCTTGGTTTTTGGGTTAAGTCCTTGACCATAATAACTAAGCTGAGCATTTAACCCTAATCACTAAAAATTATTCACATGCAATAAATATTTATTATTGTCTTTGATAGCATCAGAGACAACAATCCATCATAATAATCTTAAAAACATTTCTCTAGTTTATTTTATACATACTCCATATACAATTAATTTACAAATACTTTAAAATGGACAGTGTTCCAAAAAAAAATTAAACTAGTTTAAGAAATTTAAACAGGTCCGAAAAAAAATGAACTTTTCAAACCAAAAACTAAATTAAACCACCTTCGGTCGTAAGCTTGTTTTCCACTCTAAAAATTACCTCCAGAAACTATTTTTGTGCGTAGAATAGCTTCATAAAATGATGTTCTTGTCTTCGGAGAGGACTTTTTGATTTTGAGAAGTATGTGACTCATTTGTCATCGCGTATTAACTTGTTTGATTCTGCCCCTTTTTAGTGAAAGACAAGAACCGACAGTCTAACTTGATTGGCTGTTTGCTTGACGCCACATCCCCACTTCGACTTATTTTTGATCCCAAGAAGTATCGATTTGGTCATTCTTACTTAAGCCGTGCATCAAGCAGTGTACCTCTCTACGGTTGCTCTCTTGATCAAGCAACAAGATGGCAAATGTTGGGCTCTATTTCCTGTTTATCGCGGTTATGTTTGCTTTTTTTTCAGAAGCACACAAATCCAGCGATCTTACTCCATCCGCTTGTCACTGTAGTCCAATGATAAGCGTAGCCGTGGAAGGTGACAAGTGCGACTTGTGCAAGGCGAACAAACAACTCCAACGAGACATCGACCACCTGAGGAAAGAAATTGAGACCGTGAAAAATAGAAGCAGTCAAATTCAGCCAGGTAAATTGCAATTACTTCTCTATAGGTTTGTCTTTTACGATCAGTTAATGTAGCATTGTACCGTTATAGAAAAAGGTGACAGAATCGAACCCCCCACAGCGTTCGAGTTTCTTTCAGGCTTCTTGATGAAATGACATTCGCATTGATTTTCTAGCTCAGGTGCAAGGATCGCTTCATCATTTCCTCTTCTATTCAAAAAGCCTTTTTACCATGCCCATATCGAGAAATCCTCATCGAACGTTAGTCACGAACCCTCAAGCCATTTTTCATAATTTTGGAGAAGATCACCCGAGGAACTGATCAACATAGAGATCTCACATCCTGCGATTGCACGCCTGCCTTTATCAGATTTATTTTCCATCGATTAAAACTTGAGTCTTGGGCACGTAGCCACATACAAAGGTTTTCTGCTCTCCTTTAATTTTTCCGCAATGGAAGTCTTAGGCAGATCTAAAGGTCAGGTCACATTTATTTCAGTCTTCGTCGCATGCGTAGTTACTCTGCTTTCTTTCAATTTTCCGCAGTGGAAATTAGTCTCGGGAAGGTGGTAAAGATTTTTTCTTCTGTTGGTAAATCAATTTTTTTCGTGGATACCCAATGCACCGAACAGTTTACCTCTCTACGGTTACTCACTTGATCAAGCGACAAGATGGCAAATTTTGGGCTCTATGTCCTGTTTATCGCGGTTGTGTTTCGTTCTTTGCCAGAAACACACAAATCTAGCGATCTTACTCCATCCGCTTGTCACTGTAGTCCAACACGTAGCCGTAGAAGATCAAGGCCATCCAACGAGCAAATTAATCGAAAATTAAGCTAAAGGCCTTTCAGAGACATTGCTAGCTCCTCCTAGCGAAACATGTCGAACATTA
This sequence comes from Montipora capitata, assembly GCA_949126865.1. Taxonomy (NCBI): domain Eukaryota; kingdom Metazoa; phylum Cnidaria; class Anthozoa; order Scleractinia; family Acroporidae; genus Montipora; species Montipora capitata. The sequence continues at coordinate 36,899,298 of OX421448.1, read as the reverse complement.
ACTTCTAAGAACTTCCTAGGGAACCAGTTGCTCATCCGAGACTGCTATAGGTGATCTTTTAAGTGCGAGGAATTGAGGGACTACTTTCCCCTGGTTGCGAATCTTTTAGGTGATGTCTTAGTAAAGAAATCCCCCCTGCCCCCCGCCCTCCCACAGCGCTTGAGTTTTTGTTTCAGGCTTCTTGACGAAATTACATTTTCTAGTTAGGTTCAAGGGTCGCTCAATGATCGCTCCATCATTCTGCTATTCAAAAAGCCTTTTCATCATGCCCAGCGGAATCTTGGAGAAACACTCACCGAACGTAAATCACGGATCCTTGAGCCATATTTCAAATATGTGGATTGACGAATAGGAAGAATAGAACTTAAGACTTAAGATTAACGTAGAGATTTCACACTCTGCGCTGGCACGTTTGATCTTATCAGATTTATTTTCCATCGATTGAAATTTGATTTCTGGGAGGATACAAAGCTCTTCTGCTCTCCTTAATTAAAGTTATCCGCAATGGAAACTGAAGTATTAGGCAGATCTAAAGGTCAGCTAGCTCGCCTTTATTTTTTCCGCACTTGAAATTTAAGTCTTCGTCACACGCTTTCTTTCAATTTTTCCTCAATGGAAATTAAAGTCTTCGGCAGGTGTAAAACTGTCATTTTCCTTCTGCTGGTAAATCTGCTAGTAAATCTATCCACTACCGCAATTAACCCTATCATTGTGGGTCATGAAATGTGGACTGTGGACTTCGGACTACGGAAATTAAACTGGATGTTTGTAACATTTAAAAAAACATACTGAATTGAAATACTGGAAGTCGGCTAAATATCCTTCGAACAAAGTACATGTATAGGCTACCCGTAGCCTCTTGTTATGTGAGCCTTGTGGAATGTGGCTTAAAATGGGAAAATTGGAGTAAAGAGATGACGTCACAAAAACTAAATTCGTAAAGATCTGGAATTTGTTGAAATTGTCTTAGAGATTAGTACTAAAAAATGTCCCTTGCCAAAAACTATGCCAGCGTGTTGGTGCAAATCAGTCACGAAGTGAGCGATGGTCATTTGCGTAAATGACTTATCAAAACCAAGATGCACATGCACGTATCATGTAATTCAAGATAGCGCTGAAAAAGCAGAGTGACGAACTAAAAACGAAAACTTGCTAAGGCTTACCCTATGCACAGGAAACACAAGATTAGAAATTTTGTTCTCCTAATTTCGAACGCAATAACTAATGATCTGGAATTTTTACACAGTTTGTGAGACGGCTCAGTTCCGCTCGGACTATCTCCGTGCATAAGGAGAGAGCAACTGAAATTTAAATTGGCCTATCAGACTTCAGCGAGCTGGAAAAAGTGTGCTATCCGACGTCGCGTCAATTGTTCGCAATTAAATGGCCAGAAAACCATTTAACAGGTTTTGTGGCAACTTTTCTGTCAACAGACTTTGATGGCGTCCTTTCGACAGGGTAGATCGACAACAACGTCGTTTACGCACGTAGTGCACCGTTTCCGGTCAAGGGAAAACGATTGACAGGATAGCACAGTTTTGACTGCCGCGCGTACTGCGATGGCTGGTTCCGTATGCAAGGTTGATCTAACTTATGATATACAGTACTGTGGTACTTCATACAAGAGAAACGCGGTCGTAACATACCCGGGTGGGTAGGTGGCGTGGGGATTGATGAATCTATACAAGCTGTACGAAAATGCTTTCTGTTATGTGTCTCAACAGGTTTCCCTACGAGGGAATTCGACCTTTATTTCACCAACGTTGGAATCAATGATTACGTTATCCATCATGGTCTGGAGGTAACGAGTGCTTTTACGATTTGCTTCCGAGTACGTACCACTGCCAAGACAGCCGTGTCAGTCGTGAGTTATAGCTTGTCAACGAACTACAATGAAATCGTGGTGTTGAGGATGTCAGACATTCGGTTCTTCGTCGACGAAGAAGCAGTGTAAGGGAAAAAAGTCAAGATTATAACAATATATCGTAGTCGAATTTTTATGGAAAGGCATTCGTTTAGATTTACGGTTTGCAGGCTCGGGTGGGTTTGATAAGTGTATCAGGTTTCTGACCAATCACGTCAGAGTGCTATTCAGGCGGCAAATAAAAGCCCGAAATAACATGCGCTCGCCCCCTTTTGAGTCCTGAGCCATCACAGAGTGATCATCGTTTGGCTGTCATCGCAATTTCACATTTCCCTACACCTCCTCCACCGCCTGCCTGCCATTGTTTGTATACCTCTCTTTTCATATGCTTTGTGTTACCCTGTGATGTGGCGGTAGTCCTTTGAACTGAGTAAACTCCGTCGCCTAGCGGTGGCCAAATTTTTACTCCAACCAAGACTCAATCTCTGGTGTGTAAACGCTCTTTCGGAAACGAGTACGTCATCACGCGAAGCTCTTGGTCGCGTAACGCACTTAACGTTTATCGAATAGTAATGCATTGTTATAAGAAATAGGTACGCATTGCGCACGTGTGGTAGAGCAGTAACTTACTCCATAACTGTCAACGGAGCTACGTTTTGTTTTCCAGAACGTAATATGTAGCTGTAATAGTACATGATATTGTTTTGGTATCGTAAATCATTATAGTGTCATCGTAGATTTCTTCGGAAAATAGCTTCCTGAGAAGACACGTAGTTACTAGTAAAATACTAAACCCAGAAAGATTGAAAATTGAGAAACATTGGCTTCCAGGCTGACATGAAGTTCAACTTCTTTTTCGCAACAAGTTTAAGCGTGTGCTGTGACCGTCTGACAGTTTCCACGACAAAAGTTCACTGAAGTTAATGCTTATCCGGCGGGGTTAGTATCTGGATGGGAAACTTCAAAATATACGACTTGCTACCAGAAACATAGGACCGAAAATTCTATTTTAACGCTCAAAAATACGAACTAAGCAAGCTACAGAATTTGTTAGCCTGCCTTATGCAAAACAACTATTGACGCAAAAGTAAATAAATATTGACAGACACTTTGTAGGAAGAGGGCAAGGACGTTTTTAGGAAGTGTCGATCGAGAAAAAAAAAATTGTCACCAGCAACAAAATTTGCGACATGAAAACAACATAAATATTTTGCCGCGAATATAAAAGTTGCCATCATCGAAAAACAATTTGGGAAATTTTTGCTACTTTCGATTTTTTTATTGTACTTTTGGCTGCACAATTAAATCGCAAAATCGAAAGTGACATCGATTTCACCGGCCGCCTGTGATCAAATTACCTTGCGTGTTACTATCAACTGGATTCAACTGTGACAAAATGACGGCAAGACATCGGATTGTTGTTTCGTTGATTTGATTTTTTTTTTTCTTTCAAGTGTTGTAAAGCCACGATGCGAGAAGAAACGTGTGAATTCAACACAAAGATCACAATCGTCCAACTCTTGCAGTTGACTATTGTTTCTGCAAAGTCAAAAATTCACTCTTCTAGATCAGGTTATTAATCACCAGGTAATTCCATTGTTTGAAATAGAAGCTGCTGTATTATTCATCCGCGTCACAAATTCTTGCCGCTTTTGGGGCCATTTGTTGAAATTCAAGCACGCTTCCAACGGACCCGTAAAAAACCCTGTAAGTTGCATTTTTCGCCGACACCAAAGTTTGTTGGCCATCGACCAAAGTTCAAAGGAAGCCCTCGACTTAAACTTGTTCCCGGGGTTTCTCTTCTCTGCCTCAAATTAACGACAATGCAGGCAGAGAAGAGACACCGTGGGAAGAGGTAACTGATATAAAAACCCACGCGTTTTTTCCTCGAAAGGAGACCACAGGGTCAATCCGGGAAACAGAACTGACAGTATTTTATTCCATGGTGCGAGTACGCTTTTATGGCAAAATTTCTGTCTCTGGCCGCTTTCACAGGCAATTTGTGAAAACTAAGGTGCGATATTTTACTGTTTCGTTTATTCTGAATGAAGAGCTCATAATTTCTATTACCGGACAAAATTTTTGCGCACAGCTCCGTGGGAAATTCAACACAAACAATCTTATCGATCACAGTGATAAAGATGAAAATAGTTTTCTACAGACAGCCCCGATGACATTGTGTGTAGTGCGCTTATAAAGTGTACTACCACAAATTACAACCACAATTGAGAGGCTTGACTGTTTGATGACATTTAGTGCCATTCACCTGTAAACTTGGAAATTTGCTGTTATTTGCACTCGTGTTACAAATTGATTTATGAGAACTCCACTCTATTTTAGGCATTAAGAACTGAGTATTTATTTCATGTATATTGTTAAGCATGTAAACCGTGTTTTGGCATTGTTCATTTGTCAACATCTGCGTAAGAAAAGTACAGATTTCTATCGGAGAAGGTCACTGGCAGGCTTACTTCCATTTATTGGCCATAATTTTAAAATGCATGTATGTGCCTGACTGATGGTTCTGATTAACTGACAAAGGTCGTCAATGCGAAACCAACACTGACGCAAAAGTAGATTCCTTTCAACACTGAAAACTGAAAACTGTTTCACAAGTGAAAATGAATGACATTTTTTTATATTTTTCGCAGAGATACCGGTGTATCTGTTGATGACGGTAACTGGCATCACGTTTGTATCACATGGGAGAGCACGGATGGCTCTTGGAAAGTTTACAAAGATGGCAGCGTGCAAGTCCAAGGGTCTCAGTTGAAGACTGGTTATAAAATAAAGACCAACGGAATCCTCACTGTCGGGCAAGAGCAAGATTCGTTTGGTGGCGGCTTTGACCCAACTCAAAATTACCTCGGAGATCTGACGGGCCTCAATATCTGGAACCGAGTTCTCTCTTTAAGCGAAATCTTGAAAATCTCGAAATCGTGCCATGTGGGGCAGGGTAACGTCAAGAAATGGTCTGATTTCAAAGTAGGAATAAGAGGCAATGTAAGGGTTATCTCCCCATCAGCTTGCGAAGTGTAAAATTCACCTTTCGTTGTCTGGCATTGCTGCATAAAAGCATCATGAATCATTCTTTTCAATAAATGTTTTGCCGTGTGTTATCACTGTTTCATTATTGGCTTTGTTTAAAGTACATTTACCGAAGGAGGGTGAACATTGGTGTCTGAGATTGTAATCACATCCGGTCGATTAAATGTAGGATTTTTCGAAACAATTACAACCTTTCTTATCGTCCGGCCAGCACTGCAACTTTCAATAAAATACCCACACGTGATGTATGAACATTTAATAGCACATTCTACAGTATGAGGGGCCTCCCAAGGAGGTCGAATATCCTTGGGATTGCGTTTAAGAAAAACTCTTAAATTCTTAAAATATCAGCGGAAATGTGCTGCCTTTGAAATTATATCCTTAATTTTTAGAGTTTCAAGTCTTGTGAACAAGGACTGTAAACCGTAGCCCCTGTCTCACAATCCTTAACTTTCAACACTTGTTTGGTTTAAGAACATAGAGTTTGTTAGCGAAGAGGAAGACAAGGTGTTCCGGTTTTGTGAAATGTGGTCGGCCAGGCTAAATTAGCGCGTAGGACTTTTGAGCGAATGCGACTACAACAAACAAAATTCCGTTAAAACGGCCAGGTGATTTGCCGGGAGCTAAAAAAATCTCACCGAGATACATAGCCTGCGGATCCGACGCAGCCTCCCACGTTCTTAGGGCTTCGTCACAAGTTCCTCCCCCACCAGGGAGCTTACGCAACGACGACGACGAGTACGAATACGCCAAAAAGCACTAGCTATGATAAACAAAATCAAAATCTCTGCACGCCCTGCCCTGCGGAAAGTAACGCGAAAAAGGGGATACTTTTTGAAATTGAGGGAAATTAACGCGGGTGCTACACCCAAAAAATTTGTTGGGAACTGGAACAAATTATAAACGTACAGTGATCGCGCAATATTGTCCTTAATCGAATGGGTTGGAGCTAGAAGTTAACAACCCGGAAGTCTCGATCTGCGATGGAATGAGGCACATTAATTTACGATATATGGGGTTTGCAAACCAATCTCTAGCGACACAGATAACAATGATGTAATGTACAATTGCTGGTGGACGAACAAAAACAGCCAATGAGAGATCTTTTGTTTGATGGCGGCGATGACTTCACTTGAAAACCATCTCAGTATTTCCGTATTTTTAGAACGGCTACTACTAGATTGTTGTGGTAACAAAACGTAGCTTCATTGCGTTCCACGTGCGATTTTGCATTTAGCGTGAGGAATGTCCCGTGCGGCTTCTTGGTTGCGGACCAATTAGGAGAGTTCGTGGTCAACAGGACCAATCTGATTGGCCATTATTTGGCGGGACCTGTCCTGTATTCCAAATTTAGATAATAGGGAGTTCAAGAAACGACGACGGGCTATGCTACGGCAACGACAACGCCAAAAAGCAGGAGTACTATAAGCTAAAATGAGGGAAAAGTCCTGCTGCACGTGCTGTACACATTATTGCACATTTCTCTCCCGTACTCGTCAAAGCAACAACTTGAAATGACCAATTTTAAGGTTTTGACGACAACGTGGACAAACTAAAGTGAATCTTTCTTTCTCTCTCTTTACTTCAAATCCGTACGTACCAGTTCGGTTGTGGGATACTTTGCCCATATTGCAGAACATAAGCAATAATGGGATCATCGTGAAATACTAATAACGTAAACTGATGGGCAAAGTCCAAATGGGAGAGATTGACCCTTCTGCATGGAAAGCCATAATTCATTCTTATGTAACCTTACTTTTTTTGGTCTTGTCGTTTTGTCTTGACGTTGTGGAGTTTTGTCTCGGTGTACTGTGCGAACATTATTATTTGGTGTCATTTTGTCCTTATGTGGTGAGGTTTTGTCATTATGTGACAACGTTTGATGGTTACTTGTTGTGTTTCCATCACTCAGATGTGTTTTGGTCTTCTTTTGACGTGCTGTGTATAATTACATAAAGGGGTGACATCATAAAAGAATCCCACCACATAAAATGCAAAAGAAGACTCCAACACATCATGATGGAAACACAACACTAACGATCCAACCTCGTCACATAATGACCAAAGCAAAACTTCAAGACCAAAGGAATAAAGATTACATAAGAAAGTTATGACTTTCCATACTTCTGGGTTATGGCGTTTTGGTTAAAGCTAATTTACAAGACCTTAATGCGATAACCGCACAAACCCAACCTAATTTCTCATGGAGAGGAATAAACCATTTCACTTCCGGTCATGGATCATTTCCTACATGTGATATTCTCCTGCGGAGTAATCGGGCTCAACCAATCATATGTAATTAAGCTGTCACTGCACACCACTGAATATTCTGACCCTAATAATTTCATGCTTGGTGAGGGAGCAAACATTTTGTTGTTTGCGATTTCGACTTAAGAAGTTACTGTAAAATCGCCCAACCACCCACCCACCCTTCCTGCTGTTTTATATCTCTCCGGTTCACGGTTCTCCCTTTCGTCGTGTTAATGTTTCTTGTTGAATATTTGTCAGGCTTTCAAGTAACGCAAGACTCTGTATTATGTCTCTGAGTGACTTTTGTACACCGAGGAACATTTGTTCACATATCCTACCAGTCTTGCAGTATTTGTATGCTCGGGAATCTAAGTTATTTTATTCTAATAGTTTTTATAGCCACACCTTCAGTCTACTTGTACCGAGGTTTTTGAAGTTTAATAAACAAATGGCTTTGGGATTGAAGTGCTTCCATACAGGTCACCCCTCCAGTTGACCCTTTCCCCCATATACTCCTATTAAAGATTCTTTGACTTGGGCCATTGAAGTTTCAATAAGAATAAAAAACAAACAGTGATTACAAACAATTGCTTGAACTGCATAAAGAAATACGCTAATAATAGAGCCTTAAACGAAAACGTTGGTAGTGAGAAACTTTCTCTCTATTATAAGCGTATTTCTTGCCGTTTAAATTCAAATTGGTTAGTTCCCAAACCATTTCAGCGGTATATTTGAATTTAAATTTATCTGTAACTGAATAATTATCACTTCTCATGATGTATGTTGTAACATCAGGAGCCCATCTGGAGCGTGCAACTTCCATACAGCGTCTGTGAAACGGCGTTTTCACAAGTAGGTTTATTTTTAGACTACTGTAGCCCTTCCCGCGAATTAGGTCAAAAAACAAAGGCTGTTCCGGTTCGGTGACCCTATGACGTCAGCCTAATTTCTTGTAATTGGTCATCGGGCTCCTGTGGGAGTCTCATTCGCGGGAAATTGTGATGACAGTTTTTTGACATAAGTAAACAGTTTTGTCCTCTAGTGCGACTTGGCCCTAAGGCCAAACATTTCTTGAAAGAAAAAACAGAGAAGCTTCTCCGCCCAGGAAACAATTAAGGATCAGTGTAAGCCGAAACAATTAACAAAATGGAACAACATGATAACTCGAAGGAAATGAGTTTACAGCAACAGCAAACTCTTCACAGGAAACAACAAGAAAGTAGCTCCAAAACGAGAACTGTTTCAACTCTTGTCCCAAGCACACAGTCGAATTTCTCACAGAGGACAGCAAATTACGGAAAAGTGGCCTCAAGAACTTTATGGAGAAATCATCCGGAAAGTTGTCAACACATCCAGTTCCTCTCTTTGACAGAGATCGACTTGATGGTAAAATGTCACCCTTATACCCCAACATACTTTTAGCAAAAATAACTGAAATCGAAAACCATTATGCTCGAGTAGAGACCAAGTTTGGAAAAGTCCAATGACTTATTTCTCCTACAACATTAATCCCGTGCATTGCTACTAATCTTACTTTCGATTATTTCAAAGAAATTTCCTTTACATTTAGCTTGTAAATAGGCCGTTTTGAAAAACGAGTAATTTCCTTATAAGATTAACTGTAACAATACAAAATAATAATAACATTGTTACTTTTAATGGTAATGTATACGTAGTTACTTTCTAGTTGTATACTGCTCTGTTTAATTGAAAATCTGAGAGACAAATGTTTATGAATCTTGTATTATACAAGTTATATTGCCAAAGAAACGATTAAAGAATATCACTGTTTTTTCCATTTTGAATAGTAGCCCTACTTGTGAACGACAGAAAAGGTTTGGCTCTGACGATGGGCTAACCTTACATGAAAGCTAACCATTCAAAATTAGTCTGCGATCTGCAAGTGTCAGACACTGCATTCCAGGTAAGGGATTGGCACGTATTGTAGTGATTGGAGTATACACGTATTTGCAGTGTTTAGTCTAAAGCAACCCTTGTCTTGGTTTTTGGGCTAAGTCCTTGACCCTAATCACTAAGCTGAGCATTTAACCCTAATCACTAAAAATTATTCACATGCAATAAATATTTATTATTGTCTTTGATAGCATCAGAGACAACAATCCATCATAATAATCTTAAAAACATTTCTCTAGTTTATTTTATACATACTCCATACAATTAATTTACAAATACGTTAAAATGGACAGTGTTCCAAAAAAAAAATTAAACTAGTTTAAGAAATTTAAACAGGTCCGAAAAAAAATGAACTTTTCAAACCAAAAACTAAATTAAACCACCTTCGGTCGTAAGCTTGTTTTCCACTCTAAAAATTACCTCCAGAAACTATTTTTGTGCGTAGAATAGCTTATAGAATGATGTTCTTGTCTTCGGAGAGGACTTTTTGATTTTGAGAAGTATGTGACTCATTTGTCATCGCGTATTAACTTGTTTGATTCTGCCCCTTTTTAGTGAAAGACAAGAACCGACAGTCTAACTTGATTGGCTGTTTGCCTGACGCCACATCCCCACTTCGACTTATTTTTGATCCCAAGAAGTATCGATTTGGTCATTCTTACTTAAGCCGTGCATCAAGCAGTGTACCTCTCTACGGTTGCTCTCTTGATCAAGCAACAAGATGGCAAATGTTGGGCTCTATTTCCTGTTTATCGCGGTTATGTTTGCTTTTTTTTCAGAAGCACACAAATCCAGCGACCTTACTCCATCCGCTTGTCACTGTAGTCCAATGATAAGCGTAGCCGTGGAAGGTGACAAGTGCGACTTGTGCAAGGCAAACAAACAACTCCAACAAGACATCGACCACCTGAGGAAAGAAATTGAGACCGTGAAAAATAGAAGCAGTCAAATTCAGCCAGGTAAATTGCAATTACTTCTCTATAGGTTTGTCTTTTACGATCAGTTAATGTAGCATTGTACCGTTATCGAAAAAGGTGACAGAATCGAACCCCCCACAGCGTTCGAGTTTTTGTTCAGGCTTCTTGATGAAATGACATTCGCATTGATTTTCTAGCTCAGGTGCAAGGATCGCTCCATCATTTCCTCTTCTATTCAAAAAGCCTTTTTACCATGCCCATATCGAGAAATCCTCATCGAACGTTAGTCACGAACCCTCAAGCCATTTTTCATAATTTTGGAGAAGATCACCCGGGGGAACTGATCAACATAGAGATTTCACATCCTGCGATTGCAAGCCTGACTTTATCAGACTTATTTTTTATCGATTGGAACTTGAGTCTTGGGCACGTAGCCACATACAAAGTTTTTCTGCTCTCCTAGATTTTTCCGCAATGGAAGTCTTAGGCAGATCTAAAGGTCAGGTCACATTTATTTCAGTCTTCGTCGCACGCGTAGTTGCTCTGCTTTCTTTCAATTCTCCGCAGTGGAAATTAGTCTCGGGAAGGTGGTAAAGATTTTTTCTTCTGTTGGTACAGAAGAACAGTTTACCTCTCTACGGTTACTCACTTGATCAAGCGACAAGATGGCAAATTTTGGGCTCTATGTCCTGTTTATCGCGGTTGTGTTTCGTTCTTTGCCAGAAACACACAAATCTAGCGATCTTACTCCATCCGCTTGTCACTGTAGTCCAACACGTAGCCGTACAAGATCAAGGCCACCCAACGAGCAAATTAATCGAAAATTAAGCTAAAGGCCTTTCAGAGACATTGCTTTGTAGCTCCTCCTAGCGAAACATGTCGAACATTAACTTCTAAGAACTTCCTAGGGAACCATTTGCTCATCCGAGACTGCTATAGGTGATCTTTTTAAGTGCGAGGAATTGAGGGACTACTTTCCCCTGGTTGCGAATCTTTTAGGGGACGTCTTAGTAAAGAAATCCCCCCCCCCCCCGCCCTCCCACAGCGCTTGAGTTTTTGTTTCAGGCTTCTTGACGAAATTACATTTTCTAGTTAGCTTCAAGGATCGCTCAATGATCGCTCCATCATTCTGCTATTCAAAAAGCCTTTTCATCATGCCCAGCGGAATCTTGGAGAAATACTCACCGAACGTAAATCACGGATCCTTGAGCCATATTTCAAATATGTGGATTGACGAATAGGAAGAATAGAACTTAAGACTTAAGATTAACGTAGAGATTTCACACTCTGCGCTGGCACGTTTGATCTTATCAGATTTATTTTCCATCGATTGAAATTTGATTTCTGGGAGGATACAAAGCTCTTCTGCTCTCCTTAATTAAAGTTATACGCAATGGAAACTGAAGTATTAGGCAGATCTAAAGGTCAGCTAGCTCGCCTTTATTTTTTCCGCACTTGAAATTTAAGTCTTCGTCACACGCTTTCTTTCAATTTTTCCTCAATGGAAATTAAAGTCTTCAGCAGGTGTAAAACTGTCATTTTCCTTCTCTGGTAAATCTGCTAGTAAATCTATCCACTATCGCAATTAACCCTATCATTGTGGGTCATGGAATGTGGACTGTTGACTTCGGACTACGGAAATTAAACTGGATGTTTGCAACATTTAAAAAAACATACTGAAATACTGGAAGTCGGCTAAATATCCTTCGAACAAAGTACATGTATAGGCTACCCGTAGCCTCTTGTTATGTGAGCCTTGTGGAATGTGGCTTAAAATGGGAAAATTGGAGTAAAGAGATGACGTCACAAAAACTAAATTCGTAAAGATCTGGAATTTGTTGAAATTGTCTTAGAGATTAGTACTAAAAAATGTCCCTTGCCAAAAACTATGCCAGCGTGTTGGTGCAAATCAGTCACGAAGTGAGCGATGGTCATTTGCGCAAATGACTTATCAAAACCAAGATGCACATGCACGTACATTGTAATTCAAGATAGCGCTGAAAAAGCAGAGTGACGAACAAAAAACGAAAACTTGCTAAGGCTTACCCTATGCACAGGAAACACAAGATTAGAAATTTTGTTCTCCTAATTTCGAACGCAATAACTAATGATCTGGAATTTTTACACAGTTTGTAAGACGGCTCAGTTCCGCTCGGACTATCTCCGTGCATAAGGAGAGAGCTACTGAAATTTAAATTGGCCTATCAGACTTCAGCGAGCGGGAAAAACTGTGCTATCCAACGTCGCGTCAATTGTTCGCAATTAAATGGCCAGAAAATCATTTAACAGGTTTTGTGGCAACTTTTCTGTCAACAGATTTTGATGGCGTCCTTTCGACAGGGTAGATCGACAACAACGTCGTTTACGCACGTAATGCACCGTTTCCGGTCAAGGGAAAACGATTGACAGGATAGAACAGTTTTTACTGCCGCGCGTACTGCGATGGCTGGTTCCGTATGCAAGGTTGATCTAACTTATGATATACAGTACTGTGGTACTTCATACAAGAGAAACGCGGTCGTAACATAACGGGGTGGGTAGGTGGTGTGGGGATGGATGAATATACAAGCTGCGCGAAAATGCTTTCTGTTATGTGTCTCAACAGGTTTGCCTACGAGGGAATTCGACCTTTATTTTACGAACGTTGGAATCGATGATTACGTTATCCATCATGGTCTGGCAGTAACCAGCGCTTTTACGATCTGCTTTCGAGTGCGTACCACTGAAAAGACAGTGAACGATCTGACTGTCGTGAGTTACAGCTCATCAAGGAACTTCAACGAAATCCTGGTGGACAGGATGTCATCAATTCATCTTACCATCAACGACAAAGCAGTGTAAGGAAGAAAAAATTTAAATTCGAGCAATTCTAAGAAACGATTGAGAGGCCAGGTTGATTGTTTGATAACAGACAACAGAATTTATTGAAGTTAAGTCGGCATTCCAGTTCCCTGGATGCCCAGCAGAGGTTGTTTCATTTTTTTGCTTGGCTTTGGAGCGATTTTGCGACAGAGAAAACAAACAAAACAACAAACCGATCGTTACTGCACCCAGGGTAGCATAAAAGCTATCGTAAACCAAAAGAAAAGTATATGTCGCAATACCTAAATCGGGATATACTGCGAACAGGGTCCTCAGTAGACCATTTCCATTTACTCTGGAGTAGCGCACATTTCACCACACCGAATATTCGGATTTTAACAAAAGAATAAAATGAGGACTCTTTTAGCGTCTTGCCTGAAAAAGAACGCAAATTTCGAATCCGGCAATGAAGAAATAAGTAGATTTCTTTCAACACGCAACGGAAAACTGCATGTTTCACTGTGTAAAAGTCTATTGCATTTGTTTTATCTTCTTCGCAGAAATAGCGGTGTATCTGTAGATGACGGAATCTGGCATCATGTTTGTACCACATGGGAGAGCTCGAATGGATTTTGGAAAGTTTACAAAGATGGTAGAGAGGAAGCCCGTGGTTCTAGGTTGAAGTCTGGTTATAAAACAAAGACGAACGGAATCCTCATTGTCGGGCAAGAACAAGATTCTTTTGGTGGGGACTTTGACCCAAATCAACATCTCCTTGGAGAACTGACGGGCCTGAATATTTGGAACAGAGTTCTCTCTCCGAGTAAAATCTTGGAAATGTCGAAATCGTGCCATGTGGGGCAGGGTAACGTTAAGAAATGGTCTGATTTCAAAGTAGGAATCAGAGGCAATGTAAGGGTTATCTCCCCATCAGCTTGCGAAGTGTAAAATTCAGTTTGCATTTTCTGGCATTGTTGAAAGCATCATTAAACGATTAATGATCTTTTTTATTAAATGTTTTGTCGTGTGCTATCACTGTTTCATTATTGGCTACGTTTAAAGCGAATTTATCGAAAAAGGGTGAAGATTGGCGTTTGAGATTTTAATCTCCGTAGGAACTAATCGTAGCCTTAAAGTTTCCCAATTATCTGGATTACTGCAAATTTGAATGAAACACCTGCAGTTGATTTATGACCTTCAGCTCTTTCTAGAGTCGAGTGACAGATTGTTCGAGCATAAGAGGCCTCCCAGGGGGTCGAATGTCCTTGGTGAAACCGCCGACCGTTTGACGGAGATATAGTTGAGTACGTCAGGTTGCGACAAATAAGGTCCTCAAATTCTCAAATAACTGCCGAGAAAGATCTGCTTTTGAAATTATATCCTTTTTTTATGTATTTAGAATAAATCTTTTAAACACTATCAAGCCTTCTTCGATAAGGACTATGTACAACAGTAGCCGTCGTCCCACAATCCTTTATGGAGACTTTAAAATCTATGACGCGGACGTCAACAAAAATGCCTGGCTCCTCACGTCACTGTCACGTGGGTGTTAAACTCTGTCGTTTTCTGGAAATGTGCTTCATAAAAGACAATAATAAATGACTTTATTAACGTGTCAACTAAATGTAAAGCTAGCAGGAAAGAATACCCTCTGCTAATAGAGGACACCTAACTGAAATCTCGAACGACTTGACCAACTAAAATTAAATGGAATACAAAATGCAAATAAGCTAACATTAGAAGAATACAAATGGCTTCAATTTAAATTAATAAGATCATAATTACATAAATAACACCCACTGCATCCGTCTAAGATGTTACTTAGATCAAATCTACGTATCCTTGTCTTAAAATGATTGAGACTGGCAGCCAATTTGTCTTTCTCGATACCTTGCTCCAGAGTCTACGGCCTAAGTATTTTATCGAATGTTTTCGATACTTGGCAGTGCTAAAACTAGGAAGATATATCACAAATTCTCCTCGAGCACAAATTATGTTCCACTTTATACATTAAAATACATACGTGTATATCTTTTAGTCTCCTATTAAAGAAGGATGATAACTTGGCTTTTTAGCAGCTGTTGGTAGCTAGAAATCTTGTCCTTGAAAAAATTACACCCATGCAATTCCCTCTCCTGTATTCGCTCCAGTCTACGAGTGTTCAAAGCCCTGCAGAAATGCCAGATTAAGTGGCAATACGTTACAGTGCGTTCACTGAAACCGGGGCCACCCAGATAATGAAAACCAATCAGAGGGCAGAGCTGAAACAATAGATTCCAACAATTTTTCAGATCCTGCGAATCAAACGTCTGGTACAAAATAATGAAATCGCAAATTCTTCGATGACCGGCGATGCTTTATTGACTATACACCCATGTCACTCAATGTCCAAAGCCGGAAAAGATTTTGCCCGTCTAAGCTCTCCTTCAGTGTGAGGCTAGACGGGTAAAGATAATGCAAAGACAAA
The DNA here is from genome assembly GCA_949126865.1 of Montipora capitata. Taxonomy (NCBI): domain Eukaryota; kingdom Metazoa; phylum Cnidaria; class Anthozoa; order Scleractinia; family Acroporidae; genus Montipora; species Montipora capitata. Next base: position 36,884,036 of record OX421448.1, on the reverse strand, counting down.
GCCTTTCTTCCCCACCGACCGCAAAATGGCCGCCTATCATAAAGATGAATGAGGTCGGTTACTGCAAATTAATAGGGAGCTTAAGCATGTTCGTTTTTGAGATGCGAACGGCAACTGGAAGAGAACATTTCGCGTGCCAGGACAGTGGTGTCTCCCAGATTTTTATACTTATCATCTCTTATGGAGAAAAGATGCTTAGCAACGTAAGTGTTGTTGTGTGAAGACAAATTAAAAGGGGAAACAGCTCTTTTTGCGGTTGCCGTCCGCATCTCAAAAACGCGCGTGCTTAAGTTCCCTAATAGGGTGCTTAAGCACGCGCGCTTTTGATACGTGGACGGCAAGCGGAAGAGAACATTTCGTGTGCCAGGGCAGTGAGGTCTCCCAGGGGCCAGTTCCTGAAAGATGTAATAACTCTATTCCAGGGATAAATGTGCCTTATTCCGGCACATTTATCCCCATAATAGAGTTATTACACCTTTCAGGAACCCGCCCCAGATTTTTAGACTAATTTATATTATATTCTAACGTCTGCTTCCGGTAGCTATGCAAAGTACGGTGTGAAAGAAAAAATTGTTGATAATTCTTCCCTCCGTTATTCCAGAAACAGTTCAGTTCAGGAATAATTGAAAATTGTTCTAACTACTTGTATTCTTGACGAGCAACAGACAGGAAATAATAGTCGACCCATATCAGTCAATGTCGAAACAAAAGAATTTGCCCGTCTAAAGTCTCATTCAGTGTAAGGCTGGACGGACAAAGACGATGCAACTGACAACGCCTTTATTCCCCACGGACTCCAAAATGGCCGCCGCGTGATAAAGGTGAATTCCACTAGATAAATCAATGAAGAAAGTTTCAATGGAGTTGTTTCATAATAGCATTACACTACAAACAGATGATTTTAAGTTAACGATGTGAAATTAATCACGACCGCAGATTATACAATGATTTGTGCACAGTGAACAAAAATCTTTTCGCATTCTGGGCACGCTTAGTGAAAAAATTGTTGATAATTCTGGCCTCCGTTATTCCAGAAACAGTTCAATTCAGGAATAATTGAAAATTGTTCTAACTACTTGTATTCTTGACAATACTAATTTCAAATATCGAAAGGTTCCTTCAAATATATCATGATTTACAAACTCTTTCTTCAACAGCGGTCGTTTTACTGCACAGCGAAAAGCATAAATATTAGTCACGAAAATTTCACTCACCTGAACAGAATGGCACCCTCTGCAAATGATCCTAAAGCTTAAGGTTTTCTCCCTAGAGTATTTGCGAATACCCTTACTACAGGGCACGAGTTACAAAAGGAAACCTAGTTAATTTCTCTTAGAGTTTTCCTTCTAGATATTTACCAGTAGGGGTACCGATATATTGAGGCTTATTTCTTTGGTGTCAATTTTTGGATTATGGCCGATACCGTGGCAACATCACATCTAATGACAGGCAGATAGATATATCCTTTTCTTCGGTGAATTTTTTTTATTCTTTGCCACATTATGGAAATGATATCACCTGACATTTTGAAGTAGTAAAAAGTCAAGGTCGTTCAGACGGTTTTGCCAATATTCTGTAATTTATCATTTTTCTAAATATATTCGATTAGCTCTGACAGATGTTAACAAATTTTGGGTATTTGATAGATGATAGAAACTTTATGTGGTTAGAACCGAGCCAATTTTCAAAAAAAATTTACCGAAGGGAACGCGAGAAAATTAGCAGTTAATTTTACAGATTTGGTCACGCTGTCGTCACAAAAATCAGAAAAAAAGCGCGATTCAGGCTTTACGCGCCATACTAGTGCCCAGCTTGCGCGCGGCCCTAAAAATCTAGGGAGCCTCCTTAAAGCCCGCCAAAACTTGCATTTCAAAACTTAAATGTTCGATTTCCTTTCGGTATACTTCGCTTTCCGTAAGCTGATAAGGGAGTTGCAAAAATTGAAATTATTTTTTTAACTCGTACTGGTACCTGTCGGATCCTAGGCACCATACTGTAGGCGGTTTAAAAAGTACTAATTTGTTGCTAGAGTTGTACTTTCGTGAAGTTTAGTGAGCGCAGTACACATATCCTTTCCTTTCTCGTAAATTTAGTAGTCGTCCCCAAACATAGATAGCCCAGAAGTAACCATGCTCATGTATGACAGATCATTTTGAAAAATGTTCCACAACAGTGGCCGTAGGACTGACCCTCGGCTTGAGGACGTTACGGCAGGAGCTAGCAACTGATCCAAGGTGCACTCTCCCTAAGCGATTGCTCAAGTAGCTACGCAGCACGTTTAGCGCTCCGTCTTGGAAACTGTAGGCATTTAATTTTCTTAACATAAGGGGAGGATGTAAGCTGTCAAACGCTTTAGAAATAGAGCGATTTTCAATTGAGTGTTGTAAAACCAAAACCAAAGTAATTACTTTAGCCAATCAGAAAGGACGGAGACAATCCGGTAAACCAATCAAAACTCGAAGTAATTACACGTTGCAGGTCCACATCAGCTCTTTATATTAGCTGTCACTACCGACCTGCTTTAACAAATAAAGTATGTATGTATGTATGTATGTACGTAGCCGACACAAAGCGCGGGAAAATGTGCACGCGCGAGCCACGATTGGTTTGGTTTCCCTTGGAAGCGAGAACTTTGAACCAATCACTGAGTGAAATAATCATAAACCAAAGCAATTTGCTAATTAATTTCGACACTCAATTGAAAACCACTCTAGTTCTATAATGTATTGCTTGTAAAACACAAATGAATACTGTAGGTTTCTCTAATTGTTCTCTCTTTTAGAGACTTGTAACCACTGTTCGCCTCACCTAGCTTTTGCTAACTGCGAGCAGTTCATACATTGTACTGTACTATAATGAAATTCTACAATAAACATTCTACAATAAACATTTTACAATTAACATTCTAGAAAAATCAGATTACAAATTAAAGCAAATACAGAAGATTTACAGTATCTGAGATCAAAAGAGGACATAATAAATTACTTTTCACGGACTTTTAGAGGCGAGCATCTTTGTTCAAAACGTTTCATGTGAAATGTCAACGCTGAATGCAGTGCTAATCTTGCTGTCATTCATTTAGAAACTGTGAACCAATATGGCGGCTGGTCACCTCTGCGATGATTAATCGTGATAAGGTTTGTCTATTGTAGTCGAAGGTTTGTCTATTGTAGTCTTTTCATCCGGCTCTTAAATATACCTGGGAAATTTCGGAAACTTCGTTGGCTTTCCTAGATATCAAAGTTTCTATTAGAGGCAACATGCTATGTACTAGTGTGCACTACGAACCTACTGATTCACACAGTTATTTGTTGTATTCATCGTCACATCCATCACATGTCAAGAACTCCATTCCTTATTCTCAATTTCTTAGACTTCGACGTCTATGTAGTGATGACTCCGATTTTTCCAGCAAATCAGAGGAGATGTGCCAGTTCTTCGAAAAACGTGGCTATCCTGTCTCTGTGGTCAAAGCGGGCCATCATCGCCCCCAACAATTTGATCGACAGTCATCACTACAAACGTCACAAAAAGATAAGAATGACCGAATTCCATTCACCCTCACTTTCCATCCTCATAATCACGCAGTCAAAAGCATCATTCTTAGTAATTTCAAATTACTCCAAAATGATCCCGAGACTGGTAGAATCTTTTCGCAACCTCCACTTATTTCATTCAAACGCGACAAAAACGTAGGCAACTTTTTAGTTAGAAGCGCGCTCAAAACTAACGAGCAACCCAGCACTTTCAAATGCGCGCGCTCACGATGCAAAACTTGTCTTTTCATTGTTAACACTAGCAAGATATCGGGACCTAAGCGATCTGTTAAGATCACCGATCGTTTCACATGTACCTCCGCAAATGTCATTTATTGCATAACTTGTACGTTATGCAATAAATTATACATTGGTGAGATAGGTAGACGACTAGGTGACCGATTCCGCGAACACCTTCGCGATGTTGAGAAGAATGACAAGGATGCATCTAAGCCAGTCGCTCGCCATTTTAATCTGCCTAACCACTCCAAAAAACACATGGCTATCTGCGGCCTTTCCTTACATCTAGGTACGACGGAAAGCCGCAAGAATCTGGAACAAAAATTCATCTTTCAAATCGGCACCCTTAATCCTCACGGTATTAACGAACGCTTTTCATTTAACTAATATATTCCTATTTTTCACGTTGCCATGTTACCACCAATAGCGTAGCTCCTACTCTACTATATAAACTACACGTAACCCATAATCCCTCGATTCGCTCTGACGAAGGGCTAACGCTCGAAACGTCAGCTTTTAGAATCTCTGTACGGTGGCCAATTTACATTATCAACTCCGTTGATAAAACCAAATTTTTGTATACTACTTCCCCACCGACGCAGCACCACAGTTTCTTTAGAAACTACCCCTTCATTCATTTGTTATTCAACCGCTGCGACCACTAACCTTGTGTTCTAGTATTTTTTAATCCACAGATTTCTAACAGGAGATCCAAGACGACGATGCCAAGCTTGAAGAAACTCACCAAGGAGCTACGCCAGGAAATCGTAAGTTATCTTTTTCCTTTTCCCACACTTAGCAGTAACTTAGCTTTCCGTTTAGCCACTCTCATTTTCGCCAAGACTAGGTTTTGTAGTCACATCAACTTCATCGGCCGTTGCCTCAATTCTAAAGTCATTCCTAAAGGTTTTCGCTCGAACTTTTATGCGTCTACATTCTCTCACTCAAATCAGTATCTTCACCAAATTCGATGTGCGCAAAATTCTTTTTCACGTAATATTATGAGGATCACAATTAGAGCTATGTGCCAAAAACGAATCGCACTTGACAAACAAATTCTTCATTGCCGCTCCGAACTTTCCAAAATCTGTCCAGCAATTTTAGTACAATCGATTCGCGCTAAAATCCGACAACTTAATTCTGGACTGTTTGACCATTTACACCAAACCAAGACTCTAAAACTTCAACAATTAATGGGTCCGCAAATTACCGACGACACTACATTGCATAGCCATAATACCGTAATTACAATTCCAGAAAATCTTCCGCTTACTGACTCAGAGAAATCTGTTCTCAGTAAGGGCCTAAATTTCGTCCCTATTACCAAACGAACCAACGAATTTTCTATTAAGCAAGATGTTGAAAAATTCCTTCGCCGCGTTCAGTTAAAAGCCTTTTTTCACGACAAAGAGGATGATTCGGACACTTCTAACAAAGATATTTTTGAAACACTTCTAGTTCGCAAATCCAAATGGACTCCCCCAGAGGGACAATTTGCCTCTTTAGATTTTTTCACCAAAAAATGCCGTCACGACATTCACAAACTTAAATTCAATCGCAACACTAAATTTTCCAACCTTTCATCGGAAGAGTGGGCGGCGCTTAAAAATCTTAGTAAACGCAACGACATAGTTGTCAAATCGGCCGACAAAGGCGGCGCGGTAGTTGTTTGGCGGTCCGACCTTTACCAAAAAGAAGCTTTGCGGCAACTTTCGGATACCTCGTTTTATGCCAAAATCCCTAAAGATCTCACTTCCAAAAATCAAAAACTTGTCAAAGACACCATTCAAAATCTTATAGTTAATCAAGAATTACCGGACACTGCCACTAATCTCATCATCAACACCCCTAGAACTTCGTGCATTTACTTCTTGCCTAAAATTCACAAACCCAACAACCCAGGTCGCCCTATTGTTTCTGCCTGTAGTTGCCCCACCGAACTCATTTCTAGCTATTTAGACAGGATTATGACGCCTATCGTCAAATCTTTGCCATCATACATTAAAGACAGTACACACGCACTACAAATTACTGTTAATTTATGGGATTTAATTCCTTTAGTTTCACTGTTTTACTCCACAGTAAAATTTATGTTATCTTAATTTCCATCGAGGTCTACTTCAAATCTCTTTTAAATTTTTAATAACTGCTCAGACAACGTTATTCTCTTCCTCGCCCTTACCCCCCCCCCCCCTTTCTCTCCCCTCCCCCCCCCCCCTCAAGCCGGAAACTGGAAACGATGCTCATGCAAAATTTTAAAGGGACAAACAAAGAGTATTATGGTATTTTTTGATACTGACTAAATTGTCCCTAAACGTATGGGTTTAGCCAGAAGCTCATAACCCAGAAGTCTCGATCTGCGATGGAATGAGATCCATCAATTCGCGATATAGGGGGTTTGCATCAATCTCTAGAGACACAGATAACAATGATGTAATGCGCAATTGCTGGTGGACAAACAAAAGGAGCAAATGAGAGATCATTTGTATTCGTCCACCAACATGGTGGCGATGACATAACGTGAAAACCACCTATTTTTTTGGACGGCTACTGCTTGATTTTTCCGAAAAGATTTCACTTCTCCATAACATGGAGATGATCACCCCGTAGAGGGAATTATCACCTGCCACTCACTTCCCTGGGGGATTATCACCCCTCACATACCCTGGGGGATTATCCACCACCTAGAGAGGATTATCACCTGTCACTCATTCTCCTGGGGGATTATCACCTCTCACTAAATACCCTAGGGGATTATCAGCCCCTAGAGAGGATTACCACCTGTCAACCAATTCCCTTATTGGTCTCTGGCAAATAGCTTTGAGGACGGTTTTGACCTCCATATCAACTGTCATGGGAAAGGATGAAAAACGAAATTCATTGCCATACTATTTCTTTCAGTTCTTGTTCGGTTGTGGCAGGCTCACTTTCGCTGGCGTTTACACAAATGGAAAGAAAAAAAACCTTATTAAATTATTATTTGTGAAGAATTTAAATTTCGTGGCTGGTATGACGCGGCGTTTCGTGTCGGCCAAGAGACTCATCAGATACTTTTCGAATTCCAGCAAACTCGTTGAGCATCGCGCTCAAAGTCCCGTTCGCGAAGTCAAGATGTTAGCAGTCTGGCCTTCTATCGCAGAAGGATTCCCAACCGCAAAGTTCACGAGTTAGATGCATATAACACGTGTTGTTGTAATTATTATTTGTGAAGAATTTAAATTTCGTGGCTGGTATGACGCGGCGTTTCGTCTCAGCCAAGAGACTCATCAGATACTTTTCGAATTCCAGCAAACTCGTTGAGCATCGCGCTCAAAGTCCCGTTCGCGAAGTCAAGATGTTAGCAGTCTGGCCTTCTATCGCAGAAGGATTCCCAACGAGTTTGCTGGAATTCGAAAAGTATCTGATGAGTCTCTTGGCCGAGACGAAACGCCGCGTCATACCAGCCACGAAATTTAAATTCTTCACAAGTACTTGACAATTTTTTATTAAATTATTATTATTTTTTAAAACACCTTGGCCTCACGTGTTGTATACCCGCATGCAGGCATGAGTGCTGGCGAACTGCGTCAGAAAATGATATCCCGCCAATTGAAAAGGCAGTTATGTTGACACTTATCCCTGGTCTTGATATAAAATATTGCTAAAAAGAGAAAGCCGTGCACTATGCAAGTGGTCGCACAAGTTTGCTGAGACATGGAAATCTGAAAAAAGACTACTTCAAACATGTGGACGTTATTCGGCCACCAACGTAGCTATTTATTATAGCATCAACGAAATCTATGAAATCTACGAAATCTATGAAAACCGCAGTAAATTAAAGCTATGTTCAGCAAAGGAGGGGGCGACAAAAAGCACCAACACCTAAGAATGAAAAAACAAAGGACGGAACAAGGGTAGGGCGGGACAACCTCGTTCCCAGGGTCTCTCTTCTCTGCCTCCATTGTCGTTGAGAGAAGACCCTGGTTCACGCTGGTCACGTGTCTCCCAGAATCTGGGAGGTTGGCGAAATGTGTGTTAGGGGATGGCTGGCAATGTAGGCCTTGTTGACATTGCAAAGAAGGGAATCAGCACGCAATTGATTTTGTGGCCAGATGACCATTGACAAAACGTTTGACAGCAGTATTTTATGTACTACACATATGGAATTCGACGTGAAAGGAAAAAAGTTGTGGTCAAATCGATTGGACGCCACAGAAAATATCCTCGCGTTATTCGTTCCGTTTGAAGGTCCGGATCAACGAAGAATGCTAATAGTTTGCGACAATTTTAAAGGAAAGAAGATTTTGTCGTGCAAGAAAACAAGCGAAACGGTTATCCATGGAAAACAAACATGTTCAGCGATCAGCCAGTGTACATGTGTTGTTATTTAAGTTCTCGTGTCACATATCGACCTCAAATCCATCAAATCAAACTGTATTAGCATGTGCAGGTATTTCAGTTTGTTCTTTGATTTTCGTTTTTCTTTCGAATGTTAAACAACGTGATTGCTCAAGTCGCAATCTTGTACAGCGAGTCGACAGTTTGACTTATGATAACATCGTTTAAATTGTCGATGTCGTTAAGATTTTTTTTACCACTGCACCGCGCTTTAATAGCGTGTATATTTTTAGTCGCGGTAAAATAAAAGAGACATTCTTATCAAGCAAACGTAGTGTTTGGTGTATTCTTTTATGTTAGTGTTTGTTCTGAAGAAGCAACTTTGGCTACTAACGAAATCAATTTTTTTTAAAGCGAACGTCAATCGCCGCTCGACATTGAAGTCGTCTTGTCGATCACAAAAGCTCTTGCTTTTAGTTTGACCGCTTTTGTGGGAATGTTATGTGGGAATTCATGTTATGTGGGAATCTTATGTGGGAATTCATCTCCTGTGGGAATATAACATCAGCTCTTTTGACCTTTTTATTTTAGAAATGCCTTGTTAAACGAATATTTTTTCGCCCAGGTGCGGTTGCGGGATCAAAATATGACGAAAACACTACCCTAGTGGAAAAATCTTTGTCGACGAGTGCCACGTGACCAGCGTGAACCAGGGTCTTCTCTCAACGACAATGGAGGCAGAGAAGAGAGACCCTGGGAACGAGGTTGAGGGCGGGAGGGAAAAATCTTGACAATGCAACCTTACTCCTTGAAAGTACAGCTAAGAGCGCCAGTCACGGAGATCGCAATACCTTAACAAGATCTGACCTATCCTTACTCCGCCCTTATCTATGATTGGCTAATTTTTCTGGCCCAACGCATCTCCTGACCAGAGGAGGTCAAAGTCGACGACATAAGTAGCATCATTACTTACAGGAATAATGCCCCTTTTTGCTGAAGGACAAGAACCGACAGTAAAACGTGATTGGCTGTTTGCCTGACGTCGACTGACGCCACATTCCCACTTCAACGTATGTTTTGATCCCAAGAAGTATCGAGTTGGTCATTCTTGCTCACGCAGTGCACCGAGCAGTGTACCTCTTTACGGTTGCTCTCTTGATCAAGCAACAAAATGGCAAATTTTGGGCTCTATTTCCTGTTTATCGCTGTTGTGTTTGCTTCTTTGTCAGAAGCACACAAATCCAGCGATCTTACTCCATCCGCTTGTCACTGTAGTCCAACAATCAACGTAGCCGTGGAAGGTGACAAGTGCGACTTGTGCAAAGCAAACAAACAACTCCAACAAGACATCGACCACCTGAGGAAAGAAATTGAGACCGTGAAAAATAGAAGCAGTCAAATTCAGCCAGGTAAATTGCAATTACTTCTCGGTAGACTTGGCTTTTAAGATCACTTAATGTAGCAATGTACCGTTATCGAAAAGGTGATAGAATCGAGCCCCTCAGAGCGCTCAATGAAATGCTCCATCATTTTTTAATCTGGTTTTTAAAAGCCCTTTTCATTATGCCCAGTGGGATATTAAGAAATCCTTACCGAACTTAAATCACGGACACTTAATCCATTTTTTTGAAATATGTAAATTGAAGAATTGACGGAAATCGCCATGTTAACTTGTTTAAAATCCACGACCGATTCACTCAGCACTGTGAAAGTAATTATGTGCCTATGTCACACAACCCTTTTCACGAAATCACTACTACTCGCTTGCAAAATTGGGAACTCCCTCTAAATTATATAATGAAAGACAAACCTCGTTGGTTATTTGATCAACGCATTTCCAGTCTGTCATTTGAACTCTAGTGGGAAGATGTCAGTTTACAAACCATTGGAACAAAAGACCCGTTGTTTCCACAGCCAATGAGGCTCTGGTTGGCGCATTAATTACAATAGGTGACGCCAATAATATCTTCGCTGAAGAGTGTTTTCACGAGACGTCAAGGCGGCCTTGTTGGTGTCCCTAAACAAAGGAACAGTGGTCATGTTGGTGTCCCCAACTAATCCTCCGGGAATTGAGCTTTGTTATCATGCAAACGTTTATTTTGGTTTCGGTGGAAAAACAAGGTTACTGATCACGTGAGTGAAACCACTCTATTGAAATACTCATTAATTCGATTTCCGACAGAATCAATGAATAAAGTTTTCAGACTTATGAGAAGATCGGCAACGTAGAGACTTCAAATCCTGCGCTGGTACACCTGATTTTATCAGATCTGTTTTTTTAAGTCTTGGGCAGACGCAAAGCTTTTCTGCTCTCCTTTAATTTTCCGCACAGCGGATCTAAAGGTCAAATCGCCTTTATTTCTCCGCAATTGATATTCAAGTCACCGTCAGATTAGGGTTAGGGTTTGGGTTTCTTCCAATTTTCCCGCTTTGGAAATTGAAATTTTGGGCAGGTGTGAAGGTGGTAAATCTTTTTTTTTTGTGGATTGGAGTTCAAGAAGTAAGATTACGGTGTAATCTGTGTGCCCTTGTAATAAATATGCCAGCTTCGATTCTCCAATTGGCCATTACGCGCATTTAAAATCCCCTCCCCAAAATAATAAACCAAAGTGCCGATATAAGAAGAAAGCTAATTTATCTTCTCCAGATTTTGTGCTGTAGCCCTAAGAAAAAAACATTGCAATATCAGAAAATGTTTTCTTCTTGTGTAATACCATTTGTAGCTTGGACTGCAGAAACAAATCGATATTGTATCGCATAGCTGACCAGGTTTCTTTCTGGAAGCCAAGTTGATGACACACATGGAGGTGCAACGAAATGCAATTAATTCAGTAATATTAACTTCTTACTAACCGAGCACGAGGGCCGTACTGGGGAATATTGGCCCGAGGTCGCGTCAGTACGGACCGAGCGCAGCGAGGTCCGTACAAAAACGACCGAGGGCCATTATTCCCCAGTACGGCTCGAGCTAGCTTGGTTAGTAAGTAGTTTATTATATGGCTTTTTTTAATTACCTTTTGCTTTGCTTTTGCAAGCCCGTAATCGGCCCACGGGCATAACGGGAGAATAATGCCCTACAATTCAGTCACAATTAGGCAATCAGAGCGCGCGTTATATCGGCTACAAACACAAGCCATATAATAAGATCACTTAATCCAGTAGTTGGTACCTACCCAGAGGCGGAGACAAGTATATATCAGATATCTACTTTCCTATGTTTCAACTTGTAACCAGTCACAGTTTGTTCTGTTCTGCTTTCACTATTCTATGTAATAATAGTAGTAATAATAATAATAATAATAATAATAATAATAATAATTCATTAAACGCTTAAACGCCATTAGTATTTTAAACGCTATTAGTATTTTAGGATCTTTTTAATATTCTTGGTTTCACTTTTAATCGAAATGAATTGTATTATTTTTTTTTTTAAAGATGTTGTTTTTAGATACTAGGGTGTTGAATATCTATATTTTTCCTACAAAATGTATACATTGTATTTTTTTTTTTTTTTTTTGCTTTTAATAGCTTTTTTAATGCAGATAGATGAGATTAAATCTGAAGGATTGTTTTGATGTATCCGCATTTCTAATTGAATAAAAAGGATTATTTATTATTATTATTATTATTATTATTATTATTATTATTATTATTATTATTATTATTATTATTATTATTATTATTATTATTATTAACGTGTCAAATGAAGTCTACCAGGGGCCTTAATAAAACACCTAACTAAAATCTCTAACTACATAGAAACAATACAAATACAAATAAGTTATCATGCATCTGAAGAATACAAATAACTACAATTAAAATTAATAACATCATGAATTACATAAGTAAAACCCACTACATCCTTCTATGATGTTACTTAGATCACATTTACGTATCATTGACTGAGAGTGGCAGTCGATGCGCCTTTACTTGATGAGTAGGGCCTAAATATCTTATTGAATGTTTTCCATACTTGACATTGCTAAACCTAGCTAGATAGAAATCCATTTTCACTTTATACATTAAAATACATATATCTTGTAGTGTCCTATTAAACAAGGATGGTGACTTGGCTTTTTTTAGCAACTGTTGGTAGCTAGATAACTGCACGCAATCCCCGCTTCTGCACTCTCTCCAATCTACGAGTATCCGAGGCCCTACAGAAACATTTAAGTAGGAAAATTAACGTAAGCAAAGTAACATGACGTTTCGACGACTTCATGACATAATTGTCGAATGAATAAATTTTAAAAAATATATAATGGCAAAGGATATTTATAGTACTTAGGATGTGAGAAAAATTAGCAAACGTTACATGAAAACATTCATATAAAAAGTTTCGCGCGAGTGGAATCCGCTTGCGTGTTCAGTTTCGGTCTTTTGTTTTTGATCAAGAGCATTTCAAATCAAATATCAAACAATCGAGTTTGCCACGGCATAAGCTTAACTTTATAATTCCCGAAAAATTGTCTAAAATTCTTTCCGGAATTTCCCAAACAAAAGCCCTAAAATTCTGTCAGAAATGTCTAAAATTCTCCAAAAACTCTCTAAAATTCCCGAAAATTCTTATATTTTTCGTTTCTCATAGTGCAAAGTCTGCCATATTTGCTATCAAGCAAAGATCCGGATACCGAAACTCGGTGAGAAACCGCTGCTTAGATGCACTGTAGGATCCCTTTTGGTGAATAACCGCTGATAACGAATGGATATGAACGGACTGACCCCTCCCCTAGTAGGTGTGAATAAGAAAAAACACGTTTTGTCAACGTTTTTGCCTATGAAAAGTTTCCAACATGTCAGGTGAAAGTTCAAATTCCTCTAAAATTCTCAAAACTGTCAATTTTTTTTCTAAAATTCCCGAGAGTGTCTGAAATTCTCTTTGATGTCTAAATTTCCCTAAAATATCCCGGAATTATGTAGCTAAGCCTACCACGGCAATTCTTGAGGACTTTAAAGTTCTTAATTAAATTGTCAGGTGTTAAGGCATGCTCGACCCTGAAATGTTTTCCTATCACGGAATGTTTATGTTCTTCTACGCGTTGATGGAGGTGGCGGCAAGTGTAACCAATATAATTTGCATCGCGCAAATCACATGTGAATTCATGTACTACACTTTGCTGGTTTATCGGGGGAGGCTTTTCTTCGTGACTCTCTGATGATCAGCGATCTTTTTGCTTGTGAACACTAGCTGCAGTTGCCGATTAAGTTTCGTTCCGACGTCGCCAAGTTGTGTGCGAACCACGTCAGCCGATTTCTGATCTTTAAATGGCAACGTAATCAGAACAGGGCTGTCTGACAGAACTCTACAGAAATGCCAAATTAAATGGCAATAAGTTAAGTGAGGGAGGATGGCTGCCTTATAATGTTGTAATTTGGCCTCAGTTGGTATGAGATTCCTTAACCTCGTAATCACCCCGATTCGCTGATTGGCTTTCATGCAAACATCACTCACATGCTTATTAAAACTGAGTTCACAATTAATAGTTACACCTAGGAACTTTAAACTGTCTGATTATATTATGTCCTTACCATTAACGGTTATACTGGTTTTATCACTGCAGTTTGTATTTTTATTTCGAATGTTCATTGTGTAATAATTTTTCAGGTTTCCCTGTAGGAGGTTTAAATCCTAGCAATTTGTTACTAGAGTTGAACTATCTTAAAGTTCAGTAAGCACCGTACCCATATCCTTTCCTGTCTCCTAAATTTGGTGATCGTCCGCATACTGACATGGATAACTCAGAAGTAACCGTCTATGAAAGATCGTTTTGAAATATGTTCCACTACAGCAGCCCTAGGATTGACCCTCACTTGAGGACAGCCTTGTTCCACGTTTCGCCAGGTGCTAGCAACTGATTTTATGTGCACTCTCCCTGAGCGACTACACAAGTAGCTACTCGTAGGTTTTTAGTTTTCTTAACATAAAAGGGAGGATATAAACTGGCAAAAGCTTTGGACATGTCTGTTGATAACATTCGCACGGACAGTTCATTGTCCTTCGCCAATTTCCAGTCTTCCACCAAACCGAGTAGAAATGTTTCGCAACTCTATAAGCCTTTAGCCTATCACTTATAGGCTAAATAAATAAATAAATAAATAAATATTGCTAGTGCTAATCACCCTTACTTGCAGTCGAGGACTGAATTGCGAAGGGCGCGGCTCACGACACCGGGCTGAAAGCATACAAAGGCGCCTCTGGCTGCCGCTATACAGTCCATGTTTGATGTCGAAGCACAGCACCACAGCTAGATGTTAATTAGCTGTGAGTCGATTTTGATGAGGGAGAAAAACCGGAGTACCCGGAAAACCCTCGAGTCAGGTTGAGATCGACTGAATAAGCAATAGGCGCTCAAACACTTTGTTAACACATGACAGGATAGTTACTGGCTTATAATTTTCCTTAGTTTGCTTGTCATCTTTCTTGTAAACTGGTGTTCAGTTTCCTTTTTTCCATTCAAATGGCCACTGGCCCTTCTTAATGCAGGAGTTGTAAAACGATGGAAGAGTTAGGGCTCCCTCTTGTGATCCCGCCTTTAAGATTTTGACAGGAATACCATCATGGTTGGTAGCTTTATTTACATCAAGAGCTTCCAGCACGCGTCTCACTTGAACTGGAATCAAACGTTGCGTAATCCTCTGACCTCCTCTCTATATACTGAACACTTGGGTGTTTTGAGAAATCATTCAAATCCCTCAGATCTACACCTTCGCCTCCAATCCCATCAGCAATAGTGCATAAAGAAACAATACAGTAGGTAGCATTACTTGGTGCATACCGGGGTGGGTAGGTGGCGTGGGGATGGATGAATCTACAAGCTGTACGAAAAGGCTTTCTGTTATGTGTCTCAGCAGGTTTGCCTACGAAGGAATTCGACCTTTATTTCACGAACGTTGGAATCAACGATTACATTATCCATCATGGTCTGGCGGTAACCACCGCTTTTACGATTTGCTTTCGGGTGCGTACCACTGAAAAGACAGCCAGCTATCGGACAGTGGTGAGTTACAGCTCAGCAAAGAACTTCAACGAAATCCTGGTGGATAGGATGTCAGCAATTCATCTTTCCATCAACGACAAAGCAGTGTAAGGAAGAAAAAATGTAAATTCAAGCAATATTAAGAAACGGAGAGGGTTGAATGTTTGATAAGAGACAACAGAGTTTATTGAAGTTAAGAAGTTATTCCAGTTTCCTGGATTCCCAGCGGAGGTTGTTTCGTTTTTTGCTTGGTTTAGGAGCGATTTCGAGGCAGAGAAAACAAAAACAACAAACAGATACTCACAGCACCAAGGGTAGCATTTCAAAAGATGCAGCTAAAATTTATTATAAGCAAAAAAAAATGTCACAATGTTTGAAATCGCGATAGACTGCGAAAAAGGGTCCTCAGTGGGTCAATCGGATTTGCTCTTAATAATAATACCAACTATGCCAACTTTATTTATTCAATACAATCAAAAGCCGAGATACCAGCGGTTATCCCTATATGAGGATGGCCGCCCGGATGTTATTGATCTAGAGTCGATTTTGATGAGGGAGGGAAATTGGAGTACCTGGAGAAAAACCTTCGAAGTCAGATTGAGATAAGGCTAGGGTTGAGCTAGTCTCCTTCGCAGCCGCTCGGGCCGGAGTCACGCAAGCCACCCTGATTCCCCTCTTGGATAGAAAGCATTTCACCGAGCCGAATATCTCGGATTTTAACAAAAGAATAAAATCAGGACTTTTTAGCGTCTTTCAACGCAGTGGATGGTCACAAGAAAAAGCCAGAGTGGAGAAGGTATGATCCACCGGCCAGGGGGTCAGAAAAATTTGTGCGTGCGAGGGCTAAATGGGTAAATGCTTGCAAGTCAAGTGAGAAAACACGGTGCTATCATGTAATCATGGTTATCATGTAAGTCGTGTTATTGAAATGTTAACTATAGTCAACATTTCCAGAAGAAAAGTGGAGGTTTGTACCGATCAGAGAAGGTCATTGTCAGGCTCACTTCCATCTAAAGGCCCGGTAACTCAGGCACAATTTTAAAATGGATATCGTCATACCAATGGTTGTAGCATTGTTTCTAATTTCCTGAAAAGGACGTCAATTTCGAACACTCTACTGAAAACTGTTTCACATGTAAAACTCAATTGCTTTTTTTCATCGTTTTCGCAGAAATAGCGGTGTATCTGTAGATGACGGAATCTGGCATCATGTTTGTACCACATGGGAGAGCACGAATGGCTCGTGGAAAGTTTACAAAGATGGCAGCGTGCAAGCCCGTGGGTCTCAGTTAAAGTCTGGTTATAAAACAAAAACCAACGGAATCCTCATTGTCGGCCAAGAACAGGATTCTTTTGGTGGCAGCTTTGACCCAAATCAAAATTACGTTGGAGAACTGACGGGCCTCAATATCTGGAACAGAGTTGTCTCTCCGAGTGAAATCTTGAAAATGTCGGAATCGTGCCATGTGGGGCAGGGTAACGTCAAGAAATGGTCTGATTTTAAAGTAGGAATAAGAGGCGATGTAAGGGTCATCTCCCCATCAGCTTGCGAAGTGTAAAATTCATTTTGCTTTTACTGGCATGGTTGAAAGCATCATTAATGATCTTTTTCATTAAATGTTTTGTCGTGTGTTATCACTGTTTCATTATTGGCTTGGTTTTAAAGTGGATTTATTGAAGGAGGGTGAACATTGGCCTCTGAGACTTAAAGTGCCCATAACCCCAAAATATTTTTTTCGCTGAATGAATCTTTGCACCTGTTCGCGGCCTTTTTTTTTTCTTTTTCTAACAAATCCTGCCATATTATAGGCTTCGAAAGTTGCGAAAATCTAAGCATCTTTTGTTCACGACCGAGTTAGAAGGGGAAGTGGGTCTATTCCTATTTTTACGTCACAAACTGATTTACCTTGCATTAACTCTTTGTAAAAATGCATGCAAAGTAGATTGTGACGTAAAAACAGGAATAGAGCCACTCCCCTTCTAATTCAAAGATTCATTTTAGCGAAAAAAATATTTTGGGGTTATGGGCACTTTTAATCAATTAAGGTCGCTTAAATCTAGGAACCTAAACCAATTACAGCCTTTCTTAATCGTCTGGATTACTAAAACTTTCATTCAAAAATTCATTAATTAGGCTAACAGCTTATCAAAACATCGATGAAACGTCACTTGTATGAACCTTCATTCGTGGTAATCTATGACCAGTTTGAAAAGCCCGGTAGCGGCTTTGATTTCAGTCCCAGGGGAGTGCAGGGCTGAATGTGTAAACAGTGCAGTTATCGCTTATTTTGAAAAATGAAACGATCTTTATATAAAGGTGTAATTTTCATGAAATATTCCTTATCCTTTATCGAAATTTCAGCCATTACAAACTTCTGGGCGGATATATACATTTACCCATCCTCCCTCCAAAATTTTTCAACAAATTTTGTCAACAAAAAAAATTCAACGACGCTGCCGTCATGTTACAATGTTCGTATCTAGATTTTGGCTTTTGTGCTGTTCCTCGTTAACCTTCGATCATGTACATTCTTAGCTTGGTTCATATGTTCTCTTATGTCGTCGCTCGCTAAAATTAGGTCGGACCAAAAGTCTCTCAAGAATTCCCGACGGTCGGCCAACTTTTAGCCGACCAAACTCGTGATCTGATTGGCTGTTTCCACGCCGGAAGTGACATTCAGATTTCTAAAGATGGCGGAAAGTGTGAGAAAGGTAAGAGTTGCTTTAACGAAAAAACAGAGGCAGAATTTACTTATGTATTTGAGGGGAACCAAATCAGCCAAGGCTGAACTCAAGAACTCATTACTTTGAAAATGTCAGGAACTTATGGAACTAGCACATGGTACAAATCCTTCCACGTAATTATGTGTTTGTTCGTAAAGCCTGCTACAAAGAGGAGAGCAATCATCCAATTTGCAAGGACGGAAGATCCACTGATTCAGTATGGTTCCCAGGAGGACCATTAGAAGTATTCATTACTTGCCACTTCCAGTACCAGACCCTAAACGACCTTGGGGAGCCAAAGAATGTGAGTGCAGTGGAGTTTGTAGTGGACATTCCATGGGGGCAGAAGAGATGCTACAGTTGTAGGAACGGGTGGCTGCACTTTAAGCAATGCTCACATTTCTCCTCCAAGTACTGTGATAAAAGATACAGTTCTAAAACAAAAGGAAAGTCTACAACTGATCCCTAATAAGATAGAGCACCTAGCAAAACAAACCTTTTTTCGTAAAGATGAAGTTGAGATGTAGGTAATACGCCAAAGTGATTGTTACGAAAAATAGCATTGCGTGACTAGCGTTACTTTCTAGACGCTTCGCGAGAGTTCGTAGTTTGTTTATTTTTAGGTTTGTGCATAAGCGTTTCTAAATCGGGTGTTTTGTAATCTTTCTAAAATTAGATTGATTACTATTTTAGAAAGTTCTAGAAGCTTATTGTCAGAGTATATAAGTAGACGAGTACAAGCGGAGTTTTTTAACTAGTTTTTCACAAGCAAAGAGAGTTGGCGTTAGCCGTGTTTTAGTCAAGTGTGACAGAAGCAGTGTTTATTCAAGTTGGCGGAGGCCGTGTAAGTTTGTCGAGTACGTGTTGTTCAGAGTTTTACTTCGTGGAAACTACGTTCATTTTGGAATAAATCTTCTTGTTGTTGTTCCGGCAACCCTGCGTTCAGTTTAGTTTGCAAACTACCTTTCCTCAAAACATTTGAACTCGTAACAGTGATGTTAGAAAACATCGGCAAAAGGTGCATGCAAAGCATCAACCTCGTTCCCAGGGTCTCTGTTCTCTGCCTACAATGGAGGCAGAGAAGAAAGACCCTGGGAACGAGGTTGGTAAAGCATCCGCAAAGAGAAAAGAGAAATCAAAAGGGAGCAAGTCTAGTAAAGCCGTTGTTGACTGCACTGACTCATGGTGTATTTGTGGAGGGCCTGAGTGGGGAGACATGATTGCCTGTGAACGTAAAGACTGTCTGATAGAGTAGTTTCGTTTTCAATGCGTGGGTGCATTTGAGCACAATGCAAGAATTCACCCAAGACGTAACTAATCGATAGTTTCGATACTTGATAGAAATCGAACCTGATCGATCGTAATCGATACTAATTAATCGACTAATATCGGAAATCGATAGAAATCGAATGCCTACATCCTTGTAATTATCGATTTCTTCGAAAATTATCGAAAAGAAAATGGACGAAGATCGCATTGATTCACTTTTATTAAGTGCTCAGCTTTTTCTGGAGGAAAAAAAGGAGCAACCATTGCAGAAAGAAGTAGCATTGTCTTTAATCATATTCAAAGTCGATTCAAAGGTAAGTACAAGGGTGAGTTTTAAGAGAGGATCAAAAATGTGGCTTACGTTTTTTATCTTCCATTTCCATGGACTGGATGTGATAGAAATTTGTGATTATCGATTTCAATCGTTTAAATTAACCAATCAATCGACAAATATCGAGTACCATCGAGTTTTATCGATTAATCGATTAGCTTTTTCGATGATCGATTCCCATCGCCTAGTTTCGTCCTGATTCACCTCAGTTGATAGATTTATGGGTGGATTCCTTTAAACGTGGCTTGAACCGGGCAAATTTAGTATATGTGATATGCATCGCAATTTAAAAATTAACTTTGAAGGTTGCAGACAGTTTTGGAATCAGGTGGTCATGAGCAATAATGAAATATGGGTGTTTTGCCATTATAAAATAGTTGAACAAAAATGTGTGTTAAATTAGCATTGTACCAGTAAGTAAAATGCAAACTTCACAAACCCAAAGAAGAACATTTGAAATTTTTTCCATAGTAAATGTTGGAGTGTTTTAAATTCCTTACCCCAAGGATAGGGGCATTTAATCGCAATTTCTGCCTCAGGGGGTGGGGGTCTTGGTGCTTTTTGACCAGGGTCTATGTCAAATCCCCCACCCTTCCCCGGGAACTAAAGGGGGTGTCAATTGACTGGTGCATTATGCTTGGCTAATCTGTATATTAAACTTGGATGGCTACTAATTAATCACATCGGCATTGAAAGAGTGCTGAATCTGTTAAAAAAGAAAAATCCTGGATGGACGTGCCGCGGACTTCCTTTTAAAGAACCTGTCCAATCCTTGAAATATTGTAAGTCACATGATACCAAATCTCGGATCCCTTATCGCCTCCCGATTTCACGTACTAATAAAAGAAAACGAATGTCCTTATTTAATGCTCCTCAATAGTGGAATAGCATAAGTGATAATACCTTCGTCTATTGTTCCGATCTAAAGAGGTTCAAGAGAAACTATTTCGACTGCATCATGCACGACCGATAGTTTTAAAATAGACAGAATTTTTTACTTTCTTAATTAACTCAAGCCAGGGATGTTATTAGGGGCCGTAACCCGTACCACCTGTTACCGCTGAGCCCAGTCAATGTTATGGGTGGGGGTCTTGATGCTTCAGAATGAATATTCATAAAGTAAAACAAATCGAAATTCATTTATAAACATTTACCTTCTAAAGAAAATATAATTGCTGCCTTGTGTTGTCTGTGTTCCTGAATTATTTCTCTGTTTTTTAAGGCACTTACTTCGATCCAAATAAACGTTTAAAGCTTTGTTACATGTACGTCCAAAAAGGCTCTTCTCCTACAATGTACACATACGTCAAATCTCTTTTGAACACCAATGAATTGGGTGTTCTGTGGTTTCGAAGGAAAAGAAGAGGTTCCTAAGCAATCATTTACCCTGGGCGTGTTTCGCAAGACCCAGGTGCAAAACGATTTTGAACTTAACGCTATGTGATCTGCTTATTCGTGACTGATCAGTACAGAAGACGTTGCTTTAAATCGATGCCTTTTGGGGGCTTGAAAAACCGGCTTTGGGTAAGTGCTGTACTAGAAACTATGAAATCGTGTCTTGCCTTAAGTGGTAAATTTGGAAATAGTTTTAGAGTCTTACTCCCTTGCTG
Source organism: Montipora capitata (assembly GCA_949126865.1). Classification (NCBI taxonomy): domain Eukaryota; kingdom Metazoa; phylum Cnidaria; class Anthozoa; order Scleractinia; family Acroporidae; genus Montipora; species Montipora capitata. The sequence continues at coordinate 36,863,032 of OX421448.1, read as the reverse complement.
GAGTTTCACTAGGCATTCGCGCTGACCGGCAATGAACTTTCGATATACCGGTAACATGTAACAGACGCGCGTATTCAACTTCGTATGATCTACAAGATTGCTTATTGTGGTGTTTAATCATAGTTTATGCTATATCTGTCAGGGAAGCGTAATTTATCAGTCGTTCTTACAATGTTTAGGCAATTTTAATTATTGTTGTAGTTGCCAGTGAAATTTTCATGCATGGTATAAGTTCCTGAAGGGGCGCGTTGTAATTGTACAATGTACACAAGAAATTTAAGTGATTAAATTAAGTTTTGGAAGATGACTTTCAAGTCTGCTTGAACTCAATAAGGCATGTATTCTATCCGTATGATATTAGGTAAGAATCACAAAACATCGTTCACCGTTAAAACTCCAATAACAGCAGAGATGCGTTTTGTCCTTTGCAGGCTACTTAAGTTATTCAAACAATGCTATGAGATAATCTTATGTTGAATTCCTTTTTGTCTCAAGAACAGATCCTATTCAATCCCTCTTGATCACTGTGGAAACCGATTAAACTTTCTACCTCGAAAAATGTAAATTTGAAGCCCAGAGTAGTGGACACTAAACAAGGGGAATGATTTCCGTACAGGTCCCTACTTCATTATGCATGCAGAATAAATTAATTATTCATTCGCGCTATTGTTTTGTAGAACAATACGTACACCCAAGAGAACCGAATATATACATGGGTAATTTGTACTTACGGGATGAATAAAAACGGTTCTCATTTTTTCTCTCCCTCCCTCTCTCTCTTCTTTCCCTTCATCGCCCACACCGTTACTCGTTTTTGTCTCAGCTTTCCTCTTTCTATCCCTTCGTCTTGTTCTTATTTCCAGACCCCGCTCGGCTTTTTCTGCCGTTTTATCTCATGATATGTCATTCGCAGCTTGCCTTGAACTCCGACCCACTGTAAACCTCTGGATTACTTGTCCCTGTTCTTTACCACTGAGCTAACGTGTCAAGTTGCTAATTCCCACCTTGAAAATGATATTTATTTTGAATTCTGGCTGACTATTTACATAACAATGATACGTAATTATATACACGTGCCGCGCCGAGCACCTACAATCGAACTTACACTTGTAGGTTACCGTTAAGAGATCCCTGTTTTACTGCTCTTGAAACAACCCATCCCTTTAATAATGCTAACCGTAACCCTAATTACGACTAAAGGCACTGTTTAGGCTTAAGGTTAGTCCCTGTGATAGTTTTTGGTTTTCCAGTATTGCTGTGAACTGTGACCTGCTTTTCCTTCATGCCCCGTGCGTGCGGCACACTTATAAGTTCACTGCGTGGAAGAGTATACCACGCTTAAAGTCTGATTGGTGCATCTTTCATGGGAAACTTTCATGCACGAGTTCATTGCAATTAAAATCGTTTCATATTTCCCTTCTTTTGAAGCAAACTTGTGTCTTCGTAATAATCAAGATGGCTACCGAAGTAAAAGGGTCACAGCAATGGAAGATTTGATCATTTGGAAATTGTCCCTGCCTTATAGCCTTTCCAGAGTTGTGCATAGAGTGGTGCAAAGAAAACAATTTACTTTCGTCTTCCGTGTCCAAAACCTGTGTGAAAACGCAGTCAGTTGGCAAAGACAAAGTGCCGCATCGGGAAATGGATCTGTTTCGCGATGCTCAAGAAAAAACTACAATGGATAGCCTTCAATCCGCCAGAACACATATTAATTTTCTGACCGTAAACTTTCCTTGGAAAAATATTAGCCCTAGCTACCTGTGGCCAGAAAGTTTACAACTGCCTGCAAGACAAGGGCTAACATCATCTCACCGCAGTTAACCATCGCCTAAACTTCGTCGACCCAGACAAACGAGCCCACAGCAGGGCATTGAAAAGACATGATGGGGAGTGAAACGAAGTATGCCTCGTAGGGGAACATCCATGGATCTCTACCAAAGCTATTTACTTGGAAGTATCATTGAGTATATTGCCGATCTCTACAAAGAGCGATAAATCGCAAAATCCCTCTAAATGCACCGTTCGTGATCCTAAATACAGGAAAGGAAGAAAATATACACTTTGCAGTGTCTCGGCGAATTTTTAAGCAGACATGAAGAACAATTTCACCATAAAAAGAGCAGGTAGCCATTAAATTTCTTATGACAGTACTTTTATTTGGTTTGTTTGTTATGTTTGCGAATCTGAACCCTATTACAACGATTGCTTGAAACTTCACTTCTTGCGCTTATTCTAAAACTGAAAAATGGGTAAAATTGCAAGAAAAGTGCCGAAATTGCAGGAAAAACTGTTCGATTTTCCGTATTTCAGAGAGAAGTTCGACCGACTTTTTTTAAGTCCATATAGACTTAGAAACAAAACCTCTAAAAAGAAAGAACAAAGCGCCACAGTCCCAAAGGACGTCTATTGTAGTCGCTATTGTTTTCTTGAAACAAAGGAGTGTATGCATAATAAAGTAGGGACCTGTGCGGAAATCTTGCCAAACAAGGTATGGAATGTGTGGATCATTTGAGGTTTGTGGTCAAACGAGCACGTTTAGTACATACCGAGTACGACCAAACAATCGTACACGGATCACATTTCAACCGAGGACGGTTTTTGAATGTGCCTCGGTTAAAACAGTGGTAACAACTAATCGAGCTCGATTGCTTTGGTCGACGTTGAATCAAGTTCGATTGCAGCTCATAGTTATAACAGTGGTGACAACTTATCGAGCTTGATTGCTTTGGGTGACCTTGAATCAAGTTCGATTGCAGCTCGGTTGAATTTGGGTGAAAATAATAAGTCGCCCAACTTGGAACGAGATGGAGTTTGGAACCCAATAGCGTACATTTCATGACGTGAGAAAATACATTTGTACACTTGTACCCAACATGGCAGCCATACTCCAGCTACTGGAGCTAGTTTACAGGGTACATCTTTGATATCAGACAGTAAAGTTATCGTTAATTGACACCTGTCAAAACAAGGTATCACATGACCATATCAAGTTTAGAGCTCGTATTTTTTTAAGTTGACCGCTGACCAGGTACTGGTTTCGATTGGATCGCAGGCTCAAGCCAGGTTTGCCTAAACGAAAATGAGGCTTAATTATCATGCTCTCTCTTTCTTGCTTTGTGAACTAAAGCTCTTCACAGTATATCCTTGTCATGTTACGGTGGAAAACAGTTTGGAAAATATTTTTTCCTGCACTTTTCTCCGGCTTTAATCCAAAACAGGTTTGACATATATAGCTGTGGTAGCTATGGGACAAAGAAAAAAGGTGACGAAATTTGAGAAATTAAAGCGAAGGAAGCCTCAAAAGAAGGCAAGGAAAGAGAAGAAGGGAAATTTCCCATGCAGAACACTGTAAAGGTGAGAGAAATAGAGCGAGAAACAAAACAATTACCGGTATTTACAACGGTTAGCTTTCAAGTAGTGTTTTCTTTCTTAATACATGCTTCGCTGCCACACATTTTTTGTGAAACGCTAAAAAAATGAAGATGGCCTAAAAACGTTTGCAATTCTGTGTTGACAGAGCTTCTGGCGTATTTCAACAATCACACACCACGTCGCCATTTTTAAGCCTACAGCAGGCGTCATTGGTGAGTTTTCCTTGTGATCATTGTGTATTTTGTCAGACATATTATAACCGAACTCTCATCGCCGTATAAATTTATATTGGATTGCAGTCCATTTATCTGCAACTAATGCACTTGTAAGCAACGTTTGGAACAGTTTAGGTTCTTTTTGGCCAGATAAGACTTTTAAGAAAGGTTTCATAAGCTCGAAATTGCGATTTTCGGCAAATTCTTCAACACCGATTGCGTTATAACAATTGTTTGAACAGTCTCTCCACTGGGAACTAAATTAAACTTTATTATTATGCAAATTTTGCGAAAAGAAATTGTACTGTATTGCCATCCAACATGGCTGCCTTGTCACATGGGTGAAAACCAAGAATTCATGATTACTGTGGAGGCTGTTTCGATTTGTAGGCTTTTTATGTGAAATGGATGTCCAGCCGTGAGCTGCTTTGTTTGACTGTGGAATTGCATTCAAGTAAGCGAATAAGCTGCGCTTTAGCTTTTAGTAATTTTTGCTGTTACAAGTTCTAAACTAAAGAGATAAGGTGTAAAGATTATCAGTCAAAACCAGAAATGTTGTGAAAGAGATAACTGTGCATGTATAATTTCAGTTTTAGTTGTTGATTAAATTTGTTGGTTATTGTTTGCAAGCTTTGTTTGTTTACTGCTGTCAGCTCAGAGGTCTTTGATCACTGTAAACTTTATACACTAATGACGATTAATTTTGTACTTCGTGCAGAAGCATAATAATATTATTTCCATATACACTACATTACTTTCTGGGGTTAGAAACAGGAGCTCTGCTTTTAGGCTTGGCTAAATCTATTTATTCAAAACTGAACTACGGATATCAGATTTCCAGCATTTTCATTGGCTGGTGACGGTCGTCGGA
>OX421448.1:36846074-36856074 GCA_949126865.1 Montipora capitata | reverse complement strand
TATTTAAAAGTAAGCGAAAGGACTGAGTGATTTCATTCGCGCATTCTTTTAATGCTTGTGGCGGGAGGTGGTCAGGCCCCAGGAACTTATAAGAATTTACGTTTCTCAAAAGGTGGGAAACCTCATTTGCGTTACAAAAGATAGTTGCCAATTTAGAATCCACAACATCAGCGTATGTAGGGAAATTTCCTCAACCTTCTAGCATAAACACAGTTGAGAAATAGGAATTCATACTTTCTGCGATTTCCAACTCGTCAGTCAGGGTAACGTTATCCGCTTAAATTGTTCAGAAAATGAAATGGAACATTGCTAAGGCAAAACATGACATGCTTTTTTGCACTGTGCAATTACATTACCAAACTCTAGTTGTTATTTAATATAATGCTCATGTGAAACATCCGGGACTTAATTCAAAGTTCAGTTGTTCTTCGAAAAAAGGCAAGGAACGAGTAAACGCTAGTATTATGGAAGCCAGGACTAACTTCTTTAATGAGAGCATTAAGAAGCATAGTGGTAATCGTAAAGAAACTTGGAAGGTAATAAATAGTTCCCTGAGACGCAGTTGTAAAGTGACAGTTATAAATGAGCTCGTTTATGAGGGCAAAGATTTTATAGAAAAGCAAGATATAGCTGAGCAAATGAATAACGACTTTTGGTCCCTATAGGTAATAAACTGGCATCTGGAATTCCAGACACTGCTTCTCAACCAGAGGACTTTTTAAATAGAACCGACTCAAATTTTTATTTTCGCCCTGCAAGTGAAGGGTACATTCACAGCCTGATCACTAAGGATTGGATAATATTCCTAGCAGACGTCTAAAGCTTTGTAGTCCATACATCTCAAGTTCTATATGTGATATTATAAATCAAGTGTTGGAGACTGGAATATTTCCTGATGATTGGAAAAAGGCAAAAGTACATCCTATTTTTAAGTCCGATGAAAGAAATCTTCCAAACAACTATAGACCGATTTCTATTCTACCTGCCATATCAAAAATTATAGAAAGGGTCATGCATACTCAGCTGTTAGAGTATTCCCAGCAGGAAATCTTTTGACAGACTCTCAATCTGGATTTAGACCAAATCATTCAACCTGTACCGCTTTGATAAGTGCAGTAAACCTTTGGCTTACCAATATGGATGCTGGTAAACTTGATGGTAGTGTCTTTACAGATTTAAAGAAAGCCTTTGACACTGTAGACCATAACATCTTACTACATAAACTTTCTTGTTACGGTGTGAATGGCAATGCTCTTCAGTTGCTTAAGTCATATTTGATTGATAGAACACAAAGATCTTACGTAAATGGAGTCTTATCCACAGAACAATATGTATCATGTGGCATTCCCCAGGGTTCTATGCTTGGGCCATTTTTGTTTATAATTTATGTCAACGATTTCCCAAAATGTCTACAACATACAACACCTTGTACACTGTATGTTTCCCGATGATACGTATATAACTATGGTTCATGAAGATATATCCACCATTGAATGTTCCTTAAATAGTGATTTACCTGCAGTACATGATTGGCTTAAGACAAACAAATTAAGTTGCCATTTCCTCCAAAACTAGTTATATGACTATTGGTTCTCGGCAAAACTTGACAAAAGCTAAATTAATGAATTTAAAGATGGATGATTGGCCAATTGGACAAAAACCTTCCACTAAGTTATTGGGGGTTCATATTGATGAAATGCTAACATGGTATGATCAGATCAAACATATTTGATCTAAGGTCTCGAATGGCTTGCGAATGTTGTATTTAGCTAGAAACTAACTGACAATCAAGAGACTCTTAAGACAATTTACGATTCACTTGTACAACCTTATTTTGATTATTGTATGGAGTGACTGCTTCAAAACACATGCTGACATTTTACAAAAGTTACAAAATAGAGCAGCACGGATTATTACTAGGGCTGATTACTCTATTCGATCACTACCAATGCTAAATTCTCTAGAGTGGTCTAACTTAGAAGAAAGAGAGAAAAGGCACTTGTTAATTACGATGTTTAAAGTATTCAATAATAATTGTCCGACGTATCTTCATGAGTATTTTCATAGAACCTCAGAAGTTCACAATTATAACTTGAGGGGTTCTAACTATGACTTCCAATTACCGCTACCTAAAACGAATTTTCTTTAACGTTCTTTCTTTTATCGAGGTGCAATGGCTTGGAACCAACTGTCAAATCAAATACGTGAGACAAGGAATCTTGTAAGCTTTATTATCTTATGACCCGTACGGCCCCGCGCGCGCTTTCATTGCAAAACTATTGAGAAAATCCCCGTATGAGGGCCGTACGCGATGGCGCGAGCAGGCCCGGAAAAAGCCGTCCGGCCCTGCTAGGATCGCGTACGGCCCTCATACGCGAGATGCGAACTAAAACAACTTTGTTGCAATTGCTATATAAATCCCGACTTTTCGGTCAAAATGAGCGACGTCAGTGAACATTCCGAATTTTGTTACCCGGAAAAAAAAAAAAAAAAAAAAAGGGAAAAGCGTGGTGGTCATATGATAAAATGCTTATTGACTGAGTTAGGTCGGGCCCACTCAGTCAATAAGTACATAAAGTGTGATACCCTAGGACACATTTTACATCGCTAGGGTACATTTTTATGTGGCTTGTTTCGAATTATTATAAAGTACATTATGATTGTTACTAATTATTACTATTGTTTAAATTGCCTTGACATTAAATAATATTCAGCGCTAAGTTATACCTAGTTTATTAGTCGTTTTAAAATGTATATCTTGTAATTCTAACTTGTAATTTTTAGCACTTCTATCTTGTAATTCTTACACGACATGTCTGAAAACCAGCTTGCTCAGCCATTTACCGTGTTTGAAATCAAGTTGATTGATTGATGCTTGTGGGGCTTGTGTTGGGGGGGGGGGGGAGGGGGGTGCTCAAAGGGGCGGGGATGCTTGTCAGAAATTTAGAATTAAACACCTAAAGGAGACCAATCTGGGCGTGGCCCAAGTTTTTTGTGACCCCTAAAAGAGACCATATTTAGGACATATTAAATGTATATTTTTATATTTCTTCTTGTGCAACTCTAGACGAGACCTTAACTGCTATATAAGATGGCGTTTTGCCAAGAACACCCTAAATGAGACCAAAATCCGAAATTTACACCCCTAACCGAGATGGTCATCAGAATCTGTATAATGAAATGGATTATCCATAAAAGTCAGAGTAAATCTGTATGTTGACGTTTGAGCAACTTCACCTATATTTTAAAGGACGTGGACGGAATAGGTATAAAGACTTAGGAAAGCTACCTTCAGTGAGAAAATTCCTCACTTTTCATTGCTGTCCTTGGCTCGAAGTCTTTCTATCGTTCCGCAACAGGGTGCAAGCACTGGGACACACAACATCAACTTCAAACTCCCGACTTCTCTGTTTTAGTAATAGACTTTCCCGACCTCTAGCAAGACAAAGTGTTAATACCCAGGATATGTCTTTGGGGGGAGGGGTGTTAAACCCTAGATTTAGCTGGCAAATAAATTCTAGACATTCTGAGAGTACTAGACCTTCAGTCTTGTATTACAAGCCTGCAGCCGTGATGTTAATTTCTGTAAACATGAACAATGCATCCTCTGCCATTGTTTTGAAATTGTTATTCTGGTTCCACTAGTATGTGTAGTTGGATCTGAAGTCCCAAATAAAACTTGGAAAAACTCTGCTTTTCAAATCAGTGTAGCTCCATTGCATTTGGCCCAGATTAAAATTCAGCCAAAGGACTCAGTTATGGGCCACTTCAAAACCTTGTGTACGTTCACTCTATGAAAACTACCACGAAATCTGCTTAATGTCGCCCATTCCTAACCTTCCTCCATGTTCCTCCCACACCTTTGACTCTACCCTGCCTTCGTTCCCTGTAGTACACAACAGTGTACGTTTGGAGTGGAAGTAAGTATGACAGCTGGTTTTCCAGTCAGTCCCTTGGTGTTGAGAGTGCATGTACACTGCAGGCATTGGATCTCGCTGCCAACGGTACTTCTGGGCACTGGGCTGGTTCTTACCTCTTCTCCCACCCCACTTCACCAAATCACATGGCTCGTCTTAAAAACAGGACTTTAAAATCGCCATCCCTATTTGAACTATAGATGGGCAGGCTAATTTGTTGAGTAGTTTTGATGCCGATTAATCTTCGTTATATTTTTTTACATATACGTCAGGAACAAAACACTGACCCCTGTCTCACTGAAATTCTGTTTCCTTTGTACACTGGTGAAGGAAGATGTCTAACAAGCAAGGTCAGAGGTCACTAAAGGATGTGATCAGGGACAGTGCTTTGCAAATATACCGGGGGAAGAAAAAGAAACCTGAACACTCTGGTAAATTTTATTCTAGTTACTGGTGCATTATGGGCAAAATATCTTGATGGTAATCATAGTTTTACAAAATAACATGATTTTGCTTTTAAAAAATGAACAAGTACACTTTGCAAGTGTGAGATGTAACCTTTCTACCTAAGGGAAAATCATTTTACAATTCATTGTCAAGGAGCAATTTTGTTTCAGCCTGACAGGAGGTTATGTTGTTTGCTTTCTAATAGATCCTGGTCAGGCAGAAGCCAGCTGTGCTGGTGTTGCTTCAGCAGCTGCAGGAACAAGCACACACAGTGATCAGGAACAAGGTATTATTGATACTTGTAATCACTGTAAGGAGTTGTCTCAAATGGGAGTCTCTTTCATGCACAGGACTGAGTGCCATTTTCTAGCTTACAACCACCTTGTAGTGGTTGTAGGAATCGGGCCAAATCTTCTCTATCCACATATAAAATCAGCAGTTGATAATTTGCTTAACATGTGAGGTATTTTAATTTATTATGAGAAGTAATTTGAGTTACCATTGGTGCTTAAATATGTTGTTATGCAGTACATGTATATCCGAATTTGATAGCCGAGAAGGATGGCTGCACAGGACATCTGCACTGAAACAGAACCATTGAGTTGAGAAGACGCAAATGGCAAAGTTGTGTTTCGACAATGTACGAGACATCGATGCTAAACAAGTAGCCACATGTACATGAGCAGTAACAGCTTGAACTATACCCTTAACCCTAACTGTTCCTGAGGCCTAAATGTTCAATTCTCTTTCACCATCCACATTCTGCCCGCCCCTTATTAATGCATACCTCCTTGCACATGCACAATTCACCTTTGTATCAAAGGTGCATTGTTATGCAAATGAAATTGTGATCGCGACTGGTAACTTACATTTGAGCGGTACTGTAACCATGTGCAGAGCCAGGTCAAGCCTCTTCTTTCTTTGTGCTATTCCTCAAGGTAAGCCCACGTTTCTATTCTTGCTTCATGTGATCCTTACAAGGAAGGGTTTTGCCTTATATCTTGTGTCTCGTCAGCTTGCAATTTTGTCCAGTAAAATGCAGTATAAGTCCTCTTTTACCCCAAGTCTATTCATACATCAAAGGAAAGTTGCTGGCGATGAAGGAGCTTCGCTTCTGGCAATGGTGAAAGCATTGAACCAGCCAACTCTGCTCTGTTCAGCAAAGATGCTTTGCTGTTACTCTATCATCATCTTGGAATTAGCATGTCAAAGGAAAGTGATAAATTGACCAAATTTGTTGAATTCTCATTGATTTCCGACTCGGGACCTGAGCCAAAACGTGCTCTCCTGTGCAAGAGCAAGTTCATAGCATTTCCTATACTAATTGAATATTTTTTGGACTGACTGGAAGCGAAAATGATCACTGGATTTGTAGGCCGACTTGCAAAGAAGCAAAGAAGACCTTCAAAAAATTCAGGCCTGAACGGTCACGAAGTTCAATTTATATATGACTCACATATTTCACCATCAATTATAAGTAAAGTCGACCTTAACACAACTAAGGTGTAATTGCCATTCTCAAGTATTTGACGCTGGGAGAACAACGGCACTTTTATTGTAAATTAATGACTTTCTCTCTTGCAGATGCTTATGGGCCACCGGCAGACTTCATCGACGATATTCGACGACTGTACCAGAAACGCGGAGGGTGGCTCAAGCCATTCCCGTGGAACGAAGAGTTATTCCATCTTGACAACATTTTTACCAGGCTTAAAATGGTCAGCAGGAAAAAAGAACGAGGGGTAAAGAATGACTCCATTGTCAACATGTTGGAAATCTTCAAACCACATGAGGAATGTTCACAACCCAGAAAGGTTTTGATTGAAGGACAGCCAGGCATGGGAAAGACAACCTATTGTAACAAGGTTGCTTACGACTGGGCCAAGAACTGTAAAGCTGAAGATTCGTTTCCTGATGTTCAAGTGTTGCTGTTGTTGAAATGTAGAGACATTAACTCTGACTTATGGGAGGCTATCGATGACCAGCTTTTACCACGAGACATGAAGAAGGAACAAAAGGAGAAGTTTTTCAAGTTCGTTCAGAACTATCAGTCAAAGGTTTTGCTGGTACTTGACGGTTTGGATGAGCTGCCAAGACATTATTTACCAGTCTATAAAGAAATCATTCAAGAGAGAATTCTTCCAAAATGTTACTTAGTGGTTACAGCTCGCCACGAAGCTGGGATGAAACTACGGGAATGCTGTGACACCCTGCTAGAGGTCGAAGGATTTACCGCAGATGCTGCTCAAGGTTTTATCCGAAGATATTTCAAAGCCGAGGAGCATCTGGCGAAAAAGCTCTTGGACAAGCTGGGCACAGACGCAATCATGAGCGGACTAACTGCAAATCCATTAAATACAGCTCCTCTTTGCCTACTTTGTGAGGACTTCCAAGGAGATTTGCCGAAAGGTAGAACTCTGCTTTATCAGAAAATAGTGCAGTGTGTGTTGAGAAGGTATAGGAAAAAGAAAGAATTACCAAAAACGGACGAAGACCTAACACAATTATACCACGCTGAATTAAAGCATCTTGGTTCTATAGCGTTGAGTGGCTTTCTCAACGATGAGATGTATTTCGACGAAGGTGTATTCCGAAATGGTACCAGCAACTTAATACCTGAATTGGGATTTCTGTCGGCTCAGCCTGGACGCAGCAAACGAAGACCGAGCTGGTGCTATGGGTTTTTACACAAGAGCTTTCAGGAGTTCTTCGCTGCAATTTATCTCAGTTGCCAGCTTGTCGATGAGGAAATTAGTCCTCACGGCTTAGTTGCTGACACAAGATATTTTAAGGAGTTTCAACAAGTGCTGATGTTTACCTGTGGTATCTTGGCTCAACGGTGCGAGGCAAAAGCCATGACACTTATAGCAAGTATAGCAAGTCAAATCAACCAATTAAATGAAGAGAGGGAAGGTGGTGGCTATTTATGCACTGCACTGAATTGTATTAAGGAATGTGAAAAAGAACAGGGTACCTTTGGAAAAGAATTGGCGCGTTTTCTTCGTTCACTTCTTGAAATTCAGCATATTCGTGTAAACGGTGGTGGATAGGTAACAGTCTCGTTGCTATACTGGCCGACGCAATGGCAACAAACTCAACGGTGACAAAGTTACATTTGTTTCCCAGTGGATTCGGTGACTCAGGTGCTGCTGCACTGGCTAAAGCAGTGGAAATCAATTCAACGCTGACAGAGTTTGATTTGTGTAACTATACAATCGGTGACTCAGGTGGTGCTCCACTGGCTAAAGCAGTGGAAATCAATTCAACGCTGACAACCTTGAGGTTGTATTTCGAAGGAATCGGTGACTTAGGTGCTGCTGCACTGGCTAAAGCAGTGGAAATCAATTCAACGCTGACAGAGTTGCATTTGTTTGGCTATACAATCGGTGACTCAGGTGCTGCTGCACTGGCTAAAGCAGTGGAAATCAATTCAACGCTGACAACCTTGAGTTTGTCTGTCAATGGAATCGGTGACTCAGGTGCTGCTGCACTAGCTAAAGCAGTGGAAATCAATTCAAAGCTGACAACCTTGAGTTTGTCTGTCAGTGGAATCGGTGACTCAGGTGCTGCTGCGCTAGCTAAAGCAGTGGAAATCAATTCAACGCTGACAACCTTGAGTTTGTCTGTTAGTGGAATCGGTTACTCAGGTGCTGCTGTACTGGCTAAAGCAGTGGAAATCAATTCAACGCTGACAGAGTTGCATTTGAGTAACTATACAATCGGTGACTCAGGTGCTGCTGCACTAGCTAAAGCAGTGGAAATCAATTCAACGCTGACAACCTTGAATTTGTCTTTCCATGAAATCGGTGACTCAGGTGCTACTGCACTGGCTAAAACAGTGGAAATAAATTCAACGCTGACAGAGTTGCATTTGTCTGGCTATACAATCGGTGACTCAGGTGCTGCTGTACTGGCTAAAGCAGTGGAAATCAATTCAACGCTGACATTGTTGCGTTTGTGTGGCTATAGAATCGGTGACGCAGGTGCTGCTGCACTGGCTAAAGCAGTGGAAATCAATTCAACGCTGACAACCTTGAGTTTGTCTGTCAATGCAATCGGTTACTCAGGTGCTGCTGGCACTGGCTAAAGCAGTGGAAATCAATTCAACCCTGACAAAGTTGTATCTGGGTGAGAATAACATCGGTGACTCAGGTGCTGCCTCACTGGCTAAAGCAGTGGAAATCAATTCAACGCTGACAACCTTGAGTTTGATTTTCAATAGCATCGGTGACTCAGGTGGTGCTGCACTGGCTAAAGCAGTGGAAATCAATTCAACGCTGACAACCTTGGATGTGACTTGCAATCAAATCGGTGACTCAGGTGTTGCTGCACGGTTAAAGCAGTCCAAATCCGGGCAACACTGACAACCTTGAATTTTTTTCTCAATAAAATCGGTGACTCAGGTGCTGCTGCACTGGCTAAAGCAGTGGAAATCAATTCAAAGCTGACAACCTTGAGTTTGTCTGTCAGTGGAATCGGTGACTCAGGTGCTGCTGCGCTAGCTAAAGCAGTGGAAATCAATTCAACGCTGACAACCTTGAGTTTGTCTGTTAGTGGAATCGGTTACTCAGGTGCTGCTGCACTGGCTAAAGCAGTGGAAATCAATTCAACGCTGACAGAGTTGCATTTGAGTAACTATACAATCGGTGACTCAGGTGCTGCTGCACTAGCTAAAGCAGTGGAAATCAATTCAACGCTGACAACCTTGAATTTGTCTTTCCATGAAATCGGTGACTCAGGTGCTACTGCACTGGCTAAAACAGTGGAAATAAATTCAACGCTGACAGAGTTGCATTTGTCTGGCTATACAATCGGTGACTCAGGTGCTGCTGTACTGGCTAAAGCAGTGGAAATCAATTCAACGCTGACATTGTTGCGTTTGTGTGGCTATAGAATCGGTGACGCAGGTGCTGCTGCACTGGCTAAAGCAGTGGAAATCAATTCAACGCTGACAACCTTGAGTTTGTCTGTCAATGCAATCGGTTACTCAGGTGCTGCTGGCACTGGCTAAAGCAGTGGAAATCAATTCAACCCTGACAAAGTTGTATCTGGGTGAGAATAACATCGGTGACTCAGGTGCTGCCTCACTGGCTAAAGCAGTGGAAATCAATTCAACGCTGACAACCTTGAGTTTGATTTTCAATAGCATCGGTGACTCAGGTGGTGCTGCACTGGCTAAAGCAGTGGAAATCAATTCAACGCTGACAACCTTGGATTTGACTTGCAATCAAATCGGTGACTCAGGTGTTGCTGCACGGTTAAAGCAGTCCAAATCCGGGCAACACTGACAACCTTGAATTTTTTTCTCAATAAAATCGGTGACTCAGGTGCTGCTGCAATGGCTAAAGCAGTGGAAATCAATTCAACGCTGACAACCTTGAATTTGACTTTCAATGGAATCGGTGACTCAGGTGCTGTTGCACTGGCTAAACAAAAGAACTGAGAGGGATCTTTGGCCTAGTTCAACGTATTTCATACTTATCGTATTTACCATTGTCAAAACGTTTTGAAATTAATCCTCCCTTGGAGTTAATCGTTGGACCAAAGGTCAGAGCCCAAAAGAATTGTTCCAATGTATTACAATTACTAGCATCCTTTGAACGAGATTAATATGCCGAATCAACTAGTCCATTGTC
>OX421448.1:36826074-36828574 GCA_949126865.1 Montipora capitata | reverse complement strand
CTTAAAAGTCAACATGGTGTGGTTTATCTGGACCAGAGAGACTGGTTTCTAGTTCTTTGTTCCTCGCAATCAAATTTCGCGAAAGTGCTGGTTCTTTTTTGTTGCAACCAATTCTCTACCTTGAATTTACGATTATCGTTAATTCTTAATTTGCTCTGAATTAGCTATTATCATTAATTTAGAAGACTGAAAGCTGATATGGATTACGGGAAATGGCCATGTATTTTTTAAAAGACAGCCCAAGTGTATGGACGTAGGACTCGAACCTGGGAATGTTCATTATTAACCAGTCACCCAACCACTTGACCAACACACCGCTAGCTGCTCAGGGACAATATTTTAAACACTATTTGATAATGTTGTATTATCACTCGGCAACAAACAACATTAAACACTGCAAAATGTCGGTCTCCAAACTTGACGACAAAGCTCAACATTTTAAAATCAAAGCTTAGGCTTAAATTATTAATCTAGCATAGGCGGTTAGGCCTAATAATTTTTCAGCAGCGATATTTTATGAGAGACTTAAATAAATGTGTTTTAGAGGGCGCGGTGTCTTGATCTTCAGTGGTGAAACGAAAAGAAGCGGTTCCTATAGAATACAAGCTTCGTGTTCAAATCCACTCCACGGATATGACTTTTTATTTCCTTATTTTCTCTGCTACCACAAGTCCTGGGACACAGTGTTCTAAATTAACGATAACAGTTAATTCAATGCAAATTAGGAATTAACGATAATCGTTAATTTAGAGAGGAGATCATGTTGTTTGTTGACGCAATGTTGGTACCGTTTGAACGGCCTCCGCACCACTTTTTTCCGCGTCCAACATTTGCGGGAACATCAGTTCAACATCTGTTGAACCGGAATGTTGGTCAAATGTTGAAATCATTTAAGCTTCGGGAAGAAGTCACGTGTAGAGAAGAACCTTGCCTTTTTCTTGAAATAAGACTTTTTCATATTGGAATAGATGGTTATTTTTTTCAATTTTAGAGACTAGAAATTCGTGAATACATAGAATTGGAGCAGCCTGAATGTAGCGTAATAGAACGAACTGATAAGAGATTTATTAAACAATGCCTTAAGCAATTTCTTGAGGAAAGTCTATCGCTCAAATTAAAAGGCGAAAGAATGGTAACGTAAATAAATGGACGCCTGAATAAACGAAATGAAGAATGGAGCAGAAGTTCATGGATTGTGGGTTTCTGCTTGGAGTCATTACAATGACTGCCGTTCAAAATATGTCTTTTTTTTTTCCGGTGGGATAAGCGGAAGGCTAGGGGTCAACCGGCCCACAGAGTAGGAGAAGAACGCTTTTTAAATAATTAACCAGTAGATTTATTCTCGCGTTTACGTTAGGCCAAGCTTAGCGTTTTGTCAAAAAATCAATAGAACGTTGTTTGACTTTGACTCATTTTCGCCTGTTATCTACAGATAGCGAGTAACTTTGCAAGAGAGAGAAAAAATATAATAATTTTCATACTACAAGCAGCAATTTTCCGTTTTCCGTCCCGCGTCAAGGCGATGGAATGATCTCTCGAATGTCCCCGCGCCATATCATCTCTATGGGGACCACGTGGAAAGCAAAGATTTCGAAAAAAAATTAGTTCTATCGATTAAAATTTGTTTGCCTCCAAATATTTGTTTTTTCTAATTATTAAAAATGTTAGTAGAAAGCGAAATTTATTGTCATACTAGTTCTTTCATGTTTTATTGTGGCAGGCTCTCACATTCGTTGCCAATACTCGTATTTTTCTCTGGAGTTTATAGAAATGAACTGAACAAAAAGTTCCATCGCTAAATTAGGAGGAAAAAAAACACTTTTAGAACTTTGGCCTCAATTTACGCGTTGGCAAGCACACATGAATGCTGTCGGCCTGCTGTAAATATGATCGGAGAATAGATCCCGCCCATAAAAAGTCATTTTTTTGTGAAAGACACAAACTGATGGTCTTAATAGATTGGCTATTTGCAGTGCCTGCATGATTGCCACTGACATCCTCACTTCGACTTACTTCTGATCCAGAAGTATCGATTCGGTCATTCTTGCTTACGCAGTGCACCGAGCAGTGTACTTCTCTTCGGTCGAACTCTTGATCAAGCGACAAGATGGCAAATGTTGGGCTCTATTTCCTGTTTATCGTGGTTGTATTTGTTTCTTTTTCAGATGCACAAAAACCCTGCGATCTCACTTCATCCGCTTGTCAATGTAGTCCAACGATAAAGGTGTCCGTGGAAGGGGACAAGTGCGACTTGTGCGAGGCAAACAAACAACTCCAACAAGCCACCGACGCCTTGAGGAAAGAACTTGAGGCCATGAAAAATCGAAGCAGTCAGATGAAGCCAGGTAAATCCTAGCGACTTCTTAGTAGATTGGGCTTTAACGTTCAGTTAATGAATCGTGTACATTGTACCGTTATCGAAAAGGTGATAGAATCGAGCCCCCGAGGTTAAATTGCGGCTTGGGGTTTTTTTGTGTTCAGTCACATATCGCACTCAACT
>OX421448.1:36808574-36818574 GCA_949126865.1 Montipora capitata | reverse complement strand
CACGAACGTTGGAATTGATGATTACGTTATCCATCATGGTCTGGCAGTAACCAGCGCTTTTACGATTTGCTTTCGAGTGCGTACCACTGAAAAGACAGCCAGCTATCGGACAGTCGTGAGTTACAGCTTGTCAACGAACTTCAATGAAATCGTGATGGGCAGGATGTCAGCTATTGGGCTCATAGTTAACGAAAAAGAAGTGTAAGGGAAAAAAAAAGTACCTTCAACCAAAATTGAGAGGCTTGAAAGTTTGATAACATTCATTGCCATCCACCTGTAATCTGGGAAACTTGTTGTTATTTGCCCTCGTGTTACATGGGAACTGCACTCTTTTTAGACATTCCCGGTACTGATTAATATTTTCATGTATATTGTTAATCATGAAACCGTGTTTTGTCATTGTTCACTCTCAACATTTGCGTAAGAAAAGTAGAGATTTGTATCAGAGAAGGTCATTAGGAAGGCAGGCCGGCTTACTTCCATTTATAGGCCAGGGAACTCAGCCATCATTTTAAAATGGATGTGTCTGACTAATGGTTCTGATTGGCTGACAAAGGTTGTCAATGTCGAAGCACTAAAGCAATAAGTAGATTCCTTAATTTCAACACGCTGTAGCGATAGCAGTTAAGAATATAGACCAGGTCTAAATTTACAACAGAATTTACTTCTTCGATCCTCAGTAGAAAAACATTACAACAATGGCGGCCTCAACACTCTTCAAAAGGTTCAAGGTTCATCAGCAGTTACACGTGACATATACCGAAACCGCTGGCCGCATGAAAATACAAAACCACAACAAAATAGAATGAAATTGTTCTTAAAGTTCCTCGACACACGATACTGAAAACTGTAAGTTTCACGAGTAAAATTCAATTACATTTTTTGATCTTTTTCGCAGAAATAGCGGTGTATCTGTAGATGACGGTAACTGGCATCACGTTTGTATCACATGGGAGAGCACGAATGGCACGTGGAAAGTTTACAAAGATGGCAGCGTGCAAGCCCGTGGGTCTAAGTTGAAGTCTGGTTATAAAATAAAGACGAACGGAATACTCACTGTCGGGCAAGAACAAGATTCGTTTGGTGGCAGCTTTGACCCAACTCAAAGTTACCTCGGCGAGCTGACGGGCCTCAATATCTGGAACAGAGTTCTCTCTTCGAGTGAAATCTTGGAAATGTCGAAATCGTGCCATGTGGGGCAGGGTAACGTCAAGAAATGGTCTGATTTCAAAGTAGGAATAAGAGGCAATGTAAGGGTTATCTCTCCATCGGCTTTCGAAGTGTAAAGTTCAGTTTGCATTGTTGAAAGCATCATTAACGAAACGTGTCATTAAATGTTTTGTCGTGTGTTGCCACTGTTTCATTATTGGCTTCGTTTTAAAGTGGATTTATCGAAGGAGGGTGAATATTGGCGTCTGAGATTCTAATCACTTTCGGTCGATTAATGGCCTGTTCAAATGAAGGTTGGGGATCCCCTGGTAGGTGAGGTACCCCACCCCCCCGCCTGCCTTCACGGGCCATATTTATAGCCCCGGGGCACTGGGGTGAGGTTTCCGACTGAAAGCTATCACGTGGTCGCTAAGCACCAAAACTCTCCGAGATGACGGATGGAAGACACGTTTTGGCGGTAAACGCGATTTTCACTTCATTGATATCTTAAGCGGCAGCTTAAGTTTCCGTTTTAAATTTGTTGATGTCCGGGAAGAAGGGCTTCAGTGTGATCAGCTTGGTCATCGGACACTATACTGTCGATGGTACTCCCATGATCTTCGGTATTTTCTGCAAGGAAACTGTTTCTCTTGACATAGGTGAATTCGGCGGAAAAGAGCGGCTGGTAGCCATGTTCTTTTGGCGGGCTTCGGCGAAATGTTCAGACTAAAGATAAATGCCCGAACATCGTCCCAGTCAGGCGGGGTACCTTACCTTCATCATTCACATGGAGAAAACTCACCCCAGCTAAGCGGGTTTCCCGGCCCTGCTGATCAGCAATCCGCCTCGGTGAGGTACCCCATGCACATCTCATGTGAACAGGATCAAGAAAAAAAAAAGACATTGTATAGAGAGATTGGTTACACTACCGAGGTGGGGTACCTCACCTACCCTGGGTCCTCCACCTCTATGTGAATAGGAACCGGCTAAATGTAGAACGTTTTAAAGCAATTATAACCTTTCTTAATCGTCCGGATTACTGCAACTTCCAATAAAACACCCACATTTGATATACTGCCCTTGAGCACTTTCTAGAGTCGACACATAGCTCAAGTATAATGGGCCTGCCAGGGAATACCCTTGATAATATTAACCTCCGATCGTTTGACCCAGGTAGTTGAGAAGAGAACTACCGTACGGGAAGTTGCGACAAAAAAACTCTCACATTCTCGAAATAACTGCCGAGCAAGACCTGCCTTCATAATTATATCCTTAATAATTAAACTATAAAGACTCCTTCGATAAGGACTATTAGGACTATACTAGTAAGCGTTGACACTACAGCTATAGTTGTACACAGAATTCGACGTGTCCAGGGCCCAGGTAGAGGAACAGCCGTTTACTAACAGAGCAGCTTTAGCCAGAAGCCCACGAGGAGCCGCCTCCCTATGCACTGTACACTTGAGTCAACCTTTGCGCGTATCCTTCTATTTTTAGAAATAACCCTTCAGCAGGAGACTCACATTTACATTAACTTTCGTCGTTTTTCCTATTCACAACACTCCTAATGATATGCGAAAATTAAATAACACGGAAAACCAGCATTTTATTGGCTAGGCGTGCATAAAACACGTGCATGACACTACAGGAGGGTTATAAATACGCTTTCGTTGAGGTGCTCTCCCTTCTTGCTCAACACTGGTCCGGAAGAACGACCGGTGATTGATATTTCACCCCATTCCTTAATTGAATTGAGCATGAATGGGAGTGTTGTTGAATAGATTACTATTTTTCTCTTCGCTCGACAATAACTTTATTCTGATTGGACATTCTAAACAGTGCTTGCCGAGCCGAAGAACTCGTGGCGATATAAAACAGAAAGATACGCACAAAGGTTGACTCATAGGGCTTGTATGGGAGAGGCAAGCTCCTGCTGTAGCCAGCATAAGGCAATTGATGTTGAGGCGCGGAGAGAACAGATCACTTTATCAGTACTAAATATGAAAAGGCCTTGCATAGTTTGGTGTCACTGGAAATGTAAGGAGTAGACGGTTTGATCACGACGGACGCTGTGATGTACCAGTGGAAACAGAAATACTCTGTTCCAGGCTCGAAGTGGGTCGGAACGAGCAAAATTGCGAGGCGAGGAAAAGTTGAGTGAAGACTAAACTTTTTCTCGCCTCGCCATTTTGCTCGTCCCGACCCACTTAGAGCCTGGAAGGGGCTAAAAACAGAAACTAAAGGAAACGCAATGTGGCCACTGTTTTGAAAATGTAACATACTGCAAGGGATGAATTTTGTTAGTCGTGAATAAAGTAATGAATAACCACTGCTGTTGCGTGGTTTAATGTCATTGCCGTACTGACTTGGATGATCTGGATTATGTTATCGCAAAGATAAGATTAAATGACCAAATAAATAATAAGAAAGTTAACAGGAATTGTTAAAATCTGACTGTATGAAGCAACTGAAACGGTAAATTATCATTGATAAATACATCGAGTGAAAAATCTGTGTAGAAAACTCTTCTGGTAAGAAAATCAGAATTCGGAAATGTTGAGAGTATTAACAATCCCCAACAATGCAACTACCCGTGACATGGTTTTGCATGTTTATTGAGTTGATCGCAATAAGAATGTTTCATGTTCCCCCAGGGGGGGGGGGGGGGGGGAACTCCCATATGAAACAGACGGGGATGCTCAAGCTTTTTGTGACCTCACAAAAAGCTTGAGCCACGCCCAGATGGTGTCCTTTAGGGGTTAAATTCAAAATTTCCGACGAGCATCCCCGTCTGTTCCATATGGGAGTCCCCCCCCCCCCCCCGGGGCATGGTCCCTTTACAACCAGCCGTTGATTCGTTGTATGCACAAGTTAAAGGACCCTTCAGTTTTACTTTAACGGCAACAATGCAAAGTTGGCCCTCAAAAAAAAAACCGAAATCACAGCATAGAAAGAAAAAAACAGATAACACAAGAGCAACAGAAGAAGACAGAAACCTTAGTACCTGAGATCAAAAGAGGACAATATATTACTTAAGCTTTTTGCTGATTTTTTTAATGGCAAAAATCTTTATTCAAAATGTCTGTCAACGTGTAATGCAGTGGTAACCTTGATGTCCTTCATTTAGACGGCCTTATACGGCCTGTCGGTTTATGGGGCGTCATCAGCTCCCATGCTGCACAACATTTCTTAGATAGATGTTATAAACGAAAATATACATCCAAGAAACTGAATATCAATGAATTATTAGAAAGATCGGACCGTCAAATTTTAGAAAAGCTTATCATACGCCTCTGCAAACTATACTGTCAGAATACAATAAAACTACGCAATATTCCTTAATAAAAGTATATTTTACTCATCCTAAGGCCGTCACAGAGAGGTTTAAATCGTCTTTTATTAATCGTTTGATATTTCAATATAGGTTTTAATGAAACGTGTAAACAGATGTGATATGAAACATGAGAGCTTTTTAAACAATTTATACTACTATTAGTTTGATATGTATTTTTATCTTTGGATTATTAATTATGAATTATTATTATTATTATTATTATTATTATTATTATTATTATTATTATTATTATTATTATTATTATGATGATGATGATGATGATGATGTAGAAACTGTATTCTACTTTTAGGCTACTTTTAGGTAAAATCTTTGTTTCGGTGAACTAATCATGGCGCCTGGTCACTTCTGCGATAAATCGTAGTACGTTTTATCAGTTGCAGTCGAAGCTCGATTCAGTTAACAAACCTGTATATAGAGATGCCCTCGGCAAAAAGAACGAAAGATTAATTTTGTTCTAATTCCTTTTATTTTTTCGTTTATTTAGGGTGGACAGTTACTCTTTAAAAGGCCATTACGGTGTTTTGGACAGGAGGAAAAGCGCTTGATTCTAATTACTGTAAATTTGTGGGATTTTATTCCGTTAGTTTCATTGTTTTACGCCATTTAAAATTCATTTTTAAGCTGTTTTCTTAATTCGAGATCTACATCAAATCTCTTTTCTAATGTAAATTAAATACATGTGGTCCTAACATTTTCGT
Source organism: Montipora capitata (assembly GCA_949126865.1). Taxonomy (NCBI): domain Eukaryota; kingdom Metazoa; phylum Cnidaria; class Anthozoa; order Scleractinia; family Acroporidae; genus Montipora; species Montipora capitata. The sequence continues at coordinate 36,813,372 of OX421448.1, read as the reverse complement.
TGGAAGGTCATTGGTGCCATAGCGGTGACCAAAGGCACCCCCCGCGCGCGCAAGTAAATTCTGGCCTTGAACCAGGAGTAAGTTATTCAAAAGTCTAAGGGCCCGTTTCAAAAGTTTTAACATTTGCTTCAACAAATATCACGCAATAGTTCAATACTTTGGAGAGTTCGACGAAGCCGTTGAACGTTGTTGAAAGCGTGAAAAATAGCGTATCTATGTCAAAATATCGAATCCGTTTAATTTAAAGGAACCTAAACTTTTTTTAAAACGTTTCTTCTCCGGGGAAATATTTTTGTTAATAGAAAATCCTGAACTCTGATCTTAAGTCTGAAAAGTTGATTGATACCTGAAAAATACCAGGTTTGTTTGTAGCAAATTATATATCAAACGATAGAAATAAAGTGGAACGGAAAAAACACTAGGTTTCGCGAGCTGAATTTTCGAACGGACCTTTCGATCTCTTAATAATGGGCAACCGCGTCACAGTTGCATCCACAACAAGCTGCTTCTTGGTTATGACACGTTAGTGAATCTCCTCATTGGTCATTTTGCATGACTTGTGCTGTCTTGAAGCAACTTTGAATTCGTTGATGGAGACTTCCTTCGAGCATAAGTTTCATCTGGCTGATCTGACTCGCTATCCGATGTATCAGAACCTTCGCTCTGCAGTAAAAAAAAAAAAAAACAAACTTAGTTATAGTTGAAAAGCACTTTGAAGCTCACGAAAAAGGGTGATGAATGCATATCACGGACAAGATGGATTGATTTCGAGCAAGATGATGGTTAAATTCACGCCGTCACCTCTTTACAACACGAAGAAGCATCATTGATGAAAGGAGTTGCTATCTCCTGCTTTAATTCACCCCAATCAATATTAATGGGAAAACAAACAAGGAGCTTTGGGGATGAAAGTGATTTCACTTCCACAGTTGATTGACAAATGGTTCGCATGTGCCTGAGATACTGCGCCGCGCATCATTGGTGTTCAAAACGTACAGCGAGTTGGGAGTTGGGTAATAATTTATAGGGAGTTTAACATCCACTCATGTCCCCATTTAACCCATTGACTCATAGGAGTGGGACTTTTAGGTAAAATATATTTTACTCTGTCTAACGCCAAACGATTTTACCCTCACCAATAGGGGCGGTTTTCCGCGGTTCAGGTTTCAATGGGTTAAGGACATGACAAGGGCGACGTCTACAAAAACGCCACTCAAAATATAACTTTGCGCTATCATACTATTGCGCGATTATTCTGTCTTGTTCAGGTTGTACAATACGGGCGGACTATCCTGAAACTGAGCTGCACGAACGATCTTTTAAAAGTAAAAATATCAAATGAGAGGCTCATTATTGTATGCTCACGTTGTGGTCGAAACCTAAAATTTGGTGATTTCACGTTGACATTACTAAACCACGAAACACCATGTATGACCCAATCATATATTGAATCAGTACTAACCGACAAAGGTTGGACTTTCAGATTTAATATTCTTTTAGGCCTAATTAAGCCTAAAACGTTATTGCTCTTAATTAATTTAGATTAAGATTAGGATTCAGATTAACATTGACATTAGGAGCATTTAATCTCAAAACCCAACCTTTGTCGGTTAGTATTCAATGTATGGTGGGGTCAAACATGGTGTTTTGGTGTTTCGATTCGCTGTTTCGTGGTTTAGTAATGTCCATTTCACGTTGTTGTTTTAAAGAGTACGGCAAAGAAATGCACTGAAGTGCAGCACGATAATTATTTTCTTTTTTAACCAGCACTATTCCTGCTTTGTGGCGTTGCCATTGTCGTAGCTGTCGTCTTTGCTTAAACTCCCTAATCAAGCAACGTCGACGGCACAAAAGAAAACGGTTAAAAAGAACAAGAAAGGTGGTATTGCACGCTATCCCGTACACGCCCTTCCATGTTGGAGCTTTTTCTCTGCCGTCTTCGATTTAAATACGTCGTAAACTGAATCAGTTCTCCCTACACACTTTGCCCCTTTGCCCAAAACTAATTGTTTACCTCAAAGAAATCCTTTTTGCCCAGAATGCCAAGCCTGTTTAACGCGACCACCTTCTTCATAGATGTCTGTCAAAAGATAAATCAAATCTTAATTTTTGAAAAAACGGCAATTAACACATGGGCGATATCCATGGATGTATCAGAATGATCGTTAACCCTTTTCGGGGTTCGGCACCTGACGTTCACCTCTCATCACTTGTTTAGATATCGCAGTCTTCGCTCTTCACATGACGTCACGGCGGCCATGTTGGAAAAGTGAAACAAATAAACAGCGGCCATTTTGGAAGAGTGAATTTAGTACGCAAACATGGCAGCTGGTCACATGAGCGCACACACTCTATTCAACTTTTGAATCGATCACACGAGAATCACTTAGACAAAATGATTTGAATATTCATGTCAGGAAAGTGACGAAACTCGCCTTCCATCGCTCCCTCGCAGTAAATGCCTTGAATGTGTCCGTCTTGATAAGAGTCCTTCGTCGTTTTTTCCACGCGTCTGCGTCTGGCTAAGAAAAAAAAAACGATCACAAATATTTTTTTTGTCATTATTCAACGTGTTATTGTACGAACTGCGACAGAATATCAATAAAAAATCATTTTAAAGATGAAAGCTTCTTTAAAATTTGAAATGGACGACGCTTCGCCCTTCTTAGCATTAATAGAAACAATCTGCGTATTTAAATTTAAATATGCAGAGAGACTCCTTTCGCGCTAAGCTCTTTGTTTGACCTGTGTTAAAATTTGTACACCTTACTGACGCTAAATGATTATGATGGTTGGGCTAGGTTTTTGGCAGCTAACACTACTCAAGCACTTGCTGCTCTACCTGCTCCTATAAAACGCCGAAAGTTCCGACGCTACAGTCAGTGCCATGAGAGTGTAACGTTGGCAGTGGATCGATTCCACCACGTCATTTTCGGCCTACCTGTATTGTTATATTTTAGGGGTGGAGAAAGTCTTACCATCACAGAATCTTATTTTACCAGGAGTATCCATCCTGAATCCCAATTTGCAATTTGAGAGGAGAGCTTCGAATTTAGCCGATTCAGTGAGACGACGCATGGTGTGACAACGTACCTTGAGCCAGGAATGACTTAAACAATCTCTTGCGGAAAGTCTATTTCTGAAAATTAATAAGAAAAAGATTGAAATGATCAGTTTAAGACGACTGAATGAACGAATAAAACAAAGACGAAAATTCAATTGAAGAATGAGCGGTTGGGCTGTGAGAATACACGGTACCTTATCAATCATTCAATTGACCGATAAATCAAATCGTTCGATCGATCAATACATCAAAAAGTGGATGCTAAGAATTCTACCCTTGTATTCGTTAAGGACTACTTTTTTCCGGAATCCTCTAATCTAAAATTTAATCTTTTATTAGGAACCTTTTAATCACGTCAGTGGTTTTCAGAAAGGTCCAAAGGACAACAGCTCCTTAGCCAGATGTCATTAGCTGGGAGTCGATTTTGATGAGGGAGGAACACCCGGGGACCCGGAGAAAAACTCTCGAGTCAGACTGAGATAGACTGGAACTCAGACCCACATACGATTGGGGGCACAGTTAATGTTAAACCACTATTAAATTTCCAACCTCGGTTAAAGCATTTCTCGTGCTCTGATTGGTTCACTCAATCTCAGTTATCAGCCGTGACTTTAACATCTTCAGTTTCCACTCTGACTGCTCCCGTCTGACCTTGTAGCTCAGTCGGTAGAGCAGCGGTGATCTAACCCGAAGGTCGTGGGTTCATTTCCCAACCTGGTCAGAGTTTTTCTCTGTCCTTGTGTGGGCCCATTTCCATTAGTAGGGCTAACGCTCACATGGTTCATATGGGGTAGAAAACTAGCACTTCACATTACACTCTAATCAGTTAAGTCTGTTCAAATAAGTGCTACACGGCCAACGTTTGCAAAAAAAAAACGTAATCCCTCCTTGTATCAGCTCATTTATCTTAGTTTGACCTTCTATGGTAAATGATTGCGCTGAGCGTTGCAAAGCTAAAGGTCTTTCTCGCCGGAAAGCGAAATTTCTCTCTGAATAAAGCAAAAAAACAAAAATCCCGATCAATCAATTCCGATGTTAAGTTCGCGAAAAGGTAAGAAATGTTTTTGTGATGAGCCTCCATCTGTCTGACCACAAGGTCTTACACAACATCGCATCAGTTCTCATCAAGTTTTTTCTATTTCGTTCGGATTTGCTCGCTTTTTTCGCTCGTATTTCGAACTTTCTATACTTTTGGAGTTCAAGGAATTTAATAAAACAATTATTCCATTCGCGCTTGTTGGATATGAGACTGGTTATAGCCAACTCGGCGCTACGTGCCTCGTTGGCTAGTTACCATATCATATCCAACGCCCGCTCATGGAATAATTGTGATTATTAAATTCAAAACCTCGGATAATGCAATTCTAGCTTTCTCATTGGTTCACTGGATCTCGGTTACCAGCCATTATGCCTGCGTTTGACTTTATATGGAAATGAATGTGACAAATGTCACTCAGCATAAAAGTTTTGGCCCCCGGAAGTCACATCACTTTTCGGTCGTTTCTTAAACTTAAAAATTGAGCCAAAACCCGAAGGTTGAGAATTTAATTAAACAATTATTCCATTCGCTCTTGTTAGATACGAGATTGGTAATAGCCAATTCGGCGCTACGCGCTTCGTTGGCTATTTACCATCTCGTACCAACGCGGGCTCATGGAATAATTGTCAAGTATATAGAACACAAGTGAATAGTGCTCTCCGCGCGCGTTGATTGGCTAACTCGGAGACGATTAG
>OX421448.1:36786074-36796074 GCA_949126865.1 Montipora capitata | reverse complement strand
TAAATGAAATGGTGCATAGCCAGTGCCCCCGCAGTCAGTGTAATCGGAACAATAGATGACTGCGGGAGGAGGTTTTTAAGTTCCAGATTTTAGTGGCCGGGTATTCTAGAATATAGCCTTTTTAAAGATGACATTCAATTAAAGAGACAAATTTCGGGAGTAAAGATTAGGTATTATTAACAGACGTCTTACGTTCAAGAACACTTGCTTTGTTCGGTGAGACCGAGACCGATTGTTTACCAGTGACTTCATGTGTAGCACCAAAGGCGGAAACGGAAACTAAATTGTTGAAATTATCCAGCGCAGGTTCAATATCAATAAGGACGTCACCTGTTGTAGGATTATAGCACGAAAACTTCTGGCGGTCGACTTTGCCATCGCTTTTCAAACGTAGCCAAACATTTCTCTTCCCAACACATCACGCAGCGGCCAATGAAACACATTGATATCGCTTAACACTTTGGACAGATCGATTCCTGCTTGCGTTAACTGCGCATAAAAAGGCCAAGAAACTCAGGGTATTTTAATCTTTTGAGTCTTGGAAGCTGCTAAGTAATTGTTTACGCAATGAAGATAACAACGGCGGATTGGCAAAAGAGGGATCCTAGCCACTTAAAAAAAAATTGCGCCTGCATATTTAAAATATAATTCAAACGGCGCCTTTTATCGATCTTACTACTGTAAACTTGTCTATAAGTGTACTGTGTGTAAGAGTAATTTTAACAAAACAATGTCAGAGGGCGAATATTTTGCGGACTGATTACACTGATTGATTCTACTTTATGTTTTGCAGGTAAATTGGCCCATAAGAGGGGTAGGGAAGGGGTGGTCTCTTAAACAGCCATTAATGGTATACTCTTTGCAACTACTAAACTTGGTGCTTTGAACAATCAGATACTTCACAACGCACTGCAATTGCAAAAACCCTGAATTCCAGTACACTCACATTATAATGAGATTAAAATGAGAGATGCCCACTTGAAAGAGGAAGGACTTTACTGAAACTTAGAAAACCAATCCATCCAACGTGACAACTGCCAAAAAGTTAGCTTCTTACATACTTTTTCCTTCTTTTCCTTTTGTTTGGCTTTTCGTTTCGACACCCAACTGAAGGATTGCTGAGAAGATAAAGTCCTTTAATTGTGCAAGGAAGAGCCTGAGATCATCATCCAAGAGCAAAATTAACGAAAGCATATATTAAACACACTGAAAAACCCGCTCTTAGTTTGTTCTCTGGGAACGCACACGAGAAAATACAAGGCAAGCAAATCAGGCCCTCGTTATTATCCATCAGTTTGGGGAATAAAGATGGTAAAATTATGACTTTAATTAAAGATAAGCTGGATAGCACAAAAGCTTTCATCAGGATATAGCTTCCAATGTATTAAAACTTTATTCACCATCATGGCTATTCCCATCGATATTCCCACATGCTATCAAACTTTACGTCAGGCCAATTGAAAACTCTTGCGTGACAAACATTTGATAAGAAGAAAAGAAAAAACAAGACAGGAAGTATGGAGTACTTCAGAGTGCTTTAGAGATAAAGTTTGAAGGTTTATAAATGTTCTAACACACAATAAAAAAGAACCAATCGTTAAAAAAAAAAAAGGTTCATTTTAAGAAAGGAGAAAGAAAAGTGACAATAATCATTAATATGATTATACTGTTTGTTCTTCATTTTTAAACAATTATTTGCGTCAATGATCACTTTACGAGCATAAAGAGAATTCTCGAAATCTGCACGAACTTTTAAAAGTTGTTACGTCAGGGCGCTTATCACTATAAATAACAACAATAATATAGAAAAGAAGTCAACTCGCGATATCTGGATAATCCGCGTATTTGCTCACGAGCCCTCACCTTCGACATATGCGGTAACTATTATTGTTTGCTCGTTAAAAATAAAATATCTATATCTAAACTTTTGGAATTCGATAGTACTCATAAAGATATCTTTTCTTTTCGATCTTTCAAATCACGAAAAATCCTACGTCCACCAGTAACTCGTTACGGCGTGACAACTTTGTTATCAAACGTATAAAGGTAAACACCGACATGAAGAATTTATGTCAAACGTGACCCCAATACGATAAGGGGTACCAGTTTTCAAAAAAATTTAATTGGAAACGTTGAAGGAAAACGAAAACTTTGCGGTCTTTTTACGAAAAATCGAAATTAATGGGCAACTGCTTTACAGGAGATACAGTGTTTCTCATAAAAGGATGAACGCACGTACTTCGTACATAGACGTAAAGACCAAATATAAACAACTATACACGAGTAAAACAAATAGAAAAACTTAGGTGAATACTGAAAGCATTTTCAACACTTACAGTTCTAGGACCAATGTGTAATCGGCAGGGGTTTCAAAAACCGCGTGGAGATAAATAACTCCTTCATGCCTGGTCTTGAGCAGAATGCTTGCCTCTTGGACAATTTCTTCAGCAGAGACGCCGCGCCGCGAACTTCTTCTCCGCTTTTTCTTCATAATTTTTGCGGCATATTCTGTACCAGTACCTTTTTCCGCACATTTCTTGACGACTGCAAATTGTCCGCTGAAACCATGATATAAAGGTTTTATAGTGAGAAAATTATATATATTCTAAAGAAATACGTAATTTTACTTCTTAAATATTTGGCAAGTCTTGTTTGGGTTCTCGTGAAGGGTGGAAATTTCAGTAAGATAAGAAAAATTATCTTACCTGCCTATGTCATCTAAGATATCATAAAAGTTTTCAAAATTATCCTTTGTGATAACTAGCGAATCAGTCATTATCGAAGTATGGAGAGTTCGAAAATGGAATACGTCTACTAAATTTTGCGTGTGTGAAAGAATGTCAGCGACAAACTAGCGAGGAACAGCGTCACTCCGCGAACGATTGGAACCCGCTCATTCCAGCTTTGATTTTTGAAAAGAGATGGCGACTGAGCAACAAATTCAGCTTTGACCCTGTTCCAAGACAAGAATTCGAACGTGAATGGAGGTGACTGTTTACACATAAACTATGAACCGGGAATTATTCTAAACGATGAACAATTCTTTTCGTCTGTCAATCAAAATTCGTGCGATCGATTACTTGCTCAGCGGATACCCAAGGAAACAATGATCTAAAAGCATTGTGGGCTGGGTGTGCTGAAGGAAGTGAAAAATATCCTCAAATGATTTACATGTAATTACAATTGCAAACCAATAATTAAAGATGTTCGGCAAAAAGAAGGCTTCCGATTCCTCCGCAGAATGGACCAAAACTGGAAGTTTTTTGCATAAACCTTCACGAGGATGGCTTCATTCTGACAATTCTTTGGTGGAAGGTGGCGTTTGCTATGCAGTCAGGGTGAGTGGACATCGTTTCCGGACCCTTTTTAGCAACTGATCTCAGCTTTTATAAACTTAATCCTTCTGATTGTCACTTGTTACAGAATTGTTGATGTAAGAGTCTTATTTTCGAACTACGACATTCTCTAAAAAACTTTTTTTTTTCGTACCGCTATCGCAAAATTCCACACGTACAATATATCAATGATCCTCATGTTGCAATCGCAAGCTTTCACACTGCAAATTAATTCTCACCGTGGGGTTCTTAAATCTGCAGTATGTTGGCTGCTTGCAAGTTTTAAAGTCGATGCGAACTCTTCAATATGACATGAGACAACTTGTCACAAGGTAACAACATCACATTATTACTCCTAAACTAGTAGAAATGTGAAGTAATGTACTGTTACGTTATAATTTCTGGGATTTCGTTAACTAAATATAAGCTTACAGTATATTATTTTTAGAATGTAGTTAGACTTCAGTAAGCGTCTATAAATAAAATTATAAGCTTAACTTATTCCTCTAATTCTATTCTTTAAATTGTTTAACATAATGGGCCGATCAACCTGACACTTCAACATCCCCCACCCCCCCCCCCCCGGGCAAAACCCGGGCATTTGAACTTTTGACGATTGGATCATTCAAATTCCTCCCCCGTCGGGCCAAAGTGGTGTTCAAATGCCCTACCCTATCGTTGGATTTGTCTGTCATACCCTACTAAAGAACAATCGTTGTCGGCTCTTGTCGTCTTAATAAAGCTTGTGTATAAAAACGGCAACACATGTTTCGTGACCCTTTATATGATGATGCCGTTTTCACCAGACTTCAAAAACACAACTTTAGTATTGAAACTATTAAAAGTGAGTTGAAAAGTGAGTTAATTAAGGCGGACAATGTCAATAAGCAAGTATAAGCTGCTCTAACTCCCAAACACGGCAAAGGTTGTTTAACAAGGGAACTGTATACTTATGAACAATTTGACTGCTGAATAGCAAGTTATGATAGCAGTTTTTGCATGCAGTACTGGTTATTTTTCACTAAGTATTGTTGGCTGATATTAGGCTATCTCCGGTGTAATAGCCACAGCTGACGTCATACAGCTGTAAGTCGCTTACTGTAAATATAAATCGCTGTCATATTACATGTACATTGCTGGAAGATCTTTTAAAAAGTAGCAAACAAAAACCCATGCTTAGTGAAAGCTCATCCAATACGTATATCTATAATTATTTCAGGGAAGCTATCTTGAGATGTTCAGAAGCTGCCGGCTATAATTTAGGAAGAAGAAAGAAGGTAGGTACTGGTATTTGTTTTTTACCCTTGAAAAAACTAGTCTCTAAAATTAAAATTAAAAGGCATTTGTAGTTTGAATAAATTTAAATTTAGTATTTTTATTCAAAATGAATTCATCTAGCTCAATTGTCATACTGCTATTAGTTTGTAACTTAAGATATGTATTTTTATCTTTGGATTATTAATTATTAATTATTATTATTATTATTATTATTATTATTGTTATTATTATTATCCCATTGACCAAATGCAAAAATGACCGTCATTTTTGCATTTGCTCTATTAAGCACAGCTTTGGAATTTTGCTGGGGTCACCAGTCACCATCCATCACCTTATTATTATCATTGTTGTTATCATTTGGGGAAGAGTATGGAGGGGTACAGTGCAGACCAGAAATATGCGTCCTACGCAGACGCAAAACGCACGCGCGTTTCTTGCGCACACGCGTTTTTAAATGCGCGTTTCCAAACGCGCATTTGATGCGCGTTTTTTCTTTTGTTATGCAAACTCGTATGGTAGATGTGATGTTCATTGTTCCACGAAACAATAGACAGACGATAAAATGAATATTTAATTTCTGTGATCAACTTACCAGAACATTTGAATTGAAGAGCGGGGTCAACTGATCATTGTGAGTTTTCGAAACGAACCTACAAAGTTTTAAATTCTTTCGACATTCACTGAATGAAAAATAATAAAACTCTGTTGTCATCCTGCAGCTGACCACTGATAGTTAAGTTATTTTGACCTTTCTGTTGCCGAAACTGCAGTATGGATCGTTGTCATAGAAAATTCCAGACAACGGAGAAAATAATTATGTAGACGTAGCTTCTGATCTTTCCGCCAATTCTTCGCAATAAAAGTGCTTTGCCGAAAATTTGTCGAGCTTAAGAATTTCGGGAAAAAAAGAAAACAGCGCTACTTAGGAGTTTTTGTAACATCCCACGTTTTTCGCGAACGTCAAATACTGAGAATGGCGCCACAGAAGTCGTCATGAGATAACTGCTTTGAGGCTCGGACAAGTAAACATTTGGTTCCAGGCTCTCAAACAAAAGAAGACGACATAAGGGCCGTTTATACGAGAGGAAATAAGCCGTGGCTTACTCTGGCCGCGGCGTACATAATACGCGAAAGGGACTATTCATACGAGTATAAACTCCCAGGCCAGGATAAGCCGCCACTTGAGAAAGCCGTGAACGTAGATTTTGTACCATTTACACCGGGTGTTCGCGTCTTATGTAAGCCGCGACCAGAGTCTTTCAAATTGAAAATAGTCCTGTTTTACGTTTTAATCACAGGAAAATATTTATTCCCCTCATTATGTCATTTGTTGATGCAGCGAGAAGTGAAAGTAATTTTCAAATGTCTGAAATTAAATGTGAAGCGGAAGCGAGTGCATTGTTGACTCGAATTTCACTTGGAAGCACGCGTTATTTGAAATCAAACACTTCACTGTTGACATAGCCATTGTCTTGCGCTGAAACTAACAATAAAACTTAAACAATGAAAAGACAATGGGCCAACTCATACATACTAATTATCTTTGATGAATGCGCGTTTTTGATGCGCGTGTTACAAACGCAGACGCGTGTGCGCAATTTTCGTATGCTCGTTTCGCACGCGTTTTTTGGGACGCATATTTCTGGTCTGCACTGTATGTCTGTGTACAAGGTTTTGTGTGGCCACGATTGGGAAAGAGGATGTAGATCCATCCAAATTGAAGAGTGTGTGACACAGAGGTGGAGTCGATTTGTCATGTGGCAAGTGGTTGTACTGGTTTGGCTGCCGAGGGAGTATTGGATGAGCCATGATCGGATGGGTTTGAGGGTGTACTGGGAGCTGAATTATCAAAAGTGTGGTGTGAAGTGTGCTGATGTGGGGTATAGGGAAGTTCCTGATGACATGAAGTTGTCTGAGGATGGGAATGATGAGTAGCATGATCACCGTATCCATTCCTGTAATTGTGAAATTGTGTTTATTGAGGTGAAAATCGCTTATTTTGGCTTATAAATTCTAATTGTTCGGAAAATACTAAAGTTTGGTCTGTTTAATTGAACTTTTATTTACGCATGATCCATTGCAGGCATGGTCTTCAGATAGTCAATTTTGAGGTAAATAAAAAGTAAAAACAGAAAGCTTTCACTACATGGAGGCTAGCATCTCCTCTTCTAATTCTATTGACACCCTAAACACTGGCTTTCTGCTCCACTGTACAATTTAAGGTCAGAGCTAATGTGTCTGTCAATTTCCTGAAAATTGCCCACATCCATAGTAGGAAAGGTTACCAAGCCTTGTGAAGCTTACAGAAATCATGGCTTCTTTGCGAAGAAGATTGTGATGTTCTTAACGCTTTTACTGGCACTCAAGACTTGGTTCAATATTACCCAGCATGTCTAAAAACGTAGCAACTCAGTCAAAGGCTAATATTTTTGTGATCCTGAAAGCTACAATGATGAAATTGTGGAAATAGCCAGGGGAAGTTGTGAGTGGTGCATAGCGACAGCCTGTGGAGAATCATGAAAGCATGTGGGATTCCAGAGAAGTTGATAAGACTGGTGAAGACGGTGTATGACAGATTCACATGCGCAGTGATCTACGAAGGAGAAATAACAGAGAGATTCCTGGTGGTCACCGGCGTGAAGCAGGGATGTTGCATGTCTGGATTTTTGTTTCTCATGGTCATTGACTGGATGATGAAGAAGGCTTTGGACGAAGAGAGAACAGGTATCAGATGGGACTTCACAATGCTACTGGAGGACATTGACTACACAGACGACCTGCTTCTACTAACATCAAGGGCAGACCACATGCAAGAGAACTACCTGGCGTTGCACTGTAGAGAAGGAGAGGGACAGACAAGGATGGAACACATAGGCAAGAGCGAGGCAGGCAGCAAACAACCACCAGCAGTGGAGGGAAGATGTTTGGGCTTTGTGTGCCTCCTGGCGCAAGGAGAATTAACTACCAGTAACCTGTGAGCATTCAGAAAATGCTTGGTTGGAACCCAGTTGTGCCTTCGTTGGATCAGGAGCAACATTGAAAGAAGTGGTCTTGAAAAATATTATGACTTAATTGCATAACAGAAAAAGGGTAGCGACTGTTTATAGGAGTGATTTCTCTATTTGTAGTGGATCCCTCAGACTGATTTTTCTGTATGTTACCGTAAAGCACAAGGTATGAGCATTTAGGTAGTTGAGATGGTTTTGAATCCACAGGTATCAATTGAAGACTTGTTTCAAACAATAATCTAGTGAGCACCAGAATTCCAAAACATACACTGCAGCATACACCTTATTCCAAAATGGCCCCTGATTTATGCACATACAAATGGGCCCTTGTTGCCTCCTTCAAGATAAAATATTCTTTTGAATTTTAAGCTTAAGAACAAGGCATTGAGGGCTAATTTGAATAAAAACAAAAGAATATTTAAATGGTGGCCATTTTGGAATAAGGTGTATTACAGTATACTGAAGGAAACTACAAAATTTTGAACTTTTTTTAATGTGTTTTAATAAACTTGAATTGTTGAAATTTGGCTCAAATGTAGTGTTTACTACATGTATGTGTTATTCGTGGTTATTGTTTGTTAATCCACATAATGTTATTAAGTTTTCTCCCCTATGTAAAATGGTTTTGAAGACTTAATTTAAATTTGAAAATTGTATGATGAATTACACTCAAATTTTTCCTATTTTTCTACTCTTTTGCTTTAATTATTTTCTCAAGAAAAGAAAATCGTTTACCTTTCTTACACCTTATATGCTAATCAACAAGGACAACTTTAGTATTCAGCAAAAATATTATAGCATTATTGAAGATGTTTAACTGAATAAATCAGGAAATGTTTCTGAGTCACCCCCAATTGGGTATGGTGATTTTGCTACTCATCAATGAGGAGATTTGGTGGGATAGACATAGAAGATGGGCAAAAATTGCCCAGATGTAATTTTCAATTGGTGAATCAAGTGGCTCCGGAGTGGATGTTTGTGCCTTGGGATGGGAACCTTGAAGAGGATGAGAAAATCACCAACTTCTCCTCTGGTAAAGGAAATCAGGACGTTGCATCAGCTGTTGACAAAGATTCTGCCATTGGTGGTTGGTTGGAGGAAAGGTCTTGGGATTCTGGATGTGTTTGAGGGAATGCAGACCTGTACAGTCATCTGGATGACCCTAATTCTCTAGAAGATGCTACATGTGCAAGTCTCTAAGCACCAGGTCCAGGGTTGAGGCTAAGCAGTGTCTCACCTGCAGAATTCAATTCCATCTCCTCGTTGTTCTGTTCACAGAAAGTCAAGAATAATAATAATTATAAAGATTATTATTAGACAATAACTATAATTTCAGAGCTATAAACAAAGAGTTTCCAGCAATTTGATTGGTTGAGAGATTCCTCATTATGATGCTATATTCACCACGCTTGGCGGTAAATATAAAGCAAAACATACATGTAAGTGCAGTTCCTAAAACAACCCAAATGCAACCAAGTATGGTGTTAACTTTTCAATGTAAGTCAGTCTCCTCCTCCGTTGAGCTTATTCATTAAGTTTGAAACTTCGCAAAATTAATGTAAAAAAAAAAAGCAAACATTACATAAGTGCATGCAGTTGTGAAGGAGCTGTCAATATAACCGTCTTACTACATTGATTTTTCTTATCAGCATGTAGCCTTGCTGCAATTAACGTTAAAGTTTTAATGCTTTCATTTGGAATAGGCTGGGAAGAACATACAGAAACTTCTGGCAGGTAAAATCCCTTGCTTTATTGTTGTTTGTGCTCTATTGGAATCAACCGCTTTTGGTTAATGAGGTTGGTCTGTATTTTTCTTGCCTTAAGCCTTAATTCCCTTGTGTGAGGCCCGTACTGGGAAAATATTGGTCGAGTTCCTCTCTTTGCAAGTTTATGTTCAGGTGAGGTCCAATTAAACTTGGAAAAAAGGGAACAAAGCCAACATTTTCCCAGTATGGACTGATTAAGCAGGGTGTTCTATTCCTTGAATTTTGCCTCTTCACCTGCTTCTGTTAATGGTTCTGGGAAAGTAAAATTAGCATTGGAACCCCAACATGACTAGTAAATAAAAAAGTTAACATTTCTTGTATTTTTCTTTGCATGTCCGAGAAAATGAAAACAGAAAATGGGAACAGTTCGGCAACCTATACCGTCTCATGCTTCATGACCAGTTCATCTTTATAATGGCAGTCCGTATTGCATAATTGGACTGCTCAGAGAACTAATCAGAATTCTCCATTTCATATTGGACCAGTTTACCAATATAATAATAATATTATGTTATTTTTTACTTTGGCTAATATCAGATGATTTTACTTGTCAGTGTGGGCTGCCTTGGGGGTGAAAGAGTTAACAACATCTGTGTCCAATATTAGGTACTGT
>OX421448.1:36778574-36781074 GCA_949126865.1 Montipora capitata | reverse complement strand
AGGTATTTAGAAGTCTTCTAATCAGTATTTTGCTTTGTTCATGATAATATATTCATGCATGGAATGGCTGACAGAATCACTGTCACAGTTTTTTGGAGATTCTAAGAGGGAGGAGAGGGTTGTGTGTTAAGGGGACAGTGGAGGGTTTCACCATTACACATTTAGGGGAATCTTTGTTTACACCTTTGGTGCCATTAGCATCTGTCAATCATTGTATAATAATTATTTTTAAGCCAAGATATCAGCACTGAATATTGAAATTGTTACAGTATAAATTATTTAGTTATATTTTTATCTGAAAATACTCTACATATTGTTTGAGGACTAACTTAAGTACATGTAATTCCAGTTGTACAAACGACATTATTTATGGCCTCATTTGTATCATCTTAATTATATTCTCAATGTTTCCTAAGGCGAGAGGTCAAATTTTCAATATTAATAAACTCCATGTAATGTTTGAATAAGATTATCACTTGCTGATTGCTGCATGTGTCTTAAGGTTCCTTTTATATGAAATGGGTGATAGTAATTATATTAATCTGCAAATATTTGCGATTTTGAGATGCCAATGCTGCATTATGTTGGCAGCTTGGTAGGAGAAAATATATTAGATCATATTCACAAAGCAATGGAGCCCAATACAAGAATATATGTGACCCTCCACGGGAAAACAGGTAAAAAGGTGATGACACGGGCACGCTATTTTAACACGCTAGACAAAAGAAAATTCCTTTAACACGCTAGCAGTGTGTCACAACGCACGGCTCATTAAAATTTTCTATTTTTCCTATCGCACGGTGAAAACAAAGGAGCGTGTTCGTTCTAACAAAGAAACGTGCCAAATTTGCAGAAACAAAACAGCGAGCAAAATGACACACCAAGCGAGTGAAATGGCACGCTTTTAAGTGAGTGAGATGGCACGCCGTGTTGAAATGCACAGTTCATTATGCTGTTCGAATATTTAACTTACCAACCATTCCATGAAATGTCCACCTTCACAAACTTGTTTATCGTCAATCTATTCTGCACGCATGCTGTCATGTTTTGTTTGTTCGGTCGGGCCTTCAAGAATCTTCAGTTACATAGATTTTACTATAAAAATTAGTTTTTCTTGAGCGAAACAATTTTCTACGGTGACCTACAACTGTACCGGCACACGAAATAACCTCATGGCAAAAGTGAGACTCGTGACAAGAGAAATTACCTCACGCAAAAAGAAATAACCTCACGGAAAAACGTTTAAAAAGGCACAAAAATACTAATAAATAAATGTGAACTAAATCAGGAATAAATCACGCGAAAAGCAGCAAATAAGCCATAGAAAGGAACGCCACAAAAAGAAAAAAAAAACCTGTATTCCTGAAGGAAATAATATGTATATCAAAAGAACTAAGTTCGATTTTGAGACGACAATAAGGCTTTATAATGACGGCGTTGGGACGAAATCTAGCAGCTCCTGATAATTCTTCACGCCAGACCCGCAAATGTCACGCCAGGCGCGTCAAGGCCCGCATGACAATCCCGCATTTGATCAGAAAGGTAAAAAAATTCGAAATTTTAAAATGCCTCGCGTGCAACTGAACGAATTGTTCATTTCTTCATCGGAAATTATTGGAAGTCAGGTGTGAAGTCCTGTTGGAAATCAACGACGGATTTTTCTCTGATCGACCTCTGTCGCGAGCCCTTGTAAACAAATACAAAGGTCAGCAGAGTCACATATTCTTTTTGGCGGGAGGTTTGCTCGATTTTACGACATGATGTCTTTCAGATTCCCTACAATTAAGAGAAAAGACCAACGTGTCTCATGGTAAGTGTTAGATCCTAGGTCTTAGTTTTCCGGACACCCCACTAACTGTCTGGAAAACTAAGACCCCAAAAACTAAGAACCTGAGACATATTAATTGTCACGTCGATGTCTGGGCTCTTCAGCAAAGCAATGATCGCCAAGGTTTTTTCATCTTTTTTCTTTTTTCCTAATTTAGTTCGCATTTATTTATTAGTATTTTTGCACCTTTTTAAACGGCCCGAGGATTGCTGTGAGAACTAAAATGAAAAGGGTCTTAGTTTTCTGGACACGCGCTTGATTTCAATTTACGCTCGACTGATCAATTAATGAGTCAAACTAAAATAATTATTACAGTGAAAATAGTTCTTCCTAACAAATGAACGCTAACTGCGATCAACCAGAGTGGAACTAAAGCCAGTTTATTTGTAAACAAACATTTCCTAAGATACTAATAACATTTATTCTCTTACAATTTCCTTTTGAGAGAAAAAGTAGATTCATTTGAAAAGGTCAACTATTTTCTCAAAAAAACTGCCAAGTCAACACGCAACAGCACGCATCCTCTAAACGAAAAGTTACAGTCAACGACGTAAAGTTTAAATTAAATGAATCTATCCCTTGGTAAGTAATCTCAGTTACATTTAGTTCTTATTATTTTTCATGAGATTTGTGTACTAGAGGTTTGTTTGCTTCTGTAGCCTACGAAGTACA
>OX421448.1:36756074-36776074 GCA_949126865.1 Montipora capitata | reverse complement strand
TAATTTCAGTCCAAGCTTTGCTTCTCGGTTTTAAGAAAATCAAATTTCTGCGGGGTAACTATCAGCCAATAGTTCCTTAAAAGAAACACTTTATTGTTTAAATAGAAATCTCGAGCTCATAATCTAATTGTTAAATATAACCGCACTACTTCATTTCTAGATAGACATAACCACTGGACTAATGCGAGCTGTTAACATTGATTGCACGAATAACATTTGTATTATGTTTCCACGCAGCATCCAAACAGAAACTGTTTTCCGTAATTATACCGGTTGTTGGTTAAAGCACGATGAAATAGAAATAGGCAAAGGATACATAAAACGGTTACTGAAACGAATTTAACTCGTCTGCTTACCTCATCAGTTGATGTTTTCATTTTTTTAGTCACACCAGTGACAGAGGGCGAGCCTTCTCTAGATCTTTTTTCAACAGATGGTGGGTCGAAGAAGTCTTCATTCGCTGGATCTTCAACGAAAGCCTTTTCCTCTCTGTTAAGTCTATCCAGGTCATCTAAAATAACAAAAATAAATCTAAATCGAATTCGAATTTAGACCGATCCAAATTAATTAATCCCGGCTGAATTGATTCAGACGCCGAACTTAATTGCGCTGAAGAAAACTGCAAAGTTGTAATAATTTCTGCATTTGATTCGGCTCATGTGAAGTACAGCGTCTGAATCAAAGCCGCTCCACAGCCGTAATTCCCGGCTAAGCCAGGCGAGAAAAATTGCTTAGCCGATCAGAATTAAACCGGTCGTTCAGAATTGATTCAGACGCCGTACTTCACATGAACTTAATTCAATGAAATAAAAGTACGCCTCGTCTTTTGCTTTACTAAACCAAAGCACCAGTCAGGAGCAAATTTTGTATGCCCAGGAAGTAAGAAATGATAGTTAATAGTATTGTGAAGTCCGCTCGTTATGCGCCACATATAATACCAAATGAACGCTGAATTCTTGTTTTGGGCTCCGCAATTGTCGGCGTGCAATTGAGCATTAGTTTCGCCCAGTCCGTGACGTTCAAAAAAGTAATGCACGTAAGAAATTGTGCTGTTCGCACCCTTTCCAGTCAAAACATTTTCATCAATAAGGAAGTTTACCTGGCGAGGAATTGCTTCGCAACAAACGCCTAAGAGTGCACATTTTCTAGGTGTCTTGAAATAAATTGGTCCTGGCTGGTTGGGATCTGAGGGGTAATGAAGCTTTTGCGCGTAATCGTAGGAGTAATGAACAGTTCCATTGAATGAGCAAGGTTCGCGTGTTTTGGTGAAGTCTACTTCTTTGAGAAAACTTTGAATGTGATGTCTAGATTCCTCACAACAGCTCTTGTAATATTCCCGCTCTCCAGATGCGAAGGTGTTCCTCTTGGGTTCTCACGGCTTCTGCTTTTTCTGCTTCGGGTAAATTTGCAGTTTTGTGAATCTTATTGTTGTTTTTCTGGCACGTCCAACATAAATCAGAGGGTCCCAATGGGGTGGTGGCCTTTACGGTTATCGGCTAAAATTTTGGCTCTTTTACGGCTATCGGTTAATTTTTTTCAGTTACGGTTAACAAAAAAATTAAAAATCAATTTCTTTTGTTTCAAAGAATTAAATATTAATAAACCTGTATTTTTTGTATCTTTAAGCAAAATAAAGGTCTTGGGATCATCTCTGGATGAAATAAGTTATTTGATAGATCATACTTTTAAGTATTTCACTTCTGATACTATTTTACCCGTAGAAATGTCAACGGTTACTTTTACAAATCTAGGGAACAGTTTCTTTTACGGTTAACTTGTTTTCACCCTATTTACGACTAACGGTTAAAATTTTTCAATTTTTACGGCTATCGACTAAATTTTTGGACGTTTTACGCCTATCGGTTAACCCCATTAAGACCCTCAAATCAGTAGCAGGTCGCATGATCAGGATAAATGGGCAGAGCTGGTTCCATAGGTCACAAAATTTGGAATAGCCAACTGAGCTCGTACAGATATCCACATAACGTCTCCAGAGACCATGTTTAGTTAGATTTGATGGTAACAGCTTAAGATCTATTCGCTTAAAACCTGGTACACGCCCAGGGAGAAGGAGGGCTTGTTCTTCGGCTGTGTTTTTGATAAATTTGACGACCTGTTCAACTGTTTCGGCAGAGGATACACTGCTGGGCAGTCGTTTTGCATTTCCATGGACACGTAAAGTTAAGCCATTCTTCCGGTAGTGTCTCACCAGGCTGTAAAATCGGTTGTTGTGGATGCAGTGTAGAAAGAGAAATGTTTTCATACAAATTCTTTTCCCATGATAAAAGTATGCCATTCTTGCATGCTGCCGATTTTTTTCCACTCTGCCAGAGATGCTTGTGTCATTGCAGTTTAACGAGCTCTGTATTGTTCCCAGTATGACTAAGTCAAGTTCTGTTGATGACAATTCCTTGCAGTTGTTTCGAGAGTCAGCGAAATCGTCTACCGTGAGGGTAAGACTGCAGGCCTTCTCATCTGGACCCAATTGGCATTCACATGTTTCAGCATAGAACTTCTGCAGTTTTGCTCGCTCAGTCAAGTGAACTTCCATCAGTTCCACATCTTCATCTTCTCGGTAATCAACGTTATCGTCTTCATTTGCATCCTCGTCGTCAGAACTACTGTCAGAAGCCGTGTCAAACGCTTCCTCTTCATTTTCACGATTGCTGAAATACGAATCAGCCAAGCTTGCGAAACGATCTAAATCTGTCGAGTCTAAATTTAAACATTGCAATTCGCCTGTGCTGTATTCCATGATGAACTTGCGTGATGGTTTCTGAGACGGTTTCGGTGAACTGATGAAAGATTTGTATCTTTGTAACGATAGTAACAAAGTGGTATTCATAACCCATAATAGGGCACACAAAGCTGAACCGCGAAACATGTTCGCTGAGTCTAAGGTATTGTGTCTCTGGTATTGTGTTGTTTACAATCGAAAAATAATTTCTGCTTATACAAATCTGTTGCCATTAAAATAATAAAACTTTGACAGTCAAGGCTACTTCAAATAAACAACGTTTTGCCTTGCGTTTGAGATCGATCCTTACGGCTTCGCACCAGTAAGTTATAAGTTATTTGTATTCAATTCAATATTTTATTTCCGTTTTCTATTTAACTAGCTTTATAAACAGTTTTCTCTGCAGGATAATAGTTTTCGTAGTGTTTTATATGTTGTTTTGTCAAATACGTTTATTTTCCACATCAACAACTTCCCGTAAGTCAGTCGGTTGATGCGAACGCGCTTTTGGTCCGATAAGATTGTTATTTACGATCTATTCTAATTATTCCTTTTCAGAGCAATACCGTGTCATATCGCACACTTTTACCGTGTCATATTGCACGCTTAGCGTGACATACAACACGCTCACTTAAACAAAAGCTTCAGCGTGTCAAACCGTGCCAAACAAAGCTACCGTGACACGTATTGTTTTGCTTATTTATTATGCGCGTATACGTGTCATATGTTACGCTTAGCGTGCCGTGTCATCGCACGCATGCCCGTGTCATCACCTTTTTACCTGTTTTCCTGTGGAGGGTCACATATTTTCTTCCAATTAACCGCCAATATTATGCAGTTTTGGCATCTCAAAATCGCAATTAAATTTGTATTGTGATCCATCCATTACATGCATAAATAAAACTGTGAAAAAAAAAACAGTTTGAGCCAGCGAGATCAACATTTCAACTCTCATCAGTCAAAGTCAACAGTCAACTGGTGTCTCTTATTTTTACACATTCTTAACAATTAATTTAAAACATTATAGAAACTAAACATACCGAAACATGTCAAAATATTGAAATCTTTCAATAATTATTGTAAACAAATGTGAACTTATTTTATGGCATTGGCATGAGGAACCCATTTCAATAACGAGATTATTTCACAGACCGGGAGAGGATTGTGATACTGGTTGATACACACTTGTCTGGGGACCTCTGTTTACAATCTACATTTAGGATAGAAGACTGCTAACATAATGACCCTTAACTTTGATGTCACTCCTACACAGTTCACACTGTTACAAAAATACATGTAATGTTTTTGGTAGGACTGCATTGATATGATAGGATATGTAGCCAAAGATCAAGTCAATGGAAGAGGTTTGATCACATGCTTTTATATCTGTGTTACCTACATTGTAACTATAGTGTGAAAGATATTGCTTTTGAACCGCTCTTTCCAAAAACAGTGGCTTACTGTATTTGTTTTTTGTCATGTTTAATAGTAATAATTTATTACTCTCGTTCTGAGGAAGAAAGGACTCCTAAATTCTGCGATGAGCTGTTGTGAGTCAAATGCAAAAATGAAATAATGGGGACTTGGTTAAAACTAGCCAAGATTGAATAATTGTGGGGGAAAATACATGATTTTGAATCTGATATTAAAGTCCTCAACTTGTTACATGTAGTCAACAATGAAGTGCTGCATGAGTGTACATGTAGCTTGTTAGAAGTACATGTAAACTATGCTTAAGTTCTTCAGTTACATGTATGTAACTGAAGAACTTAAGCATAGTTTACTTCTAACAAGCTACATTCATGCAGCACTTCATTGTAGGACTGTCCCTTCCTTGCCCTTACAAGAAATTGTTAAGTGGTTGCATGGCTAGGTCCAACCAATGTCTCTCTCTCTGAATGAAAGGATAGCTAAGGAGAAAGACCTTGGTTCTTAGGTTGAACAAAACTACTTTTTTTGTTGGATTTACAAAGGTCTTGTTAAAGTTACAATGATGATGATGATGATGATGATGAAGATGATGATGGTATGAATGGTTTTTCACAGCTTGCTTTGTTGTTGACTGTGGTGGAGGATTAGCATATGATGTCATCAACACTATTGGACAAGCTTTTGAGATTCGCTTCAAGTTGTTTTTACAGAATCCACCACTTGCTACAGAAGTTCCTGAAAGGTAAGTTACTGTATTACGACTTCTATAACTAAACTTTGAAGTTTCTTGGGGGTGTATTTCAATGTAGGGGCCAAGATGAGCATTAATTTAATTTATTGAGGTTTTGAAAAGGTGGTTGATTTACTCAAGCAAACTGACACACCAAAAACAGCACACATACTTTTTTCCAGAACAAATACCGTAACTTGTTCCAGTTGAGAGTGTTGAATGATGATGTTGTCATCTGTGTGTTGTTTTACATAAAGTAAAGGCACTTTAGTTAACGTTGGTAGTTCCTTCAGTTACGAAACTGGTATCAATGGAAGCCGTCGGTGCGCCCTTTACACCCCCCTCCCTCTGTCAGTGCTTCGTTTTAAGGGTATTTAAAGCTATAGCTACAGGGAGCAGAGGAAAGTCGAAACAGACGTTGAAGTCACCGAGAATCGAACTGGGCACCTCTTGCGCTGAAAGCCACTTACTAACCAACTGAGCCATGCCTGTTCCCACAGATCAACAGATCAACATTTATTATTATTATTATTATTATTATTATTATTATTATTATTGTAAGATCCAAACAATATATTTGGACAATCCAGTCTACAGCGAAATAATGTTTCTTGAAAAAAATTTAGGTTTTTTTGCAAATCGCTGTTAAATAATGTAGTACATGTGCACATTTTGCCACTATCACAATATGATATTTTAGAGATTGTTCTCAATTAATAAACATTGCTGGCATAGTAAGTAAATGCCTTTGTTAGATTTTCAGAGTCAATATTTGGAAATGAGGATCATGTCTATGACATGGAATATGAAGAACCAAAGGATGATGGCAGACTGGTTCAGGTAGGTGGCCCCTTCATCCTAAAGGTGGTGGATGTAGGTGGATTGAATGATTCCTTCATCTGTAAATTGTTTTTGACAATGATGGAATGGCAGACAAAATGGTTCCCACTGACAGTGTCCGTTAAAGTGTCCGTTAAAGCAACTGTCATAAGTTGTAGACAAGAGGTGATAGCAATAAAAAAGAATGAGGAACTCAAAGAACTTCTTCTCATCCAGCTTCCTCTCAAGTTTTGTGCAAATCCCTTCCCAATTTATTGCTGGTTTTAAGCACTTTCTTTGACTGAAATTGGGTTGCAATTTGATGATGAACTCTAGGAACAATAATTACATATTTATTGCTGGTTTTACACAGTTCTGTTTGCCAGAAATTTGGTTGCAATTTGATGATGAACTCGAAGAACAATAATTACAAATTTATTACTGGTTTTATTCACTTTTTTTGCCAGAATTGGGTTGCAATTTGATGATGAACTCGAAGAACAATAATGACATATTTATTGCTGGTTTTACACACTTCTTTTTGCCAGAAATTGGGTTGCAATTTGATGATGAACTCGAAGAACAATAATTACAAATTTATTGCTGGTTTTAAACACTTTTTTTGCCAGATTTGGGTTGCAATTTGATGATGAACTCGAAGAACAATAATTACAAATTTATTGCTGGCTTTTCACAGTTCTTTTTGTCAGAAATTGGGTTGCAATTTGATGATGACTAACATTGATTAACAACAATTTTTAAGTCCCAAGAGAAACTCGAAACGATGCTCTATCATTTAGCTTCAGGAAATGTATAGAACTTATACCCTGTATGTAGGCC
This sequence comes from Montipora capitata, assembly GCA_949126865.1. Classification (NCBI taxonomy): domain Eukaryota; kingdom Metazoa; phylum Cnidaria; class Anthozoa; order Scleractinia; family Acroporidae; genus Montipora; species Montipora capitata. Next base: position 36,769,517 of record OX421448.1, on the reverse strand, counting down.
TTTAACGTTTTTGAGTGGAGCTAGATGTGTCTACCCATTCATCCCTGAAGCGGGGCCCTCTGGCGTTAGACAGAGTAAAATCTATAAGTCTCGCTCTAAGGACTCAACTTAGGTTCAGTTGACATTCTCCTTGCATTTTGCTTGGACAGGAGTTTTGAAAGTTTGCATTCTCTTAATTGCTGCAGAGGAGATGGTAAATTGTTAGCCCGGTAAACAAATGTAGAGATTTATTTATTTATTGAGTTTGAGCATACCCTCTGATCACTTCATGTAGCCCAATCACTGCTCACATAAATTCACTGGTTTGCTTTTCTAGCCACCAAATATATATCAGTCCGCTGAAGTTGAGCGACCTGGTTACATGGCTCTGAGAACCACTACGACACGAGAACTTGGTGACTATGACAACCCCAACAAGGGCCTCCAGGGCCATGGCTATGATGTCCCTAAAGGAACACATGTGGGCTATGAGGCTCCTGTGAACCAATTAAACAGGCGTAATACAGGTCACGGAGGTAAGTGTTAATGCTCTATTCAAGTTGAATTGGGGTCTAATCAGTCGATTGCAGTAACACAACCACAACAACAAAGTAATTTGTAACTACACATTATCGACAAATAAGATTGTTGTATAGGAGATAACACCTCATTTAGCGACTAGATAGAAGAGACACAAAATATACTTGATTTACAGAACTACTTCAAGAGCTCTCCTTCAAGTACAAAAACTCCTAAATGTATGAAAAGTGAAAACTCTGATGGATCTCGATAAAGTATTGCATAGCTATTTCATACTGTAGAGGTTTCATACTACAGAGGTTGCATAACCCTGAACAAAGAAGGAACAGGTCGTTCGCCACCAAACTCTAGACAGACAGATAACATTGGTACAATTTAAAATTGCTGGTGGACGAACAAAAGGAGCTAATGAGAGATCTTTTGTTTTCGTCCATGACGGCGATGACGTAACGTGAAAACCGCGCATTGGCATAGGACAAGGGCAACAGCCTTCCTGCTCTCTTTTTGACTTTGTTTTATATGTGGTCATAAGTCATATGTTACAAGAATATCTTGGGATGTCCATCTGCACGTCATAGGGCTCCATTTAGTGGTTGGATTTAAAACAATTTTATTGCATTTGACATCTCAATCCTCCAATTCCTTACATAATTTGTAAATTAACTCCGAAATCCTGCGGGGATGGGTCAATAGAATGTGACGTATGAATAATATATTATCGATGTGGTAATAAATCTCTCGATTAGATTCGAGCAAACTCGCCTTCGCCTTGATCCCCTCAGTAACCATTGGTATGGAAAATTTATTGTTCCACTAGGAAAGCAAATGGCGTGGATAAGAGCAACGTTTTTTTCTCCGCTTTTAATTTTGGACCATTTCTTTGCATTTCTATACAGGCAAGCTCTGTCGTGAAAATGTAAGGTTTATATGGGAAAATGCAGGACACATATAGAGCGAAAATCAAGCCTAGAAATGTGTAAGGAATTGCGAACAAAATCACGAGTTAGGGACTGTCATTGGCCAGAGAAATAGGTTACTCGTCGCCAGGCGCCCCAAGTGTAACCGTCGTTTTCCAGACAACCAGGATGTGAGCCCCGCGGCTGTTTGGAAGGTCGTTATACGAGTTTCACGGAGCCTGCTGTCTTCGCTCAGCTAGCTGAAGAGGATTTAGTGGTTTCAGGGCTTCGGGAATCTCCTATTCAACGACCCTCGTGTGTTTATTTACCGATTGGATTCGGCTTTCGTGGAAAAAATCGCTCTGGATTTGGCTCGATTGGGCCAAGATGGCGTTGTCAGCTTCCTACCTTTCTGTTTTCCTTGTATAGAAGGTGAAGTGGACCTTACTTTTCGAAACTCCGTGTACGTTGTAAGGCAGCTGCAACAAGCCATGTCGTAGGTTTTTTATTTGCAATTTCTTACAAATTGCGAGGCTTGATTTCCGCTCCATATGTCCTGTATAGTCCACTTCAGAAAATACCATAATACTCCTTGTTTGTACCCCCAAATTTTGCGTAAGCATTGTTTCCAGTTTCTCTTGGGACTTACAATGGTCCCAAGTGATCACAAAAACAATGCTTATGAAAAATTTGAGGGGGACAAACAAAGAGTATTATGGTATTATCCCAAGTGGCCTATATCCCCATATAGACCCTACATTTTGACAAATAGGCTGGGTTACCTGTGATGAGATAAGAGAGATCTTGCGTAGCGTTTACCGCAGAATGCAAACGTCGAACTGAATTTTGCGTTTTGCCAAAATGGAAGAAACTTGTGTGATCTTAGCGCATTTTTGCCAGTTAGCTTTAGATATCAAGCAATTTCTCAAAGGAGCAAGACAATTCAGAAGAGAAGAATTTTTATCCCCTGCCGTTTTCAAATCCCGTTTCACTTTTTAAACACGATGCTAAATTGGTAGGCAACGCTTTTTGTGGTACTCTTTTATTTCGCAGCTGTGCGAGACAATAAAGTGTAAAGACTTCAATAACAATCTAAAGCAGAAGCCGTGCCGGTCATTTTTAATTGCTGGCCTAAACGCAACCACAGACTGAAATGTTTGTATCGTGGAAATGACTTCCAATTCATTTTCCCAGTTTCAGGTGTTTATGACAATCCGACAGAACTCACAGGTGCCTCTGCTAACAGAAATGGCATCAGTTACGCTGACAGCCTCAAATTCGCCGCTGGGGCGAATTTTGAGAACCCTGATAATTCAGCATTCTTTGAAAATCCGTTGGCAACGCCTTTAGTTCCTCAGAGAGTTGACAGCTTGGAGCACCATTCAACTGAAAGTCCTTACGATAATCCGTTGGCTCCAAATAGTGGCTCAGGTACTTGCTGTTCTATAATTTAATTGCATGTGAATAGAGTGGTTTTAAGGTACAGTATTTAACTAAAATTACATTATGTAAGTGTCAAACTAGCCAACGATGGAACGAACGAGTAAACTGAAAATATTGATGAAAAAGCGAATTTTATCGACTGTACGTTGATGACACGTTTTGCATATTTGAGACGGAACAAGTTGCACTTTTATTCTTTGATTTCATGAACACCAGGCACCCTAACATATGTTTTACCATGGAGAAAGAGGTGGACCATAAAATACCTCTTTTGAATGTCTTTATTCATAACCATTCACAAGGGTCCTACAACCACGGTTTTTCGCAAGAAAAGGCTCACGGGTCTTCTAACTAATTACTTAAGTTTCACCGCTCCATCGTACAAAATTGGCCTTGTTAAAACACTTGTTGATAGAACCTTTAAAATCAACAACACTTGGACTGGCTTTCGCAATGCCGTTAAGAGCCTCACTTTCCTTTTACGCAAAAACCTTTTCCCCTTCATATCTATTTGAGAACGTATTTAGTAGTGTATTATTAGAGCCCAGACTCCCTCAAATAATGGCAACCAAGCCGGTTCAATCCTCTGTTTCATTGAAGTATTTTAAGTTACGTTACGTAGGTTTCCTTTTCTACAGAAGCCCAGAGTAGATTACGTAAACTAGTTAAGCGTTTTTGCGTTGATTTAGACATTACGCTAGCATTTTCTTCTTTTAAGATCTGCAACATGTTCAGTGGGAGGGAGCCTAAGCACGCGCGTTTTTGAGACGCGGACGGCAACTGGAAGTGAATATTTCGCACGCCAGGATACCGGTCTCTCCCAGCTTTTAAACTTAGGGTATCTAATAGTGAAAAGATACTTAGCGATATAAATGTGGTTGTGTGAAGACAATTTAAAAGGGAAAATACCTCACTTCCGGTTGCCGTCCGCGTCTCAAAAATGTGCGCGCTTAAGGACGTTCGCGCCAATTGTTTCTGCGCATCCTTACTGCGCACGCAAATGCACACGCCACGTCATACACGAGCGCGCGCGCTAAGTAATAAAATGAGAAATGATAGGGCAAAAGGCCATTGCTATAGCTTTGCCTGGATTTAACGGTCTTGGACCTTCGGTGACCCCTATTTTTCTTTCCAGAAACGGATTTTATTTACAATTATCTCCACGTTGTCCAAAAATGAACAAAAAATCAATGTGGGAAGTTAAAAAAATTTCAAGATTTCTGCTCACGGGACATCAAATCTTGCCATCTTGCGGCTGCAAGGCGAGTGAAACTGTGGTCGCTAAATGCGAACTTGATCTTTAAGGAACCTCACCAGTTGACTAAATTCACTTAATAAGTCCACTTAAACAATATTTGGTAGAGAAGATTTCACTTCAAAGATTTAATTGCAATATATTTGGGTTTACAGACACTGGCCTTATTCGCTAACGAAGCCCGATTTTGTCACATTTTGGGTGTTTTTCCGGGCATGTTCTCTCCAAAACGAAGTCGGTGACCCCCCATTTTTTTTACATTTCTGACATAACTAACTCATCATCTTACAGTGGTAAAAGTTTCAGAAAAAAATCAATGTTGAAAAATTTTCGCGCGAACGTCCTTAAGCTCCCTATTAGGTTTATTTGGGGAATGTCAGTTGCGACGGCGCGCGCGGAAAAAAGACCAATGAATATTCAAAATAGAGTAGAATCCACTCTTGTAAGTAATTATTAATTAGTTAAAAAATTTGTAACGCGCAAATATCTATATGAATATAATCAAATGCGCGGTAAAAATAATTAACTTAAAAAAATGGTGTAACGGAAATATAAATTGCTTACAAAGGCGCGCAAAAAAGTAGAATTAGTATAACTATGCATTAATAACATTAAGAGTAAAGTATGTATTTAATAAGATTCTAATTATAAGTTACATTGAAAAAAATAAGTCTCAAGCGAAGATTTAAATTTGCTAAAATTAGTTTCGTTACGTATATTGTTCTGCAATTCGTTCCATACTGCTGAAGCTGCCGTTTTAAAAGAGCGATCACCCACTGTCTTTTTTGGCTTAATACAGTAGATGGTATCTTCTATATTCTGAATTCTCATTGGGTATTTTTGCTGCGCGCGACGTCTTCACTAACGTTCCCGTTCTGTTGCTAGATAAGACTATTCACTTGTGCAACATCCCGATGCATTTTAACGCACATTCGTGAGCATCTGAGAAGGGACAGGAGTTCTCACATTTTCCAACATTTGCAACACTCTGAGGAATGTCGCAGGCTCTGTTCTGAGAGCTGCTTCTCCATTTTAGGCAGCTCATGCATGTCCGCTGGGAAAATCCCAGTCTAAATAGGTAGCTAAAACATGCGGAGCTAACTCTATCTTTTTAGCTACCGGTACGTCGATGTTTTAATGTTAGTTTTAATGTAAGTTTTGCGTTGTTGTTGTTGTTGTTGTTGTTGTTGTTGTAATTTCCTGCCATTAAGCACTTTGAATTGTTTATTGTCGAGTTGCCGGTTTAGTTTGTTTTTCTTTTGATACACTGTTTGCGCATTATTCGATTGTTTGCACTTAGTATTGTAACTTTTAACGGCAGTTTAAAATTCTAACGGCAATGTATTAACATAAGTTCAAATTGTAACATTGACATAAATTCAAATTTGCACTGTAGCGAACACTTGCTACTGAAGGCGACCGATGATCGATCGAAACATGTCTCGCAAACTCAATGTTGTTGACCATTTTTTACAAAAAAGCGCATTCCAAAGCATCTTTTTTCCATCTCGTTGCGTTCTTTGTTCCCACTGAACACTGCAAAGTGATGCTAGTTAGCTTTCTCTTAATATTAGCTATTCTTTTTCCCTAAAATAGAAACACTTTGTGATCGTGGTAAATGTGATGGAATGAACGTCGTATTTATTTACGCAGGTCAAGATGGGTGGGCAACATTTGATGAGAACGGGGCACCCCCTCCTCCCCCGTTGTCATTTCCACGACCCTCCTCAAGAAAGCCACCTCCGGTGCCTAAACCGTACGCTGTGAGCAAAGTGCAGAAGGAACAGCACAGCGAAGTACCAACTGCAACACCATCAGCTGCAGAGTATGAAAGTAAGGACAACAATTCTTCGTTTCCTTGGGATCTCTTACTTATCCCATGGTATGATATCCAGGACACGATATTTCGTTTAGCTCAAGACTGTATTGCTGTTGTGCGATTCCAGTGGTAGCCAGCCATTTGAATCGGCCGGACAAGGAACAAGTCCGCCTTTCTGAAAGACACATAGACCTTTCCCGTACAATCCCGGTTTTATGATTCAGGACAGACAAAAGAGGCAAAAGTTCGAAGGGTAATATCATTGCGGAGATACAGGTATTCGACGCCCGAAACTTTTGCATGGAGACCAAAAGGCGTTCCCGTTTACAAAATCTTGGTCTATGATCTGGCCCGGGTTGCTCGAAGCATGGTTAGCGCTAACTAGCGTTAAATACCATGGAAACCTATAGGATTTGATACCTTAACCTACGGTTAGCGCTAACCAGGCTTCGAACAACCGGCCCCAGGGCCACACATAACGAAATTGGGCAAATTTATGAAACTCTGTGTGTTGTTTCATGTCGTCGTCTGGTAACAGCCATTACAGCACCAGCGGCAAGAAAGAGCGAGAAAAGCAAGGACAACAACCTCGTTTCCAAAGGATCTTTTACTCGTTTCACGTGGATATGAAATCTATCCCTAGATTTCTCGCATCACGCCCTGACGAAAACTGAGGGTTAATTTGTAATGAAGTTATTTGTGGCTTCCTTTGATTCTTTAGGGCCTTTGGATTCAGAGGTGTGGTACCACGGTCCCATGTCTCGCGCGGAAGCTGAATTGCTACTCGAAGACGAGGGCGACTTCTTGGTGAGAGAAAGCAAGTCCAAAGCTGGTCAGTACGTCCTGTCTGGAGTTCAGAAAGGACAGCCAAAACATTTGCTTCTGGTTGATCCGGAGGGAAAGGTTTGTTTTGTTCCAAATGTTTGTCAACTTTACTTGAAAGGGAAACACTGAGTTTTCTTGACTGACACTAGTCCCTCATTTTATTGGGGAGGAGGAAGGGGGTGGGGGGGTGGGGGAAGAGGTTAGTAAAGTGATGTGCGCGCGAGCATAAATCTTTGCGAGAAGGCGCTGTGCGTGGAAGAAAGCAAAAAGTTTCTTTTTAGTAATGCTATACAGACTGAGTACTCCAACTTGATTTTGCCTATCATGCTATTCAGCGCAAAAGTAAAGGACTTCTCGTAGTCTGTGAATTGTCGAGATAAGTGCAAGGTTCTTCTCGTAGTCTACTAACTATACATCGTCTCTCTGTAGTGCCAATCATTAACAACAATAACATTTTTAAACTCATTTTAATAACGGCGTAGAGTCAAACTCTGAATTGCTCACAAGAATCGCAAAATTATTTTCAATCTAGTTTGATCGAGCTTCAAATGCCTGACAAAAATACCGCTGCCAGGAAAAAGAACGTGGTATAGAAAGTGACAAATGTAAAATTCGGTTATAAACTCACGAATTTCCTAAGCAAAAGCTCATCTCAATAAACGCAGCTACTTGCCTACGTAGAACCCCGAAGCTGTCAATTGCGAGTTCGCTTTGTATTTCGGAAGAGGTTACAGTAGGATATAGAATATATGAAAGGCATATAATTGAACTGCGGTTGAAGTTAATGGAAGGCACAGGAAACAGTAGGGATGACTGTGATCATTCATGCGTTTTTTTTGCAGGTTCGAACCAGAGATCGAGTGTTTTCAAGTGTTCAAGAACTAGTTGCCTACCACATGGATAATCACTTACCTATTATATCGTCAGGCAGCCAGGTTACCATAATACACCCTGTTCACAAACATTAATTCACCTGTACTTACTGGCGTTTAGTAGAAACTTCGTTTCCGTAAAATGATACTGGTTAATTTTAAGATTGCTGTTGGTTGTTAAGATAAAGCGTCGAAAGCCTTTCAGGTTCTAAGGTACATTTGTAAAACCAAAATTTTACTTATTCTTAAAAGGAGGTCTTTTAAAAAGTTTTCAGGAAATGAAAGGGAGATTTACTTTCAGGTTTCGTGTCATATTTTCGTTTTTAGACAGGGGGGTAAATATATCCTCTAAAAAATGGCCGAAAAGGTTTCGATGGTGCGGCCTTCGAGAACACTCCCAAGGTTACAGCTAAGCCCGCACAAGCAAATTTTATGTTGCAATTTATCTAGGAAGGTACTGTTAACATTTTTTCCAATTAAGCATTGTTGGTTGAGAGATGTACTGCTTGTTTGCGAAGGACATTTGGTGTTAACGTTGTTATGGTGTCATTAGAGAGCTTTAGATTCTATCTCATAGAACAGTGAGCGCGCGCAAACCAGCCTCATTTTGGTGGAAAAACTTGATATATCGTCGGTAGCAGTTTTGGCATTTTTCGATCAGGAAAAGGCTCAGCGAGTTACCAGCAATAAGAATAATTGAATAACCTATGCTGCTAATAAAGAGTAATACAATATTAATCGTCCGGGTTATAAATTTTCTAAGTATTTTCGCTAAAAACGGGCAGTCAAATCTCGTTCTCGTTCTCTTCCTCGTCCTAGAATCTAAAGGTCCCTATTATGGTGCTCAAGCAACGGGATTTCCTGAAATCGGTGGTGTTGCTTAACTTTTGAAGTTTCCATATACTTAATTAATGGGACTAATGTGAACTTGTTCTTTTTCCTCGTGTACATACGTTGTTTACAGACAGATGATGTTGATTCTCCCTGCTATGAGAAGTCTCTTTTCTTTTTGGGTTCGCTGGGCTGACGGGAAGAGAGTCTTCTGCCATGAGTCGAAACTCACGGTGTTGAGCATGCGCGGCGGTTTCTTAGCGACCGAATCCTCGCGTGATACTTCATGTTGTGTGGACTCACTTAACAACAGCGGAATTACTGTAAAGGAATGCGCGGGAGTCACAGTGAGCAAACAAAACATGGGGCATGCGGTTTGAACAGTGCCGTCCAACATTGAGGGCGGTGGTTGGATCAAAGCGAGTTTCGACCCATGACAGAGGTTTCTTTTCTCTTACTCGTCAGCCAAGCGAACGCAAAAGAAGAGAGACCTCTGCTAACAGAAAAGTGTTGATTATTTCGTGTTTTAATCAAGTTGCCATTGTATGTTGCTCCTATTATGCAATGCACGGGCAAACGAATTTAAAGCAACAAGTTGCTGTCTTCTAGACTGGAGCAAGTACACTTGGCATGTAAAATTTGGTCTTAAAAAGTAATCCCTTAAGATTTCCCAATGAGACTCTTCATGTACAAACATAATCAAACGTACTTGTCTAGGTTAGTCAGAAAATCCTGGTATTTTCGTTTACTTTTATAACACGGAGAAAGAAGTGTAGATTTTATATTTATATCACTTGGAATACTTACTTTTTGGAAGATTAAGTTTTGTCTGCGCGAATTCCGCAAGAACAGCGTAACATATGATTGAAACATCAGAGCGAGAAAGGTTTAAGACAAGACCATAAATTTGTAACATACTAAGTTAGCTTCATTTTCTGAAGCATGACATTTCTCCGAAGACTAGCATTGTAGAAAGAAATTTGCAGTTGATGTCAAGTAAATAGTTTTCCTATTTTAGTGAAAGATTAACATATAATTAATCCAATTGAAACCAAAGCTGGCTAAGGTAGTAATAGCTGGTCTATTATTTTACGTTGATATAATTTACTTAGTTCTCTTTCAGTAGATAGGTTTAGATACGAAATGAGAGAACAGGTAAAAGAGTCGTAAAACGTACAGTTGATTCATAATTTTTTTAAAGTTCTTTCTCGTAATAAAAGTTATTTTTTTCTCTTGCCTTAATTGAAATGATTCATACTTCAAGCTTTCCTTCCTGTACCCCTTCAGACAGGGTTAACGAGAAACAAGAGACCAATGTTGTAAACAAAAACAAGTATTTCGAAGGAAGACAAAATCAGGGTTAACATCTAGGGATTTGAAGAACGACAGGAAACCCCTGACTGATTGAAACGTCCTTTTTATTACCAAAACACATCCCTGGTCCTAAAAAACACCCTTTAAAAAAAACTGGTGACCAGCCCCCTTCCCTGACCTGGATAAAACCCATAATCGCCCAACAGGGATAATAATCAGAAGGAATCCCCTTCTCACGAACACGCCACCCCTAGACATGATATGGAGGACATGATAGGAGCCATGCGGCGCATAAAGCCGGAATTTTGTTTCCGTTGCTACTCTGGAAACAGTGTTTAAGGGCTTAGTAATACTGTTCTCTTTCGTGGGATACCTGCGGCAAAGTTTTGAAAGACCTTCAAAGATTCCAGTCACGTGCTGCTAGAGTTCTCTTAGGTGCTTGTTATGATATTCGCTCCGCAGACCGAATTGACTCTCTTTCTTGGGAAACACTTGATGATAGACGGCGCTATGCAAAGTCAATTTTAACGTATAAAATATTAAATGATTACACCGTCCCCGGTCTTAGGGTCTCTTTTGTTCGAAGAAATGTCGATCAGGTTAATTACCATCTGCGCGATATGGCTACTGCCCTGACACTTCATAAACCGAAAAGGGAATTTCTAAAACAATGGTTTAAATTTAGCCGTGCTATGCTTTGGAACGAGCTCTCGAATGAAGCGAAACTCGCCGCCGAGTCAATCCCTTCATTTAAGAAGATTTTTAGAAAGTAGCTGGGTCTTGCCAAGAAGTATATTTTTATTGTAGTTTTTCTGTAATAGTGGTAGTAGTTGGGTACTTTAATATACGGTTTACCTCCATGGAAACCAGCCGAGTGTTGTTGGGGCTAGCATGTTTCTCTTTTAAGTAACGCATTTTCTACCTACCTACCCCTCCTCTCCGTCACTTGACATTTGCGGATACAGTACAGTATTCCTCACACAGGAACAATTAGAATATGAGAACAGTGGCGGCCACGCGATCCATCATGATAACTGAATAATAATTCAATGTGTTAGGCCCGGCCAAACGGCTTCAACATCCGTTCGATTTTGTTGAACAGCGATTTTAAAACCATATGTCACCCCCCTCCCCCCACCCCTTTCAACCGAGTTGAAACAACAACCCTTTAACATTTCTTTTGTTGTCGGGAATTTTGAATGAAGTTTGCCCCCCTCTTTCAACATTTGCGACTTCAGATTGTAGTACGAGGGCGTTCTCAGTTCTGAGCTCGCGCATTTCGAATATTTTCGTTCTGTAAACGTAATGCGCGTGTCCATTACAGAAACCTCGTACTCCAGTCTGAAAAACGATGGGCACGATATGCACACGCACGCTATGCAAACTCAATTTGCATTGGTAATTAATACCCTGGGGATTATGGAAATGAGACTATAAAAGAGGTTACATATGCTCCACCCCGTCACTCTACTCGAGGCCGCAAAAGGGAAGGGTTTGACTTTTGTGTCCGATCAACCCGACTTACTCGATGGCCGATGCAGATCAAGTGTCTCACGCTGCAGCGGAGGAGGCTATAGCGGCAATCAGCAGCTGAGGTACATCCGGCAGTTGAGATTCAACCTGCCGTACGGGCGAATGAAGTACGGTGTCGTACGCGTTGTTGCTGTCCCCTTGGTTTATAATGTCACGCTGGTTGGACTCTTCGCGTCCTCAGTTTGGTGGTCAATTTTTGCTTTGTGCTGACAATACCTGCGTGGTTTGCCTGAGGGGCGAGGTTTTAGTTCTTTTAGTGTCTGTGAGGCTCGCCGACGTAGCGAATTTTGTGGGTGCTTACAGTGTCTGTGTGTTTTTTGCCTGTGAGGCTTGCCTGTCTGGCAAAATCTTAACTTGTTTGCCTGTGAGGCTTGCCTGTGTGGCGGAATCTTAACTCATTTGCCTGTGACGGAGGCTTGCCTGTGTGGCCGAATCTTAACTCATTTGCCAGTGAGGCTTGCCTGTGTGGTAGAATTTGTACTGGTTTTGCCTGTGAGGCCTGCCTGAGTGGCGAGGTATTTTCGTCTGTTACTGCCCGCGTGGTTTGCATGTATGGTTTGTCTGTGTGGCGGGGATTTTATCTACATTCTTTGACAAAACTCTTGTGAAAAATCCTAGCTTAAACATCATTTGACATGCACTTACAAAGTATATTGGTCCTGTGACGAATGTTCTCAGGAGAATGCGTTAAGAAATGACCATTTTTCGTTGTTTTTTATTCTTCCAGTTTTTTCTAGGGTTGTATTTCAATAGCTCTTGATCGGGGTTGTGATCTTCTTACGACTACAAAACTCCAGCGATAAAAATTCAAACACGCTTTATTCCTCATTCAACTGCCTACGACGGCGTGAACTCAACCCATGCGGTGAAAGCGAAAAGCGGTTAAGACTAGAAAACAAACAGATACAAAACTTACTTAGTAAAATGAACTAATCGTAAACAGAAACTCGACGAAAAGATACACTTACATTTGTTAGGAGCTGGTAACTGAATTGACTGCTCGAAGCGAAGAAAGTTACATACAAACTGCAGAAAGCGAAACTACTAGAACTACTCACAAGCGAAAATGACTGATCGAGAACCCTAGAAATGACTAAATTAAGCCTTAAATACCTCTAAGAGAACGAATAAATTAAGCACTAAATTCCTGATTAAAAAACTGACAACTGCATTCCTGAGGGAGGAATTCAACCGCGCTAATGAGCAGGCGTTTGGATCTAACAGGGGTGAGTGACTCCTGTTGGTATACCGTATATCTCGGTAGCCACCACACGTTCTGCTCTCAGGCGTGCTCAAGTCGCTCCCTCCTGGTCGCGAACCCCGGTACCGCTAGTTTTCTTTGTTTTCTATTCCTTATCAATAGTTTGGACTAGAGGTGAAACCCCTATTTACACCCTCTTTTTGTTTACATGATGGGTCGTAAACGAAAGATAATGGTCTCCAATGAGGGGTCCCTGGGGCTAGCAAGTCACTGGGTAGAGTTCCAAAATCAGATTAAAGGTATCAAACCGAGACGCTGTACAGCTTGGGTGTATATAAACGGGGTTCCCGGCCTGGGGGGAGTGACGGAGGCGGTCCATTGGAGGGAGGTGCTCTCGTCGGGCGTGTCTCCTGTGTTGGAAGCTTTGAAATTGGGAGATCCCGATCATTTCTTCGTTGGTGGCTTACACCAGAACGTTAGGGCTTGGGATGATATTCTTGAGAGCCATCCCTTAGCGGAACGTATTGGCAGGTGGATTCGGGACAAAATGCTCATTCTTGAATTTGCTCGTCCGTTTTCGGCCGCCTCCAAAACAGTTTCCGAACCATGCGTCGTACAGATAATTCTCCGATTTTATATCTCAGGAAATTATTCTTCGTGTTACTACAGGAGCTTTCAGGTATGGGGGAAGTTGGTGTTGATAACCCCCCCCCCCCCCACCTTTTTGGTTTTGCCTTTAACGGTAGAACCGACCAAACCAAGATTATGTATCGATGCCAGGTTATATTACATATTATGTTAAGTAAGGATTGGGAAGAGTAGATCGTGTATAAGTTATGGAATTGAGAGAAATAAACATTTTGTGTTGTCAGGAAGATGAGAATGGAGGCAGGCTTGGGGAAGGCCAGAGCGATTCTCCATACCTTATTACCATA
>OX421448.1:36733574-36751074 GCA_949126865.1 Montipora capitata | reverse complement strand
TTTATGTTTCGCGCAAGACGTTTCGGCTGGTGCTTAAGCCTTCATCAGTTGCAATATAACGGTAGCACGCTTGAGTCAACTGATGAAGGCTTAAGCACCAGCCGAAACGTCTTGCACGAAACATCAAAAAAACTAGTCAGTGTCAAACCATTATCTTACTTTACCGTGGCCACCCAACAAACTTTCACATTTGACAACCCACGTGTAAATACGTCAACTCAACAACCCATGCAACGGTGTTTAAATTGCAACCGTGCGGACTTTGCAAGGAGGCGGGACTGTCAACGAAATTCGCACACCCTGATTGGCAGATAATTTGTAAAAAACTTTGTTAGGTGGCCACGGTAAGGGGCGTCGCACTGTAAAGATGCAAAGCATGGACCATAACATCAAAGACCAAGGGTAGGTTCGGGCGGCCGAGACGTGAGTTCTTGGAATGAAAACGGTGTATCCAAACCGGCAAAATTAGGAACACACAAAATCAGCAAAAAGTGGTAGTACGGAGTGTGCCCACTTTTGTGGAGTGCGCAATACTTGGGTAGTATGGCCAGATGTTGAGAATGGCGGACCAATGGATACCAAATAAATGGTTCATCGGGAAACTTAAGACCAACAGACCCGTAGGACGGCGAAGAAAGCGATGGATTCAAAACATTACCGAGCCTCTCACAGGTGTTCGGTACCTTTGCACTCTGTAATTGACCTCTTTAGCTTGTACGTTTTGTTTTCCCATTTCAGACCACGTGATGTTTTTTTTTTCCATAAGTCATTCGTACATAAGCACGTGCATAAGACGATATTCGGAAGAAACTGTTCTCTAGAGTAACACCACGTGGTCTGAAATGGGAAAACAAAACGTACAAACTAAAGAGGTCAATCGAAGCCGAATTATCCATAGATCTCGCGAGATAAATGGAAAACGCTAATCCGATGACAGGTGTTAAAAAATTACGAGGAGTTGAGTGAGAGGTATATTTTGAAGAGATGTTTTGGCTGTAGTCGCGTTTTCAGGGACCTTGAGATCTATGACGGTGGCGTCATCGAGAGCGCCATTACATCGAACAATAGTTCAGGAACAAAGCAAAGGCTTTGCAAGTGCGATTTCGACTTTCTTAATTTCTTTTCAGTTCTTTGCAAATTTACTGTGGAAATGACAAATTTCAAGTTGTATGAAAAACGTAAGCAAACAGTGCCAAGTTTTTATTTTCCCTTTTATTTTGAACGCCGTTCCATCCAATTTAGTTGATGGGTACTTAGGATAGTATGTAGAAAATGATTTTGTTGGAACAATCACGAAAACGTTTCAAAAACGAAAATCTGCAAGTTTCCATGATGTGTTCATGTTGCCGTCGTAGGTTTACGGGACCCTTTTGTTATAGACTCAACAGAATATCGCGTTTCTGAATGGTCAATGACGAATGCATAAATAGGTTACTGAGTGCAATACAGAAGTTGCTACCAAAACAGCGATGGAGTAATTTTATTGAGTATACAATAAATAAAAAGCGTATGAAATTCCTTGTGCATTTCGTGATTTATGGTCAATCGTGATGTTTTCAAGGTTCCCAAATTGCACTTGCCTACGTTTTGAGAAATTTCAAAACATCACGAGTGACCATAAATCACGAAATACACAATGACGTTCATACGAATTCCTATACATATGCACAAGCGTTCATACGATTTCCCGTACTTTTAAGTCCCTAATATCTTCCTCCGGTTGGTTCTGCACCACCGGAAGTCTGGGAATCATGAACTTTCGGTTACTCTGCTACTTTAGCTACGACTGCGCGTTTTCCGTTGTATGATCTCCAGAACTGTTATGTACAGTCTCAATCGATTTCGTAAAACCAAAACCAAAGTAATTACTTTGGCCAATCAAAAGGGACGGAGACAATCCAGTAGACCAACCAAAACTCGAAGCAATCACACGTAGCCGACACAAAGCGCGGGAAAATGTTAACGCGCGAGTCACGATTGGTTTTGGTTTCACTTCTGACTGGCTGAAAAAGTGGGGCGACAACTTTAAACCAATCAATTAGTGAAGTAATACAAAATCAAAGTAATTCGCTAATGACTTTCGACACTCAATTGAAAACCGCTCTATTGATAACCAGCACGAAGTGCCCCTTAAGTCTAAGCATTTGCTACGCATTTTCAACAACAAGATAAGTGTGAAGGCTATTTGTGGTTATTGTTTGATAAGGGCAAATGCAACTGTTTATCTTTACTTGAGGACTGGAGTTTGGCGGGGGAGGGGGGGGGGGGACACTTGATGACGTTGGGGAGGAGAGGGGCACTTCGTGACGCTGACATCTTTGCGAGGGTGCGATAGTTTTTTTTCAGTTGACTTTTTTCACTGTTTGCTCATCAATGATTTAAACTTCGAAAAGGCAGAGCAGTGCCATTATGGATGATGACAAAGTCTACTGCCAAAGCTTACAGTTTGTGCAATGCTAAACCCTAGTCTCCTCTGGGTGTCAACAGCTCTGGGCATCGTAGATTCATGTCTTGCAAAGATAAGCTGCACTGGAATACTTTCGCCGTTATATTTCTGCAAGGCAGTTGTTATGACGTCACGACTCAAACGCAATTTTATAAATGTCATTATAATGCGACGCGAAGTGAACTTCAAGTCCTTCTTTCACGAACTCCGGCAGATCAGCAAAGTCTTTTCTATTCCCTTCGGGTAAAATAATGCAGTCTACGTCAGCTCGGCGAGCCTACCAAACAAAAGTTAATAAAGTTAACAATCATGAAAAAAAAAACAACAACAACGAATCCAGCGAATCAAGTTGATAAGTAACACTTACCGCAATGGTTTTCTCTTTTATTCCTCCAACAGGTAAAACCTATAAAACACATGGAAAGCGATATCTATTGAAAACCAGCAAACATAATTTGCCAAAGTCGTTTTGAGGCCTAGTTCACAAGGTTTTAGTGCCAAGGAACTGTCTTACTTTCTCAACCAATTCTTAATTCACACATCCAAAACAACGTCTTCAAAAAAAAATTTTTTTCTTCCAGTATTTTTTGCGGTACATTGCTTCCACTGGACTCAAAAGTGCAAAGAGATCAAATTGTACGTTTTACGTTTAGATTCAAGAAAAAAATCTAATTCTATTTTCTCTTCTTATGTGTTCATGATTCTTGTTCACTCACAAAAACTGGGCAAACAATAAGGTGAACAGTGAACCAAAATAGCGGCAAATTCTGAACATTTCAAAAATAAACCAAGACCTTGTTAATCACTTAAAGAGCATAGCGTTTTCGTCTTAACTGATGCTTAGATTCAAACAAGAAAATAAAAGATCATGGGCACTTAAACGCCTTAAAAAAAAGAGATTTTTTGCTTGGTAAGACTGAATTTTAGCATCTGAAAGGGTTATGACTTTATTCTATATCTCAAAATGTCTTTGTACGATAGGCGCCTGGGTTACGGTTTGGGATCTGTTTTAGTTCCCAGGGCCCGGTTGTTCAAAAGCCGATTAACGCTAATCCCAGATTAAAAATTAACCAAGGAGTTTATTTCTCTACTTCAAAATGCTGTTCAACGCTGATATTCGGCAGAACTATAAAGTAGAAAAAGTCAATCTTGAAAAGCATTAATAAGCATAAGAAACTTTCACCAAAATGTTGAAAACATGATACCAAAGTTGACGCTAATCCTGGTATAAGTTAATCAGCTTTTGAACAACTGGACCCAGGTGTCCATCGTCCAAGGGTATTCAAGTGCCAAAAAATTCCAGGAAGGGACAAAGTTGTTTTCACGTTTAATTTTAAAAAAAGTAAGGAGATAACGACAGGATTGCGTCACCTTTCCAGTGAGGGATACCTCTCCAGTCATAGCTATATTCTGTCTAACAGGTTTGTTAGTAGCAAGAGACAGAAGCGCCGTGATGATAGTACAGCCAGCCGAGGGTCCGTCCTTGGGTGTGGCTCCCTGCAATCAGATAGGCCGTTTATGTTTACTATGAAGTCTCGTTCAAAGAAGATAGACGAGGTCCACTGACGAGAGTGTCGTATTTGTCCTCGGTGGTTCCAATTTCAACTCTATAATGCTCAGTAAAAAGCAAACTAGCTGTTTCCTGTCTGTTGCAGTAGTAGTTGCTGTTTTCAGTACACAGACGGCGTATCTGGGGAGAGGTAATTTTCTCGCGTCACCGCAAAAGTGAGCGGATGCCAAGTCGCATGTGAAAACGGTCTTCAAAACCACTCGTCACCATACCTCTCGTGGCCACACAAAATACTCGCGCGAACTAAAATAATACCGCAAAAACACCTTGCAACCTCCGCTGGCTATTCAGCCATTGTATTTCTTTTCCTATTCACTGTTGTAAAGCACAGCTTGTAACCTACGGGGGACGTGCGGAATGAGCTAACGAGACAACATTTGTTCACAAATGTCCCTTGTAAAATTCATTAATAATTCATAAGAGTTATGACCAATCAATAGGCAGTATTTGAGTCACATGTGCCCCTCTGTAAACTCCAATGCATGTCCAATTACTGAATGGCAAAACAATCCTTTCATTCAATTTATTTTATCATTTCACAAGTACGATAAAATATGAGCGGGAGATTTGTATGGGCGTTTGCAATGGCAAGCCTTCGGCTCGCCATTATAAGAGCCCATGCAGATCTCCCGCTCATATTTTATCCACTACTTAAAACTCGCGGTGCCTGTTCAATTAAGGATGTATGGTCCGAATCAAAAGGACATTTGGAATACAAGAATGCTCAACGATAAGAAACCCACGACCAATAACATTACAAAGTTCCTTATTTCTTTGTCTCAGTATGCTGATGTCACATGACTTTGCTCACCTCCGGAACGTGAAGATGTATGGATGCTCGTTTGAAAAAGTCGTTGCTAGGATCCTCTCTTGCAAGGAAACCCTAAAAAGATTAACAAAGATAGAGTGAAAACTCAGTAAGATATGTTATTGACATATTGCTATCGGAAGATCATTTCTGTCATCTCTCCCGACTTGTTCGGAACCGTTAACGAAAGCCCGGATAAAATTTAGAGGTAGGACTCAGCTCTTTACAACCTCTAATTTCAATGGACCCCTTAAGGACGCAGCTTCTTGTTTTCAGGGTTAGGGTCCATCGTTGATTGGTTGGTTGTTTTGTTCAATTGCTTTCTGAGCCAGTCCCGAGAGCCGTTGTAATAGCGTACTGACCCAAAATTTAGGTTAATGGTGATTGTTCAGTATTTCGTTTTTGGAAAGCTTTTAGAGGAAAGTAGTTAGTCGTATACAATCAAACTAACCAAGCAGAACTTGAAAGCATACAGCTGCAGCCGGTACCAAACGTAAGAAATGCTCACAAACATTTTAATGGGGCCTCCTAAATGGCCTCGTCGAGCTACATTAATTTCGTCCCTAACAAAATTATTTTTAAAACGGTTTAACCTGCAGTTTCAACGTCATTTTGCTTTGGGTATTCTTCTTAGTGTTAAAAGTGATGCTCGAGTCTTGACCTCAAAAGACGCAAAAATCGCATGGGTTAAAGGTTTATTTCTCAATGATTGACTTAAAGAAGAAAAAGGGTGTTGGGCCCCCAACAAGCCGCTCTGAATAATAAAGTAATGCATCATGAATGAAGAGGAACGCTGACCCACACTAGTGGTTTGTTTCCCTTAGATTTTTTAGCCTTATCCCAAACTAGAGAGCTTAAGCACGCGACGTTTTTTTCAACACGGACGGCGACCGGAAAGACCATTTTAAATTTTGAAAAATTTTAATGACCGTCAAATTTAATTTCTTTTTTTGCAACGCTTCATTTTTATTTGCCACTTGCTTTCCTTTACAGAAATGTACCAAATGGATTGGACAAATCAGCTTACACTGGCAGATCTGAACTTTGCTTCACATTCAGAATCATTTCAGGATTATCGATCGTAACTGGATTGAAAATTTCAAGCCGTGTTCTCTTCCAATAAAACAATAGGTTCATCCTCTAAAATCAATCTTTGATTGTAGCTCTGAAAAAGTATATCTCTTGTCTTTCTTAAAGAAGTCATGATTCAGTATTAACAAAGAAGACAAAGAATCAAAACTGCTGTACAATTAACTAGCGATGCCGTAAAATCAATGACGTGACATGCTCAACGCAAACAAGTCAAGTCACAGACGCCGGTCTCGACCCAGTTTCACCTCGGTTACTTGGCGTCCGTGTTGACAAAAACGTCTCGTGCTTAAGCTCCCTAATAGTGGAAGAGGACGTGGGAGAGCCCAGAAAAGCAGGGGGCTAAGGGAGGGAGGGGGGGGGGCGGGGGTACGGGAGACATTGAAAAAGAGGGCTAGAAAGGGGATCTCTACGAAGGCCGGAAGCGCGCTGCCCTTAATATACTTTGAATACATTCGAATGGAAACAGCCATGAATAAGAGAAACAAGGTGAACTACACGAATAAGGTAAGATTTAAACCTTGGCGAAAGTATATGCAATATGTGAACTCTCTTTCATCACATCACCCAGCTGTCCTGTTACTTCTAAAGATGGTTGGCTTTTTGTATCACCGCTGGATAGAGGCTCTTTGAGGGAAGTCTCAATGTAAAGCGTAGAACCACCTTAAAAATGAAGCAAACATACAATTAATGTTGATGCGAGAAAAAAAAAAGCCCCGTGTATATGATTGCCTGTTCACCTGTGGGTTGTCAATCCGGACACTGTATCACCGAGCTGTAAGGGAAATCTTTCTTTACATTTTTTCGCCTCATTAGCATAAGGTCATCGTTAATCTTTTCTAATCAGCCAGCAGCCAAGACTTAAGTAGGGAATATTGAAGGTGCATTGCATAATGAGCTAATCTCTGAGCAATGATGTTTTGAAAATTCGAGATTTTATAAGGGATGTATGGGATTCATTGACGCTTTTGCCGGCCGAGAATTTGTCAGCTTTTTTAGTTTTTGATGCCTAATAACAGGCTAATTGTTAAAGCTAAAAGGCTTAAAATTGGGGATCGAACCTTTCACATTTTGAAGTCAATTTTTAAATAGTATGATGCTTTCTGTGAGCAACTCGTATGTTAATGAAACAAAATGTATATAATAATGACTCAGCAAAGATTTCAGCAAATAATTTCCTAAACTCGTGGACGCTAGGCCATTAAACTAAAATCCTACACAAATTAATTGATACATGCGTGAATTTTAGTGCAATTATCGAATTATATCAATCTAATTATAAGTTGCAGATGAAAATGGGCTATTTACCTCCCCCCCTCCCCCTCCCCTTCATTCATTGTGAATGTCCAAACCTTCTTGTTGTTGAGTATCACCAGTTTAGTTGGAGTCAACATTGATTTGAGGGGGAAGGGGAGGGGAAAAGATACAAGACAAAGTTGAGTACCGAGTGAAGTCCAAGCCAGTCCCATGACCACCCCTGCTGGAGTTTCATCGTAAATGCGGTCGCTGTTAAACAGTGGCTTGCCGACGTATTCATGAAGATTTTCAGTCGTAACTTCCACCGCTCCATCGGCACCTTGAACAATCTTCAGAGCTGCCTTACGGAATATCTGCGGGAAAGCAAAGCGATTGACATTATTCACTAAGATGTGCTCTAGATAATTTTCAAGCAATCTCTTGAGTTCAAAGAGTAACAACGTTTCGGCGCTTTGTTACGCATGTGGAGCATTTGAGTCTAAGCAGCGATTTCAAAACGGTAAGCCTTTCCATGATTGTGTTAAGTACCTATGTTAAAACAGTTGTAAAATTTGACAAATTTCAACTGCTAGCATCGTTTGGTCAGTGGATATCGGCGGTAGCATGAAGTACAAGACAGAGGTTCGTGTCTCTCACTATTCTTTCACGAGAACACATGAGCCCAACAAATTGACCTGCTCCCAACTGAGTGACGTCATAGCTCAGTTGGTAGAGCATTGCACCGGCATCGCAGAGGTCATGGGTTCGAATGTCGTTGAAGCCACCTGAATTTTTCAGGTGTCTAGAGTGGTTTTCAATTGAGTGTCGAAAGTAATAAGATAATTACTTTGGTTTTGCATTACTGCACTCAGTGATTGGTTCAAAGTTTTCTCGCCACTTTTTCAACCAATCAGAAGTGAAACCAAAACCAATCGTGGGTCGCGCGTGCACATTTTCCCGCGCTTTGTGTCGGTTACGCCTAATTACTTCGAGTTTTGATTGGTTTACTGGATTGTCTCCGTCCTTTTTGATTGGTCAAAGTAATTACTTTGGTTTTGGTTTTACGACACTCATTTGAAAACCGCTCTATTTATAGAAGAGACAATTGTTTAAATTGCCCAGGTAAGTGCGAGGATCACTTATCCATTTCGTTTACAAACCGCATCAGAAGCTCATGGCCTTTCAAGCGTTTAACTCTGGATCAGAGCTGGATTTTTTTTTAAGTTAAAAATTCCTTATTTGGATGTAACGTAGCTCGTGCATTTTCCCGCGCGTGCAGCTTCGATCTTATTTTTGTCCACATTTGGGTTACAATTGATGTCCTAAAATCATCAGCTTTGTTCCGAGGAAAAGAGTTGCAAGTTACACGCCTCGAGGTCATGTGTTTCTGCCTGCACTTTAAATATACATTTATTTCATTCAAAAGAGTATTGCTCCATGAGGTACAAAGTTATTGACCGAATGCAAAAATGGCCGCCAACAAATTATTCTTTTGTCTTTGTGTTAATTAGCCTAACTAGCCTCGTTCACACGCGTAAAATTGAAAGAATTTGGGCTGTAAAACGAGGCTAGTTAGGCTAATTAACACAAAGACAAAAGAATAATTTGTTGGCGGCCATTTTTGCATTCGGTCAATTGGCTTGCAACTTAACTACAAAACAATAACGTATACACCGGCTTACAAAAGTTCCTCTTCCATGCAAGATTTCCCTCTTCTTCTTTCATTTTACTTACTCAGTGGAATAATCCTCTCTAAACGCTTACCTTTTCAATATGTTTCTGTAAATTTCTGACACCACTTTCTCTGCAGTATGATTTAATAAGAAGTGATAGTGTAGGATCGTGTATTGAAACTTGTTCCTCTGATATACCAGCGATCTTTCTTGCTTGTGGAATAAGGTAAGTCTGATAAAAATAAGAGTGACACATGAACAGATTACTGGGGTCTTTTAATTCACGGTTTAAAATGGAGTATCGAGAGATTTAGCATCGCGTTACCGTGAAACGGAAAACGGGATACGGCAGGCGGCTGTTGTTTTTCATTAAAGCGTGAAAAACGTCTTACTGTAACTTTTAGACTGAAGTAAAAAGATCTAAGCTTGTTGACCAAAATGAAGCTTGCAAAAGCACTGATCTGTAGCGCTGCTCTGTTTCGTTTTGAAAGCTGCACTTTGAGGAAAACCGAGGAAAAGATGATAGCGGTTTTCTAAATGTGGCTGTGGAGACGTGAACAAAGAGTGAGTTGCAAAGAGTGGCGAACAAACGATTGGGTCAGGAGAGAAGTAGATGTAACCTCTGAGCACGGAATACGCTAGAGGAAGTGAAAAAGAGAAAGCTCAGAAACTATGACCACTGGAAGTGACACCTAGCCGGTTAGGACAATGTTAGAAAGAGAGGTATGTGCAAAAGGAAGGGAAGGAAGAAGGAGAAGTGAGTGGATATATAACATTGTAAAGTGGAGGGAGGATTTAAATTAACCAAGGAAGGAGACCATCGAAAGGGAATGTCAACTGACGACCCTCATAGGGATAAGACCAACTAGAGTGATCTCTCTTCAGTTGACAAATTGCTGGATATCAATAGCTAACAGGCAAGGAATCAGATACAATGAAATATCCTTGATTTTCTGCGAAACAGAAGCAAATCTTATCCAAACGTTTGCCGAAAACACTCTCCCTTATCTATACCGTAAAATTCCGAAAATACGCCCCTCCGTGTATAAGCCCCTCCAAATATACGCCCCCCAAAGCGGCAACGCAAAAAACCCTCCGTTAAGTCGCCCCTCCAAATATTAGCCCCCCGGGAGCTTGTACTGGGAAAATTGCCCTCAAATACAAAGCAAAAACGGTAAATTTACTTCTAACTATAAGGCTAGCCTAATCGATTTGGAAACGCAAATTTCCCTCCGTAGCTAAGCCCCTCCGAATGTAAGCCCGGCCAAAAATGTGCTCCTCGAAAAGGGCCTTCGAAAAATATAAGCCCCGGGCCTTATTTTCGGAATTTTACGGTATATCACGACGTTAAACGCAATTTTTGGTCTGAATTTGACGTTGAATGCCTTCAATTGTTTGCAAATCGCTAACTTTATGAAATTAAATTGGACTAGAAGAAACCACTCGCTGTATTGTGATATTGGGAATAACGGCACACACCTGTGCAATTGATTTCTTCTCGTCCTCTACATATCCCGACACATTTATGATCTCCATTCTGTCCTTCAATGGTCCAGGAATTGTGTCTGTGATATTTGCTGTGCATATAAACAAAACCTGGGGGGAAAAAAGCAACTTTAAGTCATTCGTCAGCAATAAAGGGAGCACGATGATGTATAGATCGTCAAACAAACATTGACGACGGAATGGGCTACCTTCCTATCTTTCACGCCCGATGGATGTATAAATTTCACGTTATGGCGTTAGCGAGAGTCGCTTTTGCGCACTGTCAGAAGCAACGAGAAACCGGTTGTATTTTGTTGAAAGAATAGCGTTTGAGCACATCATCTCAAAAAGAAAGAAAAAATGGAAGAAATTTGGTGAATTCTTTCGCCACTCTGTTCTCCTTGGTAGCCAGCAAAGGTGTCATTACTAATAAAATGACAAAAGGGAGAGATATTCTCCTCGCATTTGGAAACACCAGCCGGAACTCATCATGACTAAACTATTTACTGTTACCTTGGACAGATCCACCTGTACATCTAGATAATGGTCCAGGAAGCCTGAATTCTGCTCCGGATCAAGAAGTTCGAGGAGGGCTGAGGCGGGGTCTCCCTGAACACCACGACCTATCTTGTCAACCTGAAAAAAAAAACAAACAAACAAACAAAAAAAACAAAACAAAAAGAAAAACAGATTTGATGTTAAGTCACAAGCAGGCGAGAGCCAACTGAAAACAGCCGCTTACATTACAGCATCAATTAAGAGCAGTTTCACAGCTGATTTTGTTAACTGACTTGTCTAAAAACAACACGTGCAATATTACCCATCGTTAATTGTGACTGCAATGAATCCGCGTCATACTTTACACTAATCACAGAAAAACTAGGCCGAAGGAAAATTTCAACTTCGAAGCACTCAACACTGGCCACAAGAGTAAAACTTAACTTAACCAAATACCAGCTTAATCGGAAATTATACTTACGTTAAGTGTCACTATTAAGAAAAAAAAATTGGCAAATACTTCTCGAAAAGGAGATCCCGATCAGTGCTTATCACTACAAATGTATACATTTTACTTGGCGCGCCTAAAACATTGCTTTTGTTGAATACAATTTCAGCGTAAAACTTTTCTATCGTGATATTGAAATTTTAATATGGACATTTCATATTTGAAAGCTTATAATTACCTCGTCAATAAGAATAAGAGGGTTTTCCGTTCTGGTCTTCTTAAGACATTGGATAATTTTACCAGGCATGGCACCAACGTACGTTCGCCTGCGAAAAACAGTGTTACCGAATATGACAATCCACAAATATTAATTAGCGAATAGAATAATGGCATATTACAAAAACGCTTAAGCACGACTAGTCTGTCAGAAGCATTGCATTTAATGAAAGGCGGACCCAACAAAATTTTTGGGATGTCATGCAACGCTCCCCGCAACCAAAGGAACTCGGGAGAAGCGTTGTGCGATAACCCAAAAACGGCTGCGAAGGACTCTATACGGTAATTAGGGTCCAACAGAATCTTTCTCGATAAAATACATGACGAAGCGGCGCATTTTTTTCGGCACTTGCAGAAAACTATAAAAGATAAGTTTTTCTTATCTTGCTGTTGTTGTTATTGTTTCTTCATTGTAGTTTGTTGTATAGTAGGCCTACACCAGCCTATGAATGCCAAATATTAACCAGTTAATCAAATAAAGTACTATGTATGTACAGTACACAGCTCTGGCAGATGAAGTACAACTCAAGGTGGAAGATCAGGTAGACAGCTTGGACATACCGCAGGACCATAAGACATACCATACATGTTGGGCGATCAGAGACCACCTAACAACGCGGTTGAAAAGGGTAAAGCAATAATCTTAAGTCAACCGCCGACGGCTACCATGCAGGAGACCTCAGGTTCGAACCTTGTCGGACTAACACACAGCCCAGGGACAGGGTCTTTCATAACTGAGGAAAAACTGGGGATTCTGTGATTTCATCTGCAAATCTCTTCGGATAAGCAATATAAATTGTGGACTTCGGTGCTTATAAAACCTGAGGGATGTTAAAAAAAAAACCCGACACACCGTTCCCATCGTTTCTCTTTACTCATTCATATCGTTTGAAAGTCGCTTTTGCTCAATCATTCCAACCTCGTTGCTTTAAGGTGACTCACACCAGTTTCATAACTTTCAAGAAGCTACATTATTTGGAAGGTTTGGCTCTACAACACTGTATCACCAAACAGCTATGTTTTATACCAAGTGAAACAACGAAAATTATTATGGCTCACCGAAATGCGCTCAATGTTGTGACATGAAAGGTCACCATAGTAACAGGAAAACCATCTAAAACCATCAACGAACTCGGTGACCCCTATTTTTTAATGACTTAAAGTGATTACCAGGTTAAGCTGAAACTCTTGGGAAAAAAATTAAAATCAAATTTTCTTCTAGAGCGGATTCAGAGCTAACTTTACAATTGGAAAATTGTGTACCAAAACATTGTTGAAGAGTCAATCCTTCTAATAAGATAGTCTCTTGAGATTGTTGAAACCGATTTCAGCCAGTTTAAATTGCACAAAAACGTACTTTGGTTGACATTTGTTAGACAGAGGTGATTACGCTCAGGCTTGTCAAAAATTCTTCTAATATAACTGATTAGTTGGGTGGTGACCTCAACGCAGAAATTAAAGTGCTACCATGACCAAACTATTCTTCTCTTTCTTTGGATTTCAAAAATTTGTTAACTAAACACAAAATCACCCAAGGGCTGGCGCAGTGATGAGAGCACTCGCCTCCCACCAATGTGGCCCGGGTTCGCTTCCCAGACTCAGCGTCATATGTGGGTTGAGTTTGTTGGTTCTCTACTCTGCACCGAGAGGTTTTCTCCGGGTTGCTCCGGTTTTCCCCTCTCCACAAAAACCAACATTTGACTTGATTTCCATTGATTTGTTGATTTCGGTTTATAGAGTTCCCAATTAGTAGTGCTCCAGCGCTAGAAGACTTGACACTTTACTTGATAAATATATGTTATTTGCCAGATGGGAGGTCCGTATAGCGACCGACCCTTAGCTGGTAAATAATTTTTTTTTCCTCTCTCTCCCTTCCTCTCTGAAATCACTTTTTTAATTGTTTACTCAAACCGCGCTTGATAGCGAATGTAGTATTAAAGCAACTTACAAACTGAACTTTTCAAAGAGAAATGTTTTTATTTGAATTCTATTTCCAAACCTCTTGTCTAATAAAAAGTAACTTCTGTATGTAAACGGCTGAATTAATCTGCAGCACAGGAGTTTCTGGTTTTCAGACTTTTAAACTCGTGTTTTGAATATATAATAAGCTGCATTTAACTGTTGAAGTTTCAAGGATTTAAGTGTTTGTGCAAAATTTTCGTAGTTTTGGCGAAAAGGAGATGTATGTTTATATTCCATCTAGACATGAATTAGAAGGAAGGTGAGCGAAATCAACGGTATGTTTTATTTCCGTTGACCCATTTGAATCATGAGCTGACGTTTACACGCTGAAATAGCTAGTGAGTAAATGATGTCACTTTTCCCTAGATCCAACCCTTTGAGGTTGGAGCGTGAGTAATGGCGGACCGTGAAGTGCAAAACCTACACTCAAAGTAAGCAGCCTCTGTATAAAAATCAATGCTCGAAATTTTTCCAGTCACGTTTTAAGCAAACACATTTTCAGAATCTGAAGAAAAAAAGGAAGTGGATTTTTGATCATAGTAGCACTTTAATTTGTGTACACTAACCTGTGACCTTTGATCTCTGCTACGTCTGTCATTCCACCAACACTGAACCTGAAATACTGAAAAAGTTGCGTATAAATATATATAAATCTCACGGCTAGAAGTATAATTTATTATTACATGTATCTTAACGTTTTAAATTGACTTTATTTTAAATCAAATTATAACAATTTTGTTAAGGGCCACCACGGAAATCCGAGCAGTCCAGAAAAGAGATCGGAGAAAATCCAGTTACTTCCGTTATTTTTTTTTTAATTCTGTTGTTCCTCTTTCCTAAGAATCTTATTAGATATCAAGATTAGATACTAGATTGTTTTACCTGTCTGTTGAGAGCTCTTGCAATCGATCTCGCAATACTTGTTTTTCCCACACCTGGAAACATGACCATCAGTTTAAATTCAGAACAATAATTATGGCCCAACCAACATCACTCCAAAAAGTAATTGGGAACAACGACAGACATTGAACCAACAGAAACTGGTAGATCGCCAGATTTGTGATACAAGCAAGATGCTGGTGGTTTTTTCCATGAGCATGCATTGGATGTGAGATGGATTTAACTCTGGGAACAAAGCAACCTACAGGGGCACCAAACGATAAACTTCAGTGAAAATATGTGTTTAGGAGAGTCAAGCTGTTCTAAGAATCTTCGGCTCTACTTTGCCGCACAGCTATAGATTTCTTTACTAAAACATCACCTAAAAGATTCGCAAAAAGGAAAAAGTGGTCCCTTAAGTTTTCGGAAGGGATATTTTTGCAATTTTTAGCACTTAAAAAAGTCACCTAGCAGTTTCGGATGAGCAAATGGTTTGCTGGGAAGTTCTTTGAAGGAAACGTTCAGCCTGCAATTTCTGAAATGAAGATTTCATTCCCTAAAATTGTCGGAAACTTCAATTTCCAGCCAAGATATCCGACCAAATTCTTCTAGGTGGTAAAACCTCTCTTTAGACTGTCTTAAGAAATTACAAGGAGCCAAGAAATGCCTCTTAAAGGCTTTTGGCTTAGTTTGTTCCTTGGGTGCCCTTGAACCTATTCTAATAATAAATTAATTAATAAATATAGATTCTTCACGAGTCTGTAGGATGCGTGTGCTATTGCACATTTGGCGCCAAAGGTGCTTAAGTTGTGTTTCCTGGTTAAAAAGGAAATAATTACGGGATTTAATTATTTACAGGGCTAAAAATGTTTTGAAAAAAGTTATTTTTTTTTATAAAAAACCAAACGTCTTGCACTTTAAGGTCACCCTTCAGGGTAAAAAAAGGATACACACCAATGGCAACAGTTTTGCTACCTTGATTCATTCAGATGTCACATAAAACGTAACCATCCAACAATTAACAATTATTCCACGGGCGCGCGAAATTTCGCTTTCCGGAGAAAAAAAACTTTTAGCTTAGCAACGCTTAGCGCAATCATTTACCATATAAGGTCAAACTAAGGTATATGATCTGATAACCGAGATTGAGAGAACCAATCACATCACGAGAAATGCATAACCGAGGTTGAAAATTTAATAATAATTGTTAATTATCATTCTTATCAGAGCGGATTCACTTTAACTAAGAGCTAATGTTTGAAACATCACCTTTCAAATTTCTTTACGGTGGTAAATTTACCATATTATCACCCAGTTAATAAACCAATTTTTGTGTTTTACTTTCCCACCAACGCAGCATCACAGATTCTTTAGAAACTAAACCCCTTCATCCACTTAACATTTCAAAAGAAATACAGTGATTACTAACCTGGTGGACCTGTAAAGCAAAGAATTTTACCCTGTACAGATTCATTTAACTGACTTACAGCAATGAACTCCTACAAGAAATAGAATCATACAGTTTGCAAATTGAACACTTTTCTTATCACAACCTCGTCATACCCACGTTTTAACCAAGGTCCTGTATAACCTCAAATTCATTTTAAACCACGACATCTTGATCCTGTTTTCCTCAATTTTTGAAAAAGATCGCTCTGACAACAACGCATGCATACCCATTTGTTATACACTGGTTACTGCTTATTATAGACCTTATTCATAAATGGTGGTCAATTTCTACATTTCTTTTGTCCAAGTACAAATTAGCCTACCAAGTCTCCATACCACACGGTAAATCGAAAAGAATTCTTGTGCTAAAATGAGGCTTGGTAGGCTATAATTTGCACATTATAGAAAAAATAATAAAACAGGGCCATTTATGAATAAGGTCTAGTTTAAGCTGTGACTTGCTGAACTAACAAAATTACACAACCAAAATTATAGTTACGAATCCGTTCTATTATGCCACACACACAGTACACTCTATGTGTAATGCATAATAAAGCTGCTGTTATAAACCCTACCAATATCCTGTCTTTAATATCCTGTAGTCCATAGTGATCTTCATCTAGAACTTCCCGTGCTTGATTGATTTTGAAGTTCTCTTCGCTATGAATACCCCAGGGAATGCTAGTCAACCAATCCAGGTAATTCCGTGTCACACTAAAGATCAAAGTGACGACAAAAAATATCAAACTTGATGAAGGAGCAAATATTACGAAATAACCGCCTATTCCTGCACTATTGTTTCCATAGGACTATTGGGTGAGAACAAAATGAAGCCAAATGGTGTTATGGGTGAATAGCATACGACTGTTTCAAATAAATCTTTCATTTGTAACAAAAATGAAACAAACACTAGGTTGTAATAGAGATGGAACTTGAATAATAATAACCATCATTGTCACTTTCTTTTTATTTGGCTCATAACGATATTTCTATCACATATATTCAAAATTTGCATAAAAGACTTTCTTTGAGTCAGAATACAAATTTAGGGCAAACTAAACCATTGTAGGCAAAGAGCTAAGTAAGAGTTTCATTACTCACTTAAATTCGGAAGAATGCGTATCCAGGAAGGCTAACTTGCTAAGTTCTTCTTCAATAACTTCCTCAGCATGACTGGGTACATTCAGATCCTTTATTCTGCCACGGAACTTCTCTCCAACAGCATCCTTGTCTTCCTTCTCCAATCCAAGCTCCCTTTTGATAATCTTCAGTTGCTCCTGGAGAAGGAATTTCTTCTGTTGTTTGTTTACTTTTTCCTCAACCTGGAAGCAGAGTGATAATAATAATAATAATTTTAAAGTGATTACTTGTACATTTAGCACAATGACCTACTGTAAAATCCAGTGTTTAAGTTTGTTATTTGTACTTTGAATTCCCTAAAACACAGATGAAAATATCATGTAAAATTCATATATACATTGGAAATATTCCTTTGTTTTGTTTTATTCACTACTCTCTTCAAAGACTATCATAACCTTTTTGATTCATTGAGAAGACTACTACTAGTGAACTTGAAAATAATGATTACGTCATTGTAAGTCCAGACATACCGGTACACCCAACAAAATTGAAAATGCAATGAAATTTCAATGTCAACTCAGCGTCAACTCAGTTATCTTGG
>OX421448.1:36728574-36731074 GCA_949126865.1 Montipora capitata | reverse complement strand
GAACAATCACTTGAACATCTCCACTGGAGATGTTAATTCTGTCCGGCACTCACAGAGTTCGAATCAGGACAGCGAGAAAACCACAACAACTATGCAGCTCACAAAAGCCATTAACCAAAATGCTATTTGGAGATGACTTGCCAAAGTCAGTAAAGGAGATTTCTGAAACCAATAAAGTCAGTGCCCAGGTTTCATCAAAGCATCCAGCACAACACCTCAGACATTCAAGAAGGCCGAACTTTCCCCAAAGCCAGCACAATCAGAATCATAAGCCTTTTTTATGGAAGTCTCAGGGTCCAGCGACAAGATTACTCCTAGACCACAAAAGGAAGAGGAAACCCGAACAACCACAGTAGCACTTACTAAGTCCCAAGACCACCTAGATTGCCAGGTGAGTCTTGATGATGATACCAATCATGACCACACAATTACTGTACCATTTGTCGCTGGTCAACTGAAACAATTTGTCTGTATGGCAAACCATAACTTCTGATAATTTCATACTTAGTGCTGTAAAGGGGGTTAAAATTAATTGAGTTTGCTACCTATACAAAGAAGAACATTATTCCCCAAGAATACAATTTCAATGCAACTGACGTTATTATTAATGATGAATGGTATATATGAAATCAATCATATAGGAACTGCGGATATGAAATCAAGTGAAGCTATGATCTTCGCAGTTATGAACCCAATTTTTGCAATTGCGTAGAGAAGCCTGAAAAATTCAGGACTTCAACGGGGTTTGAACCCGTGACCTTGCGATTCCGGTGCGACGCTCTAACCAACTGAGCTATAAAGCCACTGACGTTGGGAGCTGGTCATTTGTGGGTTCTAATGATCCCGTGAGGAATGAATCAATGATGAATGGTATATTAGAACCCACAAATGACCAGCTCCCAACGTCAGTGGCTTTATAGCTCAGTTGGTTAGAGCGTCGCACCGGAATCGCGAGGTCACGGGTTCAAACCCCGTTGAAGTCCTGAATTTTTCAGGCTTCTCTACGCAATTGCAAAAATTGCGTTCATAACTGCGAAGATCATAGCTTCACTTGATTTCATATCCGCAGTTCCTATATGATTGATTTCATTTATACCATTCATCATTGATTCATTCCTCACGGGATCATTAGAACCCACAAATGACCAGCTCCCAACGTCAGTGGCTTTATAGCTCAGTTGGTTAGAGCGTCGCACCGGAATCGCGAGGTCATTGGTTCAAACCCCGTTGAAGTCCTGAATTTTTCAGGCTTCTCTACGCAATTGCAAAAATTGCGTTCATAACTGCGAAGATATTTCATATCTGCAGTTCCTATATGATTGATTTCATATATACCATTCATCATTGATTCATTCCTCACGGGATCATTAGAACCCACAAATGACCAGCTCCCAACGTCAGTGGCTTTATAGCTCAGTTGGTTAGAGCGTCGCACCGGAATCGCGAGGTCACGGGTTCAAACCCCGTTGAAGTCCTGAATTTTTCAGGCTTCTCTACGCAATTGCAAAAATTGCGTTCATAACTGCGAAGATCATAGCTTCACTTGATGATGTTATTATTATTGACAACCAATTGGACAAGTTTTTAGAGACAGGAGTTATTGAGAAAGCATTTCATTCCAGAGGAGAACATCTTTGTTAGGCCAAAGAAAGATGGCTCATATCGACTGATACTTAATTGGAAATGATCTGAATGAGTTTGTGAAACATCACCATTTTAAAATGGAAAATCTTGAAAGTGCTATTATTTGTATGAGCCCCAACTGTTACATGTACATGGCTAGTATCAATTTATAAGATGCTTATTACTCTGTGTCTATAGACCTAAATCACAGGAAATACCTCTGATTCAAATGGAAGAACCCAGGTGTTTCAGTGTACTTGTCTTCCAAATGGATTACGTAGAGCTCCAAGAATATTCACAAAACTTTTGAAACCAGCATGTTCTGTTTTAAGGAGCAAAGGTTTTGAAAACGTGGTATATTATCTCAAAGGGAACACCTTTTCTGATTGTGAAACAAATATATCTACCACAGTCAGGTTATTTACAGACTTGGGTCTGACACTAAACATGGCAAATTCAGTCCTTATACCAAGTCAGGTCATCACTTTTCTGGGCTTTGTATTGAATTCGGTTCAAATGACGGTATCACTAACACCTTCCAAAGCCTTGAAATTAAAATCCAAAGTAATCGTCCTGCTTGACAACCAGTCCCCCACTACATGGTATACGGACTGTCTCTGAAGTGATTGGCCTTATGGATGCAAGTTTTCCTGAGGTACCGGTAATGCGGTTTTAAATCTTTCATGAATTTTTCAGATAAAGCAAGATCTGACCTTCAGTGGTGGATTGAGAATAATACAACCACATCAAACACTGTCACATTTCACGTATACATGTCACCTATAAAGCAGCCAGCAAAGATACTATATCTCGGTGGATTACCCCTTTGACACCCAAACCTGCCTAAACCGGCCAGACAGTATTTTATTCTGTCTAA
>OX421448.1:36708574-36711074 GCA_949126865.1 Montipora capitata | reverse complement strand
TTTTACTAGTTTTACTGATTACTTTATTTAATTATTCTTTTTAGTGTTTTCCTGTGAAGCGTCATGGATTTATCGATATGTACGCTATATAAAAATGTTTATTATTATTATTATTATTATTATTATTATTATTATTATTATTATTATTATTATTATTATTATTATTATTTATTATTATGAACAGTTGGTGTGATACCTTTTAAGGTTTTACCGACTCTAATGAATGTAGATGTAGATGTAGATGTAGACTTGCAATGCTCCAAATTTCCTGGAAGCAATGTCTGACCCAACTCAAGTTTTCCCGTCATCTTGTTGTGTGACGTCATAAAGCACTACCATCTTTTCAATGTTCCAACGATTCGAACAACAAGCAGTACATCGCCGTAATCTTGAAAGCTTACGTAAACGCGTATAAATTGCTTGTGTAACCGCTTTTGTTAGTTTCACTCATTAAACAGTAGCATTAATATGCTTTTATTTAAATTGCTCTAATTTCTTTCCAGGGTTTCTTCTTCACCTTGGTTGTCTCGACTCATAAGTAAATGTATCCAAAACGGAGATATAATTTGTAAAAACTATCAGAAAATTGTTTCAGCTATGTTTATTAGAGAGTGAGACAGCTTAAATTCCTTGTGTTGTGGCCCTGAAAAGAGCCGTTTTGTCTGGCTCTGTTCAAAGAGATCTTTTGAATCTTCTCGTAACTCTTCCTCGATAACATCGAAGATCTCCTACTATCAAAGCATGATCTTCCTCCTCGTGTTGCAGCATTGTTGCAACATGGTGCTTTTAAAAAATCGAATCACCATTTCTGAGAACACTAAACAATTGTTCAGATGATTCTGATTCTACTCAAAACCTAAAGAGGACGGACCCTGTGCAGCTCAGTGAAAAAGCCTTGAAAGAGTGTAATACAGATATGTATCCAAATCTTTATGTCCTACTAAAAATCAGCTGTACCATCCCAACCATAAGCTGGGAATGTGAAAGAAGTGTTATTACACTTCTAAGACGGCTGCACGCGTTTATCAAAGTCAGCATGAAACAAGCAAAGAGAGGATGCCGTCACTGACTCTGATTCCCATCCACTATCACAAAGGTATAGGTACTGCATCCACTACTTCACAGGTAGTCTTGAATTATTCTAAACCTTATGTACTTTTTCACGAAGAACAATAACTAGAGCTGAATCACATGTATTTCCAAGAGTCTGTCAGCTGATTGAATATTCATGAAGCGTCAAGGATTAGCTAACCGTTTCCTTAGCCGTCAAGTCAATTGGTTGCCGGAAAATCTTGATCGACCACCTTCAATAACTTTAGGACTTACGTACAAATTAGAAGTCAAAGATCGCAAACGGTACATCAAGCTCGGTTTAAACTGAACTAGGTGCAAATTTCCAGCGGCTTATCGAGTCGTATCGACGTGGATATATTCATGCTCATTAATCAAACTTGCGTTGCTTACGAAAGGTTAAGAATAAAGTTATTATTTCCTCTTGCGTAATGGCCCAAGATATTGCTCCCGAATTGAGAGACTGTGCTAATAATTATGATACAAAATACGATGTCATTGCCGGATTAAGTTTCAAGTGCCCTGCTGCAGAAACTGAATTAATAGCCTATAACATGGAGCAATTTTATTTTAATCACAGAATAGCGTGTTTTTTAATATTTTACCGGTACTTTGGCAAACATTTTCATAACTACTTTTATTAATTCTCAAAAGGAAACCCCTCAATTCTTTTTACGTCAGTTGCTAAAAAAACTTTCAGCCTTTCGCGCACCAACGTAAAGCCTTCCTTTTACCACTTTTCCTTTGAGAATCCATTGGAAAATAATTAATATATATATATATATATATATATATAATTATATATATATATTTAGCTATAGCCAAGCCTAAAAGCGGAGCTCCATGCTTATTTTTTTTACTAGAATCGAGCAACTTCTCATAGCTTTCCTTGTGTCCAAAAAAATGAGCAGCAGCAGGGAAAACGAAGAGTTTTACGAGCCAGATGAACTATTTGATAGCAAACGTTTAGGGAAAACAAACAAATATTCTTGAGTCGAAACTTCTTCCAGTTGAAAGCGAAAAAGAATTCACCACGTATAAAAAAACAAAACATTGCTAAGAAACAAAGTGCGATGCGTATATTTTTTCGAAGATTGCAAAAATCAGTCCAGGTGATAGTGAATGAACCAACGCATGGGAGAGTAGAAAACAATGACCCCTTGTCCATAAAGGGGGTGGAGAAATTCGACAAGTAACAAACATACCTCGCAGTAAGTGAGGAAAATTGCTAAGCAATTTTGACATAAAGGTGTGTAGAAAAGACAAAAAGGAGTACGAACCTCATTGTTTAATCAGTTAGCAATCACTCGGAACGCAGAGCTGCATAATAGCACCATTTCACACATAATCTTTCCTTGGTTAAGCAGACCGGAACAAAAGTCTGAAGTGCTTGTTCCTTCCCATGACCAAGGGGGAAGCAAAGCTTCTG
>OX421448.1:36693574-36698574 GCA_949126865.1 Montipora capitata | reverse complement strand
CGATTTCTAATTGACTTGTGTTGAGAGGGTTTCACTGATAAAGTCAAGCTGATGTTAGTGTCGGTCTAGCTTTTTTCTGCTTTGACCAATGGGCTCTAGGATTGTATTTTCTGTTCTTTTTCTTTATTTTGACGATAGAAAGCTATACCAGAATTACATAAATTTATACCTAAATTACGTCACGTCTCAATCCGGTAAGGGGAAAATACCAGCGAAAGTGAAACCTAGCTAGCTCTAAATAAAGACTTCAAGGAATGTTATCAAAGAACCTTTTGAAATGTCTCCCCTATTTTGCCAAACTTGCGATCAAGCCTTTCTATCTACAAAAAGAGCGGAATGGCAAGTTATCACCAGCTTGCCTCCACAGAAAGGTAATTCGTTTGCCAAGGACTTGAAAGGGAGGGGTTTTTCCAGACCCAACTAGAGTAACGAAATCTGAGTCACGAAATAGAGTTACTATGTAGATTTAAATTACCTGCATATTGAATTGCAGTTAACGTGCGATATACAACGACTCTGTTGGTAAAATGTGCCGTAGATACTACAAGCCATACAAAGCTAGACCAGAATTTTTAATGAAAAGATCAAGTACATGCTTGAATTACCTTATGTGTCAAGGCCTTGTCAATCCGGTAGGGTAAACCACCAACGAAAGTGAAACTAAATCGCCCATTAAATCAATGCAAAAGCGGTAGACGGAGAAACTTCTAAATGTCCTTCCTAATCTGTCAATCAAGCCTTCCTCTGCGCAAATAAAAGCGGAATCCCAAGTTAGCCGTTTCTCTCCACGGCTTAGAAAGCTTAGCTCGATTCGTAACCGTGAGGTGAAGGGAAGGGGTTTTCCGAGTTCAAAAACAAAAATTTGATATACATAGACTTTGTTGGATAAATTCGACGCGGACATGAGACGCCAAGTACTTAGA
The DNA here is from genome assembly GCA_949126865.1 of Montipora capitata. NCBI lineage: Eukaryota > Metazoa > Cnidaria > Anthozoa > Scleractinia > Acroporidae > Montipora > Montipora capitata. The sequence continues at coordinate 36,697,651 of OX421448.1, read as the reverse complement.
TTGTTGTCTACGTCGTTAGGTCATCCGGCCCCGTTAAATCGTCACCGTTAAGTTCTCATAGCTTCCTCTTTCTGACATTGTTGCAGGAGGTGTTTTTCAAGGACAACGTCCGTCTAAGATTTGAAAGGTTTTCAAGTGCCGTCTCAGGCTTTTTTGTCGCACTCAAGTGGGTATGCGCGGTGTTTGTTCTCGTGGGTCGGTTGGTTGGCCTCTCAATGTTCATCGTCTGGGCGTCGGACTGTTTCCTCAGAGAATTTCATACCACGGCACTTTGTACGGCATTTTTTCTTTTCCCTAATCCTAAGATCTTTGAGAGTGCTTGGCTCTTCCTGTGTGCAATAACATCTTCGTTCTTGATCTTCTACGTGCGCCGCTTGAACCATTTCCGTGGATTTCTCCCGGTTTTACAGCACCTGGTCAGGAAAAAATACTTCTGGAAGCTCGTTGTCACACTTATTTCGGTGTGCATCTACGACCTTCTGACAATCTTGAACAAGTCAGAAACATTCAAAACGCTGTCGTACGTCCTTTTCATGTGCGAAAAGTCTTCTGCAGTGGTAGTGGCACTTCTCTTGAACTTTCTTCCCTCAGACACAAGTGGTCCGTCTCAAAAAAATTCAGCAATGAAGCTGGGGCTTTACAAAGCAGCTTTATTCGTGTATGCGCTTGAGGGTTACACAATGGCCATCCTTGGTTCGACGATCGCTGTCTACAAAGTCCTTACTGTGCCAAATACTGCAGACACTAACGATGCACCTGACATACAAGCCGTCGTGAGTTTGATGCTTTTGATAACCAACAATGCTCTGAGGTATTACCTAGCTGAGTTCTTCTTTTCAAAGCTTTTTGACCAAGATGTGGACATCTTGGGAGGTGGTACAAAGAACATCTCAGAAAGCCTTGCACAACCAGCTACTGTGGACCAGGCTCAAGAAAGCTACGAGGCATCTTGTCAAATGTCAGCCCCTTTGTGAATGCAGGGAGAAACTTCAAGAACAAGAAGAAGTGCCTTCCGACTATATTTTTACTATCCGCAAGCATTCAGCCTTATTTTGCTTTGTAAATAAATGTTTCCACGAGACTGACAGAATTTGTATTTAGAAAGGCTTTCAATTAAAAAAAGGGTCATAGTTACACACTGTTGGGAACTTAGGAAGTGGAAGGTTGCTGGATAGACAAAACGTTGAGAGTTATGACGTTGGTACTGGTACAATTGTATATAGCCTTAGCATACTTATTAGCGTTACAGAATACAGGCAGTGTAAGCATAATAGGGTGAATTCACGGAAATATTTCTAATCAAATACATCTTGGTAAATTTGCAATAGAAGAAGAACACACAAGGTATCACGACCGTCCAATGAATCGAAACTTGACCTGACTATCTCACCAACAGGAATTTCTGATTGATCTTGCTTACTGCCTTCAATCAGAGTCGACTAGTCTTTAAGAAACATCACTTACTCGGACGTGTTATTGCTCTTCGAAGTTCGGAATAACCTTCCAGTTTCTCTAAAACAGTTGAAATCTCATCTGAATAGGTATAGTCATTCGGTGATTTAGTTTACCTTCTTAAGTGTGAAAAGCGATGTGTCCTATGCCATAAAAACGTTTTATCTTTTAGTTCAAGCTGGAAATAATCAATCATACTATGTGCTTAAACGCAATATCGATGCGTTAGTGTTTCATTCGGCTGCTGAAGTAACCCAACAACGTTAAAAGGAAGTAGTTAAAGGGGCTAGGTCCGCAATTTTAGGCAATTTCAGCACTGATCGAACGGTCATAGAATTAACTAAAATATCAAAATAACTGTTCAAAACTATAGAAGAATCTCTAACAAAACACAGGGAAGCCAAGAAGGGACATGGATGGACAAAATTGGAGAGGATTGAAATGGATTGAATTTGGGTAAATTTGAAAAACGTCGGCCCACAGTTTTTCAAACTTAAATTAGTCTATATTAAAATGTCATTTACAAAGCTGGTTAATCATTCTCAGTTGTTATGGGGCCGTGATTTTGAAAATGAAAGACTCTTGCTCTGCCAATTTGACGTTGAGAGCTCACAATTAACAAAATTAAACAAAATTACCTAAAATAGTGTGACCTAGCCCCTTTAAAAGCTGTTGTTATGATTATTGTAACCATTATGAACAGTTGGTGTGATACCTTTTAAGGTTTTACCGACTCTAATGAATGTAAATGTAGATGTAGATGTAGACTTGCAATGCTCCAAATTTCCTGGAAGCAATGTCTGACCCAACTCAAGTTTTCCCGTCATCTTGTTGTATGACGTCATAAAGCACTACCATCTTTTCAATGTTCCAACGATTCGAACAACAAGCAATACATCGCCGTAATCTTGAAAGCTTACGTAAACGCGTATAAATTGCTTGTGTAACCGCTTTTGTTAGTTTCACACATTAAACAGTAGCATTAATATGCTTTTATTTAAATTGCTCTAACTTCTTTCCAGGGTTTCTTCTTCACCTTGGTTGTCTCAACCCATCAGTAAATGTATCCAAAACGGAGATATAATTTGTAAAAACTATCAGAAAATTGTTTCAGCTATGTTTATTAGAGAGTGAGACAGCTTAAATTCCTTGTGTTGTGGCCCTGAAAAGAGCCGTTTTGTCTGGCTCTGTTCAAAGAGATCTTTTGAATCTTCTCGTACTTCCTCGAGAATATCGAGGATCTCCTACTATCAAAGCAATGATGTTCCTCCTCATCTTACAGCATTGTTGCAACATGCATGGTGCTTAAATCGAATCACCATTTCTGAGAACACTTAACAATTGTTCAGATGATTCTGATACTACTCAAAACCTAAAGAGGACGGACCCTGTGCAGCTCAGTGAAAAAGCCTTGAAAGAGTGTAATACAGATATGTATCCAAATCTTTATGTCCTACTAAAAATCAGCTGTACCATCCCAACCATAAGCTGGGAATGTGAAAGAAGTGTCATTACACTTAGACGGCTGCACGCGTTTATCAAAGCCAGCATGAAACAAGCTAAGAGAAGATGCCGTCACTGACTCTGATTCAGATCCACTATCACAAAGGTATTGTATAGGTACTATATCCACTACCTCACAGGTAGTCTTATGTATGGGAATCCCGATAAAAGACCTTAGAAGATAATTTTACAAGAAAATTCTCAATTAAAAAGCCTGACCTTATTGCCATTGTGGGTCGCTTCCTTGCTGTGTGGTTTTTTTTTTCCAGATTCCACGCGAATTGAGCCATTATCAGTTCCTCAGTTGTCAACGGTTACAGTAAAATAGCAAGGTTGAACACTGAATTCTCAGGAGCACACCAAATTGAGTCAAATATTCCTGTTTAAAATGGCCACAAATCCACCGTAGAATTCAAGGGCAAAGGGCAAAGAGGAAAAAAGGGATGGCGCAGTGGTGAGAGCACTCGCCTCCCACCAATGTGACCCAGGTTTGGTTCCCGGACCCGACGCCATAAGTGGCTTGACTTTGTGTTGGTTCTCTACTCTGCTCCGAGGCTTTTTCTCAAGGTCCGAGGGTTTTCTCCCCTAAACAAAAAGCAGCATACAGCTGATTCCAGCTTGCTGTAAGCTGTTCTCCAAGGTCACACATAGACTGCACAGCGGCAGCCAGAGGCACCACAGTATGCTTTCGGTTCGACCTTGTTGAGCTGCGTCGTTGCTGTACTTGCAACGGCGATTAGCGTGACAATTATTATAATTATTATTATTATTATTATTATTATTATTATTATTATTAATAGCTTTTTTTTTTACTTCTTACTTGTAAATAGCAACTTGCTTGGAATATGTTAATAAAGGGATTATTATAAAACTATTAAAAAAAAGAAAGAAATTATTATTATCATTATTATTATTATTATTATTATTATTATTATTATTATTATTATTATTATTATTATTATTATTTCAATCCGCCAGCCACGCAATCGAAGCCCCGCCAGAAACGTCAGGCGGCTGTTATTGTCCCAAACGAAACGATCAAACGATGGAAAAGATCCTCTTTCACTTTGAACATCACACGGCGATCGTTGAGTTTGGTTTGAACGAGTCTTTGTTTGTGGC
>OX421448.1:36681074-36688574 GCA_949126865.1 Montipora capitata | reverse complement strand
TCGCGAGAACATGAAGGTTATGTACTGAATGCACACTTCTTGATTTGCTTTATTTCATTAGGGCCTAGTATTAAACAAGCGGCCTTCGATCTTAATCTTTAATCTTATAATTGCCACTAGCGTGGATAGTGCAGTAGTCTTGGACCAATATGTTTTCTTGCCTTGATTTCTTATGGTCCACATTATCTAACTACATGTTGGAAGTATTGCATTTTGTTACTTGGTAAAGTATTGGTAAAGTGTAGGTGAATTGTCAGCAAGGTATCCGTGATGTACATGTATCAGTGAACTAAAAGCCATATCGGCCGACATAAATCTTGACTGATACACCAACCACCTATTAATTTTTCTGACTATTGACCAACTATTGTGAGACTATCGACTGACTGTCGACCAAAATGTCAACCGATACATCAGTCAAGACTATGTGCGCGTAAACACGATCCATCTTGAGTACACTGTCAGTGTACATACACATGCATGTACAGGTACATGTATGTACCGGGTTTGAGGCTTGGAATATAAAATCTCTTGGAAAAAAACAGGATTTCTGTGAACAGGTATTATTGGCACCTCTGGAAACACATCAGGAACCCATGACTTGGGCCAAGGCTCCTTGGGAAGGATTGACCTTGACCCCTGATTGCTCATCTACTGAGAATTAATGGTCAGCAAAAGAGGAATGCAACAGAAAATAGGTAGCAACCTTCGGAAAATCTATCGTAATGGGGTGTGGAGGGGAGTGTAAAAACACTATCAGTCCTAACAGTTCAGAGTCCTGGGAATAGAATCTCAGATCTCAGAAAACTGACAAGTCAGTGTGCCATAAGGAGCTGTTCTATTCCGGGGATATTTAGTTTGTCAAAACATCAACAGCAATGGCAAGGGGAAATTGATATTTAAAAAAGAATTTTCTTTTACAAACCTCAATCATCTTAACAAATCTTGGAAAAACAGGATTTCTGTGAACAGGTATTATTGGCACCTCTGGAAACACATCGGGAACCATGACTTGGGCCAAGGCTCCTTGGGAAGGATCGACCTTGACCCCTGATTGCTCATCTACTACCACATCAGCTCCATCGTCTTTCTTGTCTTGATTATCTCCATCATCATGGCCATTTCCACTGGCTCCTTCTGAAGACTGGGCACTATAAGGCAACACGTTGCTTACATTCAGTCAAGCTACTGAACAACTGACATTTCTTAACTAGGCTGCGACAAATCCAGACAAATCCATTGATTAGGGATATGCATCTCACAACATATGGCCTGCATACAGTTTATGTAGTGTACAAATTATTACAAAGCATTATAAAAATGAGCATCTCGTAACCCGTTTGACCCTATGAGGTTCCCCATCAATGGATGAAATTCATCTGGAACTACATGTATACAGAGTACTGTAAAATCTACATGTACGAGTGGCCCCATTAGGGACCAAAGGGGTAGTTCTTGGTTTTCATTGATCTTGATATGTTAAGAAGCAACTTGCCTGTTATGCTTACATGTGTATTAAACCAATGGTTGGTACATACTGGTTTAATTATGTGTAATTCATATATGACTATTTTTCTCAACCTGCAATAACTATTATCCTTGGTTTTCATGTGACGTCATCAAAACTAAAAAATAAGGAATTATCAATCCTTTTCGGATTTTAGTTTAGTTAGTTATTAGAACAGTTGAAGACTTGTCTTTTCACAAATTTTCAGTTTGGTGGGGTTTATCGTCTTGTGATAAGGCAAGGTTGAATTTCTAAGCTTTTGCGTGACACAATGTTAAAATTGTGGTCGCGAATGCTATCACGTACGTTAAAAAAATGACTTGTCCGCTGAGATTTTGCAATCTGAACAGTCCTTGTATGAGAATAAGTACTCACATAGATATTTATGAGCTCTCAGAAGACGACTACTGGCTTTTTATAGCAAAACTCGATGACATATGTTTTTGTCAGCTTCCGGCCGCCATATTTGTGCCCCAGAGAGGGACACAAACATGGCGTCTCCATACAAAGCCTTATAAATTTGAGTAAAACATTTCTTCGAATATCTCCCGCACAATACATCGCACAGACCTGAACCTTTGTGAGTCTGTTTGAATATTCATCTTTTTTTATCTCTTTGATTCTTGACTTAATTTGCTTAATGGTTTTGATGATGGTGTGACAGTGAAAACCGGCAATATTATTAATTTTACTATATGTGTGCAACATGTTTCAATTAATATTGTTTAACTGGAATGTTTACTTATCAGTATAAAATTAAGATCATAATTTTTCATTACACTGTACATGCGTAGGTCAAAGGCAATAACATTTTTTATGCTGCCTCATTACAGTAACTTTTTTTTTTCTGAATCATACTATTGACATATACCAGTAGATGTATCTGTTACTTTGTCCAAGGCAGAACCAAAATACAGTATGTGTACCAAAAAAAAAATGCTTTCTTGCAGAGAAAAACTGGAATTTGCATTTTACCAAGTAACAACAATAACAATGATTATTACTGTGAAACAAAGCAAACAAGAAAGTCATACATGAACAAGTAACATACCTCGCACTTTGCCCATTAGCATTTTGACCTTTAAAGTATCTTCGTGGATACAGAACTAAATCACCATCTTTGAAATCAAAGAATCTACAGAGAATATTAAAAATACTTGTCCATGAAAACACATCTGTTCAGAGCATGGCTAATTGACGAAATGTCCAGAATGAGGAATGTTAACTCAAACAAGGAAGATAACACAGATGGTATCACTGTATGGTACCTGTCAATGATATCAAGTACATATTTGACTAATACTGAAACCTGTTACGAGTTGTGTCTTAAGCATGAACCAATATGGAAGCTTTAATTTTTAGGCTTTTCATGACCTCAGGAGTTAACAATGTGCATGTACCAGTATATATTCTTGAAATTAACTAAAATTTATTCTACGGTAATGCTGAAAAAGAGACAAATAAAGTTGTCATTGTTGTCGTTTTACTGCTGCTGTACATGTAAGACCAAGGATTTTATCCAAACCAAAAAAATGACCAGAACTTACATTATTTGTACATGTAGGAAAAATATTAATTTTATTCCAGAACATAATAATAACAATAATAATAATAATAATAATGACATTGAAGTGCCTTGTAATGTTTCAAACAAGAAGGGGGCTTAAAAACGACCTAAAAACTGATTGCATAAAGAATTTGGCCAGTCAAAGGAAAGAGTATCCAAAGATTTAAATACATGTAGTCCTGTACTTTTGAAACAGTAATGAACATACATGTAATAATAATCACTTAAATTACAACTTAAGCTTACACAACTGAGCATTCAGTAAAAATACATTAACTAATATGCTTTATCAATTGAGCAGACTGAAAATCAAATGAAATCAAAGCATATACATGTATTCAGGTTTAGATGAGACGGGAGGACAGGAGAAAAACCCACAAAACACAGGTGCAGAACAGAAAAACTTCGCCCACATGATACCAAGTGAAGGAATTGGACCAGGGAAACATTGATGGATGTCCTGTGCTCTCAACACAGAACCCACCCTACTCCCCATAGTGTTTGTCATAAGGGAGCTTCAGCACGCACATTTTCACTCTAACCAATGCCCACAGTATGTGCGACCCACAGATTCAGCCACTGAAAGTTCAACGAACGCGTCTGCTCTCAGTCTACTCAAAACTTAGCCGTGGTCTAGTACAGCGTGTTTCATGCATTGAAACCATCTCTTTATCTTTGAACTGAATTTATCACCACAGCTTGAAAAAAAAGACCCCTAGACAGGACACGGCAGTTACAAAAAAATGTACGAGAACATTTTGCATATTCAACATGTGAATGTATGAGCCCTCCTTACCTCCCTATTTGGAATACTGAGAATTAATGGTCAGCAAAAGAGGAATGCAACAGAAAATAGGTAGTAACTTTCGGAAAATCTATCGTAATGGGGTGCGGAGGGGAGTGTAAAAACACTATCATTCCTAAGAGTTCAGAGTCCTGGGTACGTATAGAATCTCAGATCACAGAGAACTGACAAGTCAGTGTGCCATAAGAAGCTGTTCTATTCCGGGGATATTTAGTTTGTCAAAACATCAACAGCAATGTCTAGTAATATGACCACGATTGATTTTCATCACCTTTCTGTCCATGGAGGTTTGTCAGAAGAACTGCCAGGTGAGGTGCAGAATGGATGACCCACTACATATCCAACAATATAACGTTCGATACCCCCGTGGAAAAGTCCCAAACCATCATGAGCCTGAATAGATTTAGTTGAACCACAACAATGGTTCAGTGATCTGCAAAGATTGTGATAATTTCTGCTTATAACCCGGTGAAAACTTGCTGATGTTACCTTCCTTGCCGCAAACATGGCGAACAAATCACGCGTTCGCCTAGTAACCTCTCCTCCAGCGGTTCTTCTTGTACGTCATGCGCAGATCCCCTTGATTTCTCCTTGATGGCTTGATGGCGGGTTGGGAGCGTGGTTGTGAGAAATTTTCCTAAAATTTCCTCTAAACGCAGCTTTTAAAAGACCATGAGTGGGAGAATATACTGCGGGAGACTTCCTTCTGATGCTACGGAGAAGAATTTGGAAACCCTTCTAAAAGCGATCGGCAAGATACGCGATATTGATTTCAAGGAAGGGTACGCTTACGCCGTGTTCAAAGATGCACGCGACGCTGACAAAGCAGTGCAAGAACTCAACGGTAAAGACTTCATGGGGCAAAGTATTCTCGTGGAGCGGGCCAAAGATCTTCGGAATGGGGTCGGAGGTTACACTGTAGCTGGCGGCTACACTGCAAGAGTCCGCCAACCGAAACCACCGCCTGTGCGAACAAATTACAGAATTCGAGTTGAAAACCTTCCAGCCAGGGCCAAATGGTCTGAGCTCAAGGAATTCATGAGTGTAGCGGGAGAAGTGACTTTTGCAGATACTCACAGGCGGAGACCTGGTGAGGGACTTGTTGAATTTGCCAGCAAGGAGGATATGATGAACGCTTTAGAAACTCTAGACAAACAAGAGTTTCTTGGAAAAAAAATAAAACTTGTTGGGGAAACCCCTCGTTCTAACAGAGACTATTCTCAGTCACGTTCAAGATCCAGATCTGAATCACCACAAAAGAAAAGAAAAAGACACTCATCTTCGCCATCCTTGTCACAATCAAAGGGACGGCGTTCAAGGTCACGTGAAAGGTCAATAATTACACCTGAGAAAAGTCGCAAGAGACGTGCACATTCTTCATCTCCATCCCGTTCCAGTCGCAGAAGATCTAGGTCACATTCTGTCTCAAATCACAGGTCATCTCGTTCACGGCGAGAAAGGTCACATTCAAGATCGCCAAAAAGATCACATCGTAAATCAAGATCTGGATCACCATACAAGTCAAAGAATCACTCAGATAGACATTCCTCTTCGAAGTCTAAAAAACATAAGAAGAAGAAACATAGGTCAAGGTCATATTCTCGATCAAGATCTCCATAAAGCAAAATTGTTACTTATGCTACCATGGGGCTACCACACCAGCAGATAAAGTGTACGCCCAGGATTACAAGTAATGAGAAGTGATCTAGTTGGCAAGTCAGGGCTGTTGGCAAAAGATGTCACCGCACAGCTTTTTGCATGCATTTTTTCTCACAGACACAAGGCAATCAAGCCCAAAAATACATAGCACTTGTGTTCTCGATATCCTTCAATTGTACGCAGAAATTCAACTTTTTATGAGCAAGTGGACAACATCCATTAAGTCACCTGTCACATTTTTTGCAGGATTCCTTCAATTTTAACGTCACTTGTGTCTCGAAATGTGGGTGATAAGTGTCATAGTGACTCCCTAACCCTAATCCTGATATAAGCATGAAAAGTATCAAATAACTTTTAGAAAGTTTTTTAGTTACTATAAGCTAAAAAAAATAGTTTCAAAACATGAATGCCAACGTTACAGTATCTCTGTTGTTCGAAATCGATAGTTGATGTTCGGTCTGAACACGACACTTGGTGGCCCATTTTTAAAATGTAGCGCACCTCTCATTTACTTGCTATCCTGGACGTGTGACTTACGTGTAATCTGCAATATCTGTATCATAAGGGTTGTTGTCACTGAAGGACATTTGCTACCATATTATTTTTTTGTAAAGATGCTATATTTAAAAATTCAGTGCACTTAGCTTTTATTAGAGTGTAGTCTGCTCTTTGTAAACACTCTAATTTATCAGTGATAAGTTTTTTTTTTTTTTTTTGAAAAGGTAAATGTCAGTTGTTGAACATTTAGGATAACTGTAAATCATTTCCCTTTCAAACTTCACATTCGTACAACATTAATCTGGTTTTTCAAGTAGTTCTGAGGCAGCAGTATTGAATATTTTAGGAAAATTCTTGTTGCCTTCTGTTAAATGTAATGGCATTGCTTAAAGCTCGACCTTTTGTCACAGTCTTTATTCCATGAAACCAGTATTTTAGTCTTAGTGTACTGGAAAAGTAGTGAACAAGGATTTGTGTCAATTTGTATAAATAATGGGACTGTGTGTGTACATTGTGTATATAGACCGAACTAAACAAGTACATATACTGGTGCTTGCAGCCAACACAATTATCAAAGGAAGTTTTAAAGACTTTGAAGTTTTTGGCTTTCAAGTGCACTAACTTCACATTCAATTCAAAGCTTGATTATTTGCTTGAAGTTGAACCATCACTTGTATACTTTTGGCTAACAAATTCATTGTTCTCTCTTCTAGAAAGTTAAGAGGTGCTTGATTAAACTTCTCAAGGGGTCATTCTTTTTTTAATTCTTGACGTATCATTCTCATACAGAAACTTGACCATCCTGTCCCACAAGAAGTGAGGATACAGTTTCAAAGGTGAAATCAAGACTGTAAATTGTACCGTAGCTTTAAACGGAAACATTTTGTCTTCTGTCAACATTTTTGTATGAAAAACACTTTTCCAGTAACCATATCTGCAACTTACAGTTCAAAAAGGTCTGTACTTTTGAAGATCATAGGAATAATTAATATTTGAGTGCAACTGCAAGATATAGGTGAGAAAGTGGGCTTACTGCCCAGCTTTAGACATAATAGAATGTTTTCTCTCTCTTGAGTACACGAGAGTATAGATCGTGGAAAACTGTCAATACCACAAGAAATATTAAATTATTGTAAATGAAATTTAAGGTTCTATTATCACCCATCATGTGGCAAAAGTAAAAAATTCATTTTCAATGTCTGTTCTCTATGATACCCTTCTTCTGTACCAATGAGCTGTCAAGAATTTTGCAGTCAATGTAAAACTGTTTGGAAAAAAATTCTTGCCGTCAAGATACCATTTATTTTTTGGTGAAAGCAGGCTACTGTATTCTCTAATTAATTAGATGAAATTATCATGGCATGCCATAATTCACTAGTTACATGTCATTTTACATATAAAACGCAAGTTACTAATGATGTTGGAATGACTTTTCCTTTCTGTCTGTGACAAACTTTTATTTGT
>OX421448.1:36668574-36676074 GCA_949126865.1 Montipora capitata | reverse complement strand
ATTATGCAAAACTTGAGGGACATTTTGCTTTTGTGAGTGCAAACCAAGAATAAAAGAGCATAAGACTTGCCAGATTGATCACTTCATAAGCATAGTATATTACACATTCATCAAGTACATGTAATAATAATTGTTTGTTGTTAAATCACATGGCCAAAGATCTATCACTTGAGACATCCTGAGACAAAAATAATTATATGTTAGGAAGTAACTTTGCCTTGAACTACAAAACGGTGGTAGTCGTAATGCATGTACATGTAGCTTCTTTCTAAACCAGGTCAACTTTGATTTTCCTTTGTTTCAGATTATGATAACAAAATTAATATTAGGCAAAGAAAAATGAAAATTGAACTGGTTTGTAAATTTTTGAACCTTAGCTTAACAACATCTACTCAAAAATTATGTCCCCTTTAATCATAGCTGCACATGATCAAAAACCTCAGAAAGTAAACATAAATACAATACCGATATAGCAATAAAAATAATGTCAATAGAGTTATTTCAGCCCTACAACAGAAATTTTGAAAAAACTACATGTAAGCATTGTACCACTGTTAAATTGTCATGACTATTCAAAATTGGATGCAAAAACACCTCACGACTTGGCTTCAAATTATTAAAACACTATAAAAACAACAGCATGGGATTAATTTTCCGTCATAAAATAGTGATTCCCAGTAATAATATTTTGGGTTGGAAAATGAACAGTGCAACTAAAGTAGTAAGTTACAACTTTCCATAAAGTTTTATTGTAAAGTCCAAATCATACGCTGAGTCGATCAATCAAACAATCTCTTTAACTCATTTAATGTACATGTGCTTTAAGTACGTATAGTTTGCTTTTATTAAACTCGTATTCCTCCCTCAATCCTTAGATACCCAGACTCTCGGCTGCAGCACATTATGTAAGAAGCACCAATTATTCCCAACAGCTGTAAAAAAAATCAAAGAACAATAAAATTAATGAAGGAACAAAATGACCCTCACACATCTTATATCTGAACAAGTTCAGGTGGTTTCAAATGATGGGATAAGAACCATGACCACTGCGATGATAATAATAATATACCAACTGAGCTATGAAGCCACACAGTTGGAAGCAGATCAATATTTGTTGCCTTCATGTGTTCCTGTGAAAAGGACTGGATGAAACAAAAGTAATAAAACAAATCACTTATTCACTGGTCCCGAGGGAAACAGTTCATTTTGTTTCCCTCGAACCTCAATGTTTCCCTTTGCTGTGCCTTGGGGAAACATTGAGATTCTCGGGAAACAGAATGAACTGTTTCCCTCGGGACCAGTCGTTAAGTGTTTAGTATATTATACTAAACACTTAACGACTGGTCCCAAGGGAAACAGTTCATTCTGTTTCCCGAGAATCTCAATGTTTCCCCAAGGCACAGCAAAGGGAAACATTGAGGTTCGAGGGAAACAAAATGAACTGTTTCCCTCGGGACCAGTGAATAAGTGATTTGTTATATTCGGCGTTATGTTCCCAAATCAGTGAGACATTTTTTCATTGTTTTTGATTCATGATGCATGTTTGAGAAGCGATTTCAAAAACTCTTGTTTCGTGTTTCATCGGGGTTTCCAAACACTCAAAAACTGATGAAAGCACTCTGCCTACGGCCTCGTGCTTTCATCAGTTTTCTCGTGTTTGGAAACCCCAATGAAACACTCGCACTCATTTTTGAAATATTACTTCTCAAGATGAACCAAGACTGGATTTACAATGACAAAACAACAATCCCCACGTTTTAGTTCTCTGTCTTTATTTCAATTAAATTGCATGAACAATTCTATAATTTATCAAAATGCTCAATTAAAATAACAATATTTACTGGTAGCTATGCTGTTTCCGTCGGGACCAGTCAATAAGTGATTTGTTATATTATTAGCACAAAAAGAAAAACGTGCAATGGCAACAGCAAAGGCGGTTGTCGGTCAACATTTGCGGGTAACAGTGCACTGTTACACCCTCTGACGTCATAGATTTTGCACTGTTGCCCGCTCAGAGACTTTTGGCGGGAAACAGTTTTATTGTTAGATGTCATGTGCCCTCGAAGTAACCAATCAGAGCGCACACTGCTGGGGAAAAAACTCAGCTATAATAACAAATGTATATGTTTCTGGTCATTAATTTGTTCCTTTGGTTAATTTGCAACCAAACTACTAAAGGTCATTTTTTGTTTCAGCCTAGATCAATTTGGGGCAGGTACAAAACACAGGTCACAGGTCATTGTTTTGCCAATACAGAAAGTATCCTAAACATTCATTTAAGCTAACCTTAGGCCTAAATAAAAGTTCTTAGGCCTACTGTTACATGTAGCATTTGTAATTTCTTTATTGGTAAAACAATGACCTGCAACATAAACATGTATTTGAAGTGCTCGAGCTCCCAACTGCTTTGCTTCACAGATCACTCGGTAGAGCATTGTACAGCATGCAGGGTCCAAAATTGCAACCAGCTGTTTGCCAATGCAACTGAAAGCTAAGCCTTGGCGACCAGAATTTTCAGGTTGGTCGCCAGCTGGTGACTGATCCCGAAGTCTTTCAACCTTGCATCCAACTAAGGCAGCGATCTAAGAAATAATTTACTTTTAAATTTTAAAAAAAATTGCACTGTTCTAGCTCAAAAATGGAAGAACAATTCCCTTAAAATTACCCACTTGATACTAATAATTGTCTTCCACACAATGTAATCAAACAACAACAGCCGCCATATTTTCCATGATACATGTATTATGGCCCATACATGAAGTACTTTCCTAATGACACGCTGCACTTGTAAACACACCCTTTCATTATTTTTCATTGACTGCTCGACTGAAATGTCTGCTGGCCAGCTGCCCTGAACAAGTTTGTGAGTTATCATAAAGAACAAGCAAATGAAGGAATTTATTTTAAGTATTATCGTGGGCATCCAAATCGGAGGCAGTTAATTTAGCAATGTTGAGGAAAGATAATCTGGGTACAACATTGATACCTGAAATTCATGCTTTCTAAGATCAGAAGCACTTTTTGGTAACCAAATTTTTGCATCTGGCAACTGAAAAGTGTTTTTTAACCACCACCTGGCATCTGCACCAGAAAGTTATTAGGGAAATTAAGCACGCTCGTTTTTGAGACGCGGACGACAACCGGAAAAGAACATTTCACGTGGCAGGACAATGGTGTCTCTCACATTTTTATATTAATCATCTCTAATGGAGAAAAAATACTTGGCAATGTAAATGTGGTTGCGTGAAGACAAGTTAAAAGGGAAAACAGCTCACTTCCTGTTGCCGTCCGCGTCTCAAAAACGCGCGTGCTTAAAAGCTCCCTAATTTCAGACCCTGGCATTGCAGAGATCATGGGTTTGAATCCCATTGGAGCCCCCCCTGAACGGTTCAGGTGTCTATAAGAGACAATTATTATTGATGGTTTGCATCTGATGTCACGGCGACCATGTTGGTGTACAGAACAATGAAGTAAAATGTCTTTTGGGAATTTGACTCTGTTATTATGCAAAACTTGTGGGACCATTATAATTTTTCTATTGTTTTGTACACCAACATGAAGAATTGCTTAAGGACGTTCGCGCCCATTGCTACTGCGCATCCTTACAGTGCACGCAATTTCACAAATGAACAATGGTAGGGCAGATGGCCACTGCTATAGCTTTGCTTGGATTTAACGATCTTGGATGTTCGGTGACCCCTACTTTTCTTTTCAGAAACAGATTTTATTTACAATATCTCCACATTGTCCAAAAATGAACAAAAAATCAATGTGGGAAGTTTAAAAAATTTTCAAGATTTCTGTCCTCGGGACATGGAATCCTGCCTTCTTGCGGCTGCAAGGCTAAATGCGAACTTGTTCTTTAAGGAACCTCAACAGCTAGAGAACATTTCACTTCAAAGATGTAATTGCAATATTTTTGGGCTTACAGACACTGTGGCCTTATTCGCTAAAGAAGCCAGCAGGTTTTTTCAGATTTAGGGTGTTCTTCCGGGCAAGTTCTCCCCAAAACGAAGTCGGTGACGCGCCATTTTATTTTACATTTCTGACAAAAAATCAATGGTAGAAAATTTTCACGCGAATGTCCTTAAATTGTCCAGGATCATTTTTTCTCTCTTTCCTCTACAACTCACGTATACATAATAAATGTACATTTCTTTCATTGAATAACATTATTAATGTAATACATGTCATGACTAACAAAGGTACATGTAGCTGAGGAGTGACAACCTCTGAAGGGAGAAGGAGGAGATTAGCAGACTAGAGTTTAGAGTAATTAAATAGAACAAAACAAAGAAAAATGCAAATTACTTTTGTCAACCTCAGCCTTGTTCTTTAGTACTTGCACAAAGGGAAACAAACCAATGGCCCTTATTCACGATGGCCGCCATGTTGGATTTGCTATTATCATGCAAATTAGCTACACACTTCTGAGGGGGCAAACGACACAAGTTCGAGAGGTTATAACGAACATCTTTGCTATACACAGATGATTTGTCTCACGTTCATTGAATGTTTATCACCTAAGTAATAAAATAGAATGATTACACAAGGTACTTCGATGATTTTTTTAGTGAAAAATGAGCACTTAACGAAGTAGAAAGTCAAAATGTCAAAGGCAATGAAAATATATAAAATTATTATGCAAGGTACTTAATTCTAAATTCTAAAATTGTACTTTCAGTAATGTTATTTCAATATTTCGAGGAGCCGACTTTCTGTGAAAGTCTGCCTTTTTTCCAATGTTTTCCCCCCAGCATTACACATGGCTAATTTGCATGACAATTTGAAAACCAACATGGAGGTTATCGTGAATAAGACCTATTGGTTCTAAATTTTTCAATTCCTTTAATTCTGAGATTCAAGTAATGTAAAATGTACAATGCATTGTCTCTTTCACCTCTAAAACTGATTTAAGTAATCTCTCAACTTCTCATAGACCAATTCAGCTAACTCAATGTTGTACCCAATTCAGATCCTTTGGGAATAAAACATTTTGTTCCAAATATTTCCATATGAATGCTACATTATCATGCAAATGCAACATACAAAGATCCTTAACCCCGAGAGATTTGAATTGGGTACAACATTGCGTTAGCCGAATTGGTCTATTGTTATTGTGTGATATATGTAAATAAATGTGCATGACTTGTATGTATATGTTGTGGTTCAAATTTGTATTATTATTATCAACTACACCTGTAGTAATAGTTTTCACTACATCTGCCCTCGTCTAGGAACACTATGAAAGGCAGTTGAGATGCATTTAACTGGGCTTCTGATAGGATGTGGAAAAAAATTAAAGATTATGCGGAAATTTTTGGCCATATTATGCGTAAACATGCGTTGATTATGCAGAAATTTAAAAAAAAATATAGAACTAATAATTAGGCCTGTCCAAAGTACTTGCATGCTTATAGTAAATCAGGACTCAAAATTGCGACCAATACAGTCGCACTTGCAACTGAATTTTTCCCTTTGCGATTAAGATATCTGGAGGAGTCGCCAATTTGCAACCAGCTTTCACCATTAAAATAAAAGGGTTAGCGATTCGAATTTTGCCAAAACTTTTGCTAAAATAAATAAAGCGATAAAAAATATTTTGTTTCTCGTCATGAATTTTGTTTCAATTTGGAGATATTGAGCAAAATTGTAGTTTGGTTGGACCACGATTCATTCCCTCGATCATTCACCATTTTCAGCGGGTTTTTTACACATACGTATTGCGGGCTCCTATTTTGTTTTGTAAAACTTAATTGCAATGATTGCAATACAAAATTATTGTCCCTCCTTTTACAAATGATGCAATTCAATTTGCGAGTATAACTTGCAGCTAAATTTTCATATCTTGCTGCATCTTTTTTTTAGAATTTCGAGCCTAGGGTATGTTATGAAAATGGCTTAACTAGAGTCCAGGCTCATTGCCAAAAAATGCATGGAAACTGCTTACGAACTTCCATCTTGCGAACGAAATGGCGTGTTTTCTTCAATAATTATGTTCAGGAAATATGTTACAAAATAGTCAATCTCTTTGGCTTTTATGTTTGTGAGAATGGTAAGCGGCTGCTTTATCACTAGCTACATGTAATATCAGGCATTTCTTCTGTTTTATGTGGAAAATATTATAATTATGCAGAGGATGCGGATTTTAGGGAATTACGTGGATCCGGATCACCGTATCCTATCAGATGCTATGATTTAATTAACCCTTTGACACCCAAACCAGCCTATACTGGCCAGACTTAATAGCATTTTACTCTGTCTGATGCCAGACGATTTTACTCGTCAATGAGGAACCCCCAGGAGTCAGTGGGTTTAATTACATGTACCAGTATATGCTGAACATGTCACCCTGTTTCCGATCTGCGTCTGTTTCTGATTTGTGTTCGGTCTAGGCCAGGGAGTCAATGGGTTAATCACTCCCTGAAAAACTATGTCCCATTAATTAACCCTTTGACATCCAAACTCGCCCAAACCCGCCAGACTTAGCATTTTACTCTGTCTGATGCCAGACGATTTTATTTGTCAATGGGGAACCCCCAGGAGTCAATGGATTCAATTATATGCCGAACATGTCACTCCTGTTTCCAATCTGTCTGACAAATTGTCGCCCCTGTTTTTGATTTGTGTCCCGGCAAAATCAATTTCTGAGCCAGGCAACTAGCTTTGCAACAGATCTGCTTCTATCAATGTTTGATTTTTCAATTGATAACCCGAACAGCACTTTGGCTCTCCTACCTTCAGGACTCCTAAAACACCTCAGTTGTGTAGAACAATACCAATACCATTTGTGCGCCTGTTTAACCAATACCAATACCACCTTGCGCCTCCAGTTGATTCCCCCTACATGTACAATATCTACCAATTTATACATTAATTTTGCCCTTTTTACACAGGGACTTCTAGGTTGCCTCCTGTGGAGGCAATAATATTATTTTGGTACTCGCAATGAATCATGTCAGCAAATTTGTGTACTGAACATTGGCTATTCTTTTCATCTGGGATGCACTCTCAAAACTTGCTCCCTGCCATTTTAGTTTCTTCTTCAATCTGCAACATTTTCACTTCCATTATTTGTGTTTAAAGGGGAACTCAAGGCTAATTTTAACTATTTTTTGTATTGATGTTGACATTGGATGGATTAATTTTACAGGGATAATTTATATCGATGATGAATGATTTTATGAAAAAATCGGTCCAATAAAGCTTCGGACTGCACCCGCCATGTTGCCTTTTTATATAGCTTAAACGACCAGCGGATTAAGATGTGACGTCAAATCGTGAAGGGAGCAAGCAAAGGGCTTACGCGTCACTTGTGTTTTGCTTGAGAAGTCTTGCGAGCTTGCCGAAGTGAGTATATGGAGCTTGTTTAGTTCCAGTCGCGCCGAAATGTCTGACTACGAAACCTCTTCACATTCATCTCAATCAAGTCTTTCTATTGACGATGAAAATATGCCTGAAAATGTGATTCGGCCGTACTAGTTCAAACCAGAGTTTTCT
>OX421448.1:36653574-36663574 GCA_949126865.1 Montipora capitata | reverse complement strand
ACTCAGCTTCTCCAAACAACCCTAAAAGAAAGCAATATGCCTTCAGTTGGTAAGAAGTTAAATCAACTAATGTAGCTGTGGTCACACTGCAAATTCGCACCGGTGTCGCGACGTCACAGGTTCAAACCCTGTTGAAGTCCTGAATTTTTCAGGCTTCTTTATGCAATTTAGTACCAAGAACTTGACTTGTTGACTATTTACCTTGGAAACTGATTTTTTTTGCAGTGTGACCAATATTTCCCCTGGTAATTTACAGTACCTCTGAGAAATTTAATTGTCTGAGTTTTCCTTGACTGCTACCTCAAAGCAATAGTTACCAAAAATTTAATTCATTTAATTCCTCAGGTAATTATAGTGCCTATCACATCAAGACACATTTCCACTTCAATTATGTTTTTTTTGTTTCTAGAACCTTTTCAGTGAAAATTCCCACTTTTGTTCACTTTGAAAGACGAGAAAAGAGGAAAGAGTTAAGTTGCTAGACAACTGCAGAGAATTGTTGAGCAGAAAGGGATTTTTAATGTGATAAACACTCGAGCCAATATTGATGCCAGAAACAGACATACATCACAACATGAGGTTATCTAGAAAACCACATTGGCACTAATTACAGTACCGTGCAAAAGTAAGTTGACAGCCTCGACTCGATCCTCGCGAGAATCAAGGATCGAGAAGCAAACTTGATCCTCGACACTTGATTCTCACAAAATCACCGACGCAAACATTGTCAATTATTCATACTCCATTCAACTTTTGCGAAAGCATTACTTTAATTTCAATTAAATAACAACAGGAACTGTTTAGTAGGAAAACAAGATAAAGTAAAGTAAAGTGGTGCATTTATATAGCACCCTTATCACTAACGTCTCAAAGGCGCTTTACAATGATCAATTTACCCCCAGCGGACTGGAAGATAATACAGGCGCAAATTGCAGCCGCTTCTAAGCAGTCCATGCATGCTGGTACTCATTTTACCGACCTCAGAAGGATGGAAAGCTGAGTGAACTTTAGCGGGAAAGAAGGTCGCCAAATATTCCAGTCTCGGCAGAACCGGGAATGGAACCCGGGACCTTAGGGTTGGAAGGCAGAGATCTTACCACTGCGCCAACCCCTCCGCTGTTAGAGATAGCAGCTATCATCCTGTGTGTCCTCTCTTCAAAACTACAATCTTATGTCTTGGATTAAAATATAAAAGCAAGACAGTGAGCTTTACCGCGCAATGGATATTTTATTGTGAATCGAATGTTAATTTCCAACGTAAACATTACGAGATATTTGCATACAGTGCGCCCAACCAAGTAACGCAATGATTCATGTATTCTTACAACTCTTCTTAAATGCAATGATCTGAAGCTAGGAAAGTTATATTGATGGTGGAATCTCGATGCTAGACTTGTTCACCAGTATCAGGTTTCATTCTTTGAAAACAACAAGCGTTGCGAGCGAACCGAAATCAGCATCATCGCGGGACAAAGCACAAGTGGCAAAAGCTCTTCCATCCAACTTTTGATACCTCAAGTTGGGAATTCGTATGAGGGCAACATGTTTTTTGTAAATAATATTTCCCCAATTAACCTGATCCCAGTGACTGTTGATTTTTCTTGTAAGGGAATAAACAAACAAGGCTGGGCAATGAAACTCGGGGGCTTGAGCGAGTCATCACAGAATAGTTTTTCGTTCACAGAAACACTTTTTGTAATTCTTTTTAAATTAACATAAGTGTACATGTTTACAGAGGGCATTTGTTTCCAGGAACATCTGCTACTGCAGTGTTACAGAATATGTATCCAGTAAGGTCTACGGAGTAAACTTGAAATGCCACTCCGGGCGCTGTGTATAGTGTCGTAGACTGTTTACAGTCGGTGTGATTGTCAAGTATGCTTCGACCATACGGACAAAGAATAATTATCTCGGAGTCCACAATCACACAGAATACATGATTGTATGGAGTTATTTCTCCGCCAAACTTCGCCATCGGAATTTGACATCTTAGCTTCAAATTGGAGTCTTGATTTTCATATTCTACATCAACATTTTAGAACATTGAAGTTTTGAATTTGACATTGAAGTGGAAAATCCACATTTTCACATTCGACTTTCAAGTTTCTAATTCAACTTGCAACTTTTGAATTGAACTTCATGCATGAATGACTTGACGTTCAATTTCATATCCTTGGTAACAGTAACCACTGATGTAGTTAACTGAGGGGTCAAAAGTCTTGGAAATTGATTGAGTAGTTCTAAGACTAGATTATGTGGCTCGAACACAAGTGAACACAGATAGCCAACTTCAGCAACTTGACCAAATTGTTTGACGTTTGGGGAGGTTACAACTCACTTGCCTGTGGGATTCCGGTCGTATCATTCAAAGTCAGATCGTTACAGAGTGACTTCACTTCACAAAAAGTCAGATCTTTCCACTTGGAAATAACCAGATAACAAGTCTTTAAAATGGTTAAGTAAATAATCGTTTATTCCACTCTCTTGCAATTAGAAGGTAAGGTACAGAGTCTATTACATGACTTGGTAACAAGGTAATCTATATGATGATTCCATTTGAGCTCTTCGCAGATAACTACACCCAATAGTTTATACGTGGAAACACGCTCAATTTGACAACTGCCCGCACATAGCGATCTCATTACGATGTTTGGATTTTTCATAAAGTTGACCACAATTTCTTCACATTTTTTTGGGATTAAGTTTCATACTATGACTAATGCACTACAGCATTACAGGTGTAATTCTGTGAATGTCCCTAACCACTGAATCTAACAAGCTGATTGAATTACGTGGGTAGACTACCAAACATGTTCCTTCGTGTGTAACAGAACAACTTATCAACTGCAGCGGAAAGTTTAAAATTAATAACGTTCCCTTTCCAAAGGAAAAGAAAAGAGTTTTGCCCGAGTACTTGTATGTTGAAAAGTTCAAATACAGTCAGCATCGATAGAGCTCTGTGTTAACTCTTTCTGAAAGAACGACTATGACTATGCTGGAACGATCTGACCTTGAACTAGAGACAGTATTTCGCCATCCGTTTCTTGAAGCTGCTTGTGGATACTCTAAGGAGTTCAGCTATGATGGGAACTACCACACTGGAGCGATACTGTCGAAGACTGTTTACAGTCCATGACTGTGAATGTTGAGTATGCTTCGATCATACAACCGAAGAACGAGTATCTCCTCTGCAATCGCACAGAATACATGTAGTTTCAAAGACTTTCCTCTCTCGAAATACTACGGAAGTAATTTTCACAAGCAACATTGTAGGTCACAGCTAATCGTCAGGCAAATTGCGCTCTCAATTAGAAGCCTACGGAGTAAACTTGAAATACCACGCCAGGCCGATAGTGTCGAAGACTGTTGTGATTTGTTCACAATTTCAGAAACCAGATTCGAAGGAGGGCTAAACTCGCTCGGTTTTCTGCGTTACTCCCGAACAATATTCTCCGAGGTTTGGCATGTTTTTCTGTTATTTGTATTCCCAGTTGCATTTGCGCTATTAGTCTATTGAGAAATCAGTCAAGCGACCAGCTCATTAAATTCTCGATTCCTTTGACTCGATCGATTCTCGACTCAATTCTCGATTGTCTTTCCTTGATCCTCAATCCTCAGTCCTTGCGAGAATCGAGGATTGAGTCAAGAATCGAAACTCAAAAGAGATTGTCAACTTACTTTTGCATGGTACTGTAACATTGTTTTGTTGCATGAAGACATTGGCCTCATTCAGAGCAAGATGGCAAGTTTTTTTTCAATCTGGGATGACTTTTTTAACTGAGTATCTGTCTTTGTTGCAGAAACAGCTTGTGTTTTCTACACAAGCCACAACAAGTTTATTACTAACAACAGGTATCTATTGACCTCGGTTCAATTCTTGGCGCAAGGAAGTGGCCCTACAACAAATCCTTCTTTTCCTGGTCAAACTATTAACAGGTATGGTTTGATTATATGCACCAAAAATTGAATTGCACAAATAAAATTTAACTAGTTCTTTAATGCTTGCTGCATCACAGGCCAGGGTAGTGTGACCTTTCAGATTTTTTACTGGGTTGCCAATATGGCAAACCCAGTCGGAATCTGGGTTTCATTTCGTCGGGAAAAGTCTTGCCTGTTACTTCCCTGCTAAGTAGTGTCTTTGTGCATAGAGTCTTCTCTGTGTATTTTGTTAGGTTTGAGGGGGCCGGGGTAATACGTAGATTCCCCTGGTGCACACAGGAGAACGTTTAATTATTAAACCGGCAATGTCGTCGAAAGTTGTGTTAACGCGGATGGCGTTTTAGTGCATCTTTCAACAAAATATACCCTTATGGAGCTCAAGAATGGAACGTCACTTGGATAAATTAGACAGGGGGTGAAAAATAAATGTCTGGAATTATAAAAGCGAGGAGTAATGGACTTTGACAACAACTATTGCCCATCGAGCCGAAATCAAAGTGAGCTGTATTTCTAATATCTTACCAAGTGTGCTGTTATGTAGAACACTGAAACCAAATGGAAAATTCTCTGGTAACTTATGGGTTCAAGAAGGAATCGAACACCTTAAGTGGATCAGTGATCTCTGTTCTCAGACTGCACGGTCTTCAGGTAAAAATAATATGAAATGTGACAGCCAAGAATTTTTCGAAAGAAAGATTGCCTCTAATAGCAAATATGTTGTTTGTTTCAAAAAATATTTCGCTGGAAAAGGTGGCCTTCATGAATTCAATATGTTTTGTAATATGCGAGCTTATTAACTGAATAGTTTTTATGGCAATAGTAAAGCATTTTCGTGTCAAAATGAGGTTGGCGTCTTTCTGTTCTGTTAACTTAATTAAATATACCATGCCTCGTGATTTCCACTCTCAAAATTACCTTTAGAACCTACTTTTTGCGTAGAATAAGCTTTTAGAATGATGTTCTTGTCTTCTGTGGTGATACTTGACGATTCAGGAACATTTTGTGAAAAAATATTTATAACAGGTCACACGCGTAACTTGATCGCCCGATTATGCATAACATCCACTTGGCCTTTTGACATCCCATTGAGAAAAACTCATAAAATATTCGCAGACCGGTCGATTTCTCTGAAAGGGTGAGAGATATTTTCACAATAACTAAAAGTTCCTGTGTGAAGCACGGAAATTCGACGAAGCGGTAAATGCGACTAAATTTGTTACGTGCGTTGCTATTTTTGTGTTTTGACAGATTTTGACAGAATATTAAATTATGAAAAAATATCTACGGAATACGGATACATGTAGATCGTTAAAAAATCTTTATTTTTAGCGATTATTTGAACATAAAAGATGGAACGCTTGACGAGAAATAATATTTTTGTTGATATTTGAAAGAAGAAAAATTTCGCGGGAATCAGGACCCGGTGAAAATGAGCTAACAAATTTGCATACGTGTGTTGAAATGTGATACGCTAGGAGACAGGAATTCTCTGACAAATGATTTTGTCATTGTAGTGTAAAATGAAGTTTATTTGGTAAGGCAACAATATTTCTTTAACTTCCTGGTTAATCCAATTTATTGCTACCACTTACTAGTGCGAAGATTGTTTACATGACACTCGCGCTTTTTGCGAATTTTGAGTGTCATGAAATTACATCATTTGCGTGACAACACAAAAACATCCAGATAGTAACAACTTCATATTTATTAACTATTTCTTCTGCTTTTGTGCTTGTCAGCATTGTGATTTGTGATAATTCGCAAGTCTGTTTTTTGTATCTCATAGATGTTCGGCTCATGCTCGGTGTAAAAACCTGTGAAACTCACAGATGACGTAACACAAAGGAAAACAAAAGAGCCAAAAAAAACATCAAACCCTACCACGACCTACCAAAACAAAGAAAAATTTTCACAGGTTTTTACACCGAGTTAAACCCAATTACATGGCCGCTCAACCTTGCGATTGAGTAAATAGTTCACCCTGAAGTCACAATAGATACGTTTCTCAGGAACCCTACAAACAAGGCTTCCTGACCCGACAGATGAAATGTAAATATTCAGTTAAATAGTACAACAAAATTAAAAAAACCAAAGACGGAAGTTTCTTGGCTAAAAAGTACGTTGTTTTACTCTGAAAACAACGAACGAGTTCATTCAGTTGACACAAGGTGATCACGTGCACCTTTACTCAAGAGTGTGTTTGTTATCTTTAAACTGAATTTATTACCAAAGCTTAAAAAACTAAAATACCTCAAAATGGGACAGGATATTACAAAATAATTAAAGGTGTGAACGTGTGAGCCAAAGGGCCTCTGCTGGCGCGATATGTGGGTGACCCTCAAATGGTCTTAATAACCCCCCACTTGAAAAAATTAACTGGAACCCTGCAGTTCAATACAACCCAATTCTTTCTGACAGTGCCTTCTGTTTTTGTGTAACACGTACCACAGGCAACCCAGTGTACGCTTTTTTTAGAGCGTCTTGTTCACCTATAAAATGCAATTCTACTTGAATTTACATTAGAGCATTTTTATTGAGTTTGCAAACCAGTTTTACCTATGTCTACTAGGTAAAAGTCTGTAATGTGACCACCGCTAAATTAAGAAACATCCAGGCATTCCCCCTCCCAGAAAACAATAACCTCTTACTAACCAAATGCAAGGGCTGTACTGGGAAATATTGGCCTGAGGTCATGGCAAAAACAACCAAGGGCCAATACTTGCCAGTACAGTCCTGAAGAAAGTAGGTTGTTTATTACTTGACATTGTTTCTTTGAGCATTAGACACTTCAATTTCCACTTGGTAAATATTCGTAATCTCTTGGTTATCACCAGGATTTTGTCTTAGGGAGTCCCAGGGCCCCCTTTCCTGAAAAATATGGGTCCTGCAGGAGCTTAAGTGGGACAAAATTACTTGCACTCCATGACTAGGGTGGAAAACATCCTTCATGATTTCTCTGTCCATTTCATCAAGGCACATTCAAAAACTCTTGCAATGGTGTCCCTTCAACAATATTGTAAACACATTTGATTTGTTTGCCTCGAGACGCATCTTAAAGGTCATAAAGTGAAGTGAAGTGAAGTTATTAGTGAACACTGTAATCTCCCCCTTCCATCACTGAACTTTAAAGGGTAACCTTTCACTAGTAAAACTAAATTCCACTTGCTATTTTTTGTACTGTTGTGGTGAAAAAATTAAATTCTGCTTTCATAAATTAAACTTTTTTGTGTTTCATTTAACATGAATAATCCCCAGTAATTATACGGAAACTAACCATTTCCATGGTAATGGTCCATACTGTAAAATTGCGACCAAAAATCAGCCAACCAGCTGAGTGTTCCATTTAAGCCTGAGAATTGCTTGCCAAGATAATAAAATTAATTATTTTGAAATCTAGATGCCATGTTTGGCAGCTGAAACTTGTGCTTCACTAACAATTCCATTAGCCTCACTTACCTCGTTGTAAACATCCACAGCAAGGCACTGGCCAGCAATTAGATTCTTGCAACAGGACTTGGGATAATAACCGGGAACAGGAAAATGTTTAGAGTGCTTGAACCAGTCACCTGGCCCTTTGCTGCCACAACACTTCAGCTATTACAATAAAGAAAGCAAACCTGTCAGATTTCCTGATCTTGTTTGCTAGCAATCTTGGTATTCAAGGCAATGAGAGATAATGATAAACATCCATAAGGAAGAAAGCCTGTATAATTGTTGTCCTGGCATCTTAATTTGTCCTTAACTTATTTTCTTGGGATCTTTATTTGGGTTTTGACAAACTGCGAGCCAGAGAGCCATGCAAGTCACACAAGTCTTGCATTTATATTGTTACTCAAAGCACCCATTTCAAATAACCCTGATGAACAGTATTCAAGCCTAAGTATCACCCATTTTAAAACAGTTAGCTTTCAATAACTGTGTGGCTTGCATGTTGACTTGCATGGCTCGCTGGACTCCTTTATTTTCCTGTGCTCCCTCTCTTGAGAGCGCCGAGAATGGCAGCCACTTTTCTTAAGCTCTGCAGTTTCTATATCTTATTAGTTTGTATTTTTACACTTTTACATTTTAACAGCTCACAATCCTCTGTCCAACAGTATTGCAAAGGTCATGTGGGATTAACTTTCATCTTTCATCACCAATTTGCGAGCAATTTAGAACTGACTGCCTGGTCAGTTGCTAAGTTTAGATGGACAACATTCTCAAGTCAACCTAAGTCTTGCCGCTACTGCACAAAATGGCACAAGCATGGCCATATCCTTATCCAAATACCAATGCTGGACTTTCCTATGGATCTAACTATCCACATGGACATCGAACCAAATCCAGGTGAAACTGTAAATCCATCTACGAATACAGGGAGCCCTAATTGTCATTCACTTCAAGGCTCTACATTGCATTATGCTAATTTCCAGAGCAAACCAATTGTTTACACTGCGGATCAGCTTCTTGCTCTTAAGCCCTGTGCTTCCATAATTTCTCTGTACACCAAGACCTGTCTTAAATCACTAGGAATCGCAAGACCAAGACGAGGGGTCAGAGCTGGGAAATGAATCAAGGAGCGTCAATTGAATTTGTCGTTACCAATATCTACAAGGGTAACTTTGTGCTCTGTTGGTTATGCAAATGTCAATGGATGGTCTCGCGATCGTGGATGTAAAACAACACGTGAAGGACGGCTGCATAAATTATGCTAACGCAGCTCCTAGAATTGTACCAAAGTGCACGGTTTTGAATACTCGATCTCTTGCGAAAACCGATGCTGCCCCTGCTCTAGCTAAGCACTAACAAGATTGACATTTGTTTTGCTTCCGAGTCATAGCTAAATAAAAAACTCTTGTCACATTTTATCTGCCCAGATGGTTACATCATGGTGAGGAAACACCGGGCTGACCTAAGAGCTGGTGGAGGGGTTAATGCAGTCATTTGCAGGAACGACTGGAAAATAAAATCAGTAAAGGTCACTGAGAGTTTTGAAGCTGAGTCCGTTTGGTGTAAAATCATTACACCGAACTCTGAATATTATAATTATGTAGCAAGCATTTATCATCTACCGGATCCTATCAACGATGCCGCTAAGCAACTTGATTTTCTTGTCTGACACTTGTGACCAGATTCTTCTCGAGGACCCCAATACCAAGATCATAATAAGCTGGTGACATCAATCAGTTAAACATCGGGCAGTTTATGCGTCAACATGGGTTTGAGCAAAATAATGGTCAAAGTCCCCACAAGAGGGAGGCGTATCTTGGATACTTTTCTTACTAACTCTCCGTCACTATGGAAACAAGGAACCCAGGACTTGTTAGATGTGACCATCTTGTTGTTACTGTATCGTCCTTGGTTCCTGCTAAACCGAGTAGAAAATAAATACATGTACGTCTTTTTTAGAGATAATGCGACCATCGTAAAATGGCTATGGACAGGAAATTAGAGGAATGTGACTTGAATTTTGCAGGTACCTTGGATGACCCTGAGGAATGTGTTAGATTTTCAATGACAAGTTATGAGTAATCTTTGATGAACGTTTTCCTCTCATCAAAGTTAAGATGTCATCAAAGAGACCCACCCTATATGTCCCCATTAGTCAAGCACCTTTGTAATCTAAGGAACAAGATCTCGCATAACTGTGGTGCAGTTGAGAACCAAATGCGACAGGAGAAGATTAATTCTCTCATCCGCATGAATCAAGTGATGGCCGTGAACAGCGAAAATAAGAAACACCCTAAGGGCTCTAAGCGGTGGTGGGACACCTGCCACCAATACGATTATGGGAAGGAAAACACAAGGTATTCCTGTTAGTTCAGTGTTATCTCCTGAGGATGTAAATGTACATGTATAATTATTTCCAATCTATTAATAATATTAATAATATTAATTATTATTAACATTTTGTGACATTACTTTTCAAACGCATCATGGAACCTTTTGTGATGCAAATGCTTCGGGAAGTTAATGACTTTAGTCAACGCGTTTGTGTTTGCATTGAAGGCAAACAAGTTAAAAGTCAAAAGCAAACTAGTTGAAGACTAGTTTGAAACTAGTTTGAAATGTATTTGGTGCT
>OX421448.1:36623574-36646074 GCA_949126865.1 Montipora capitata | reverse complement strand
CTCAACCAACTCTTGATGACGCAAGATGTTTGAACACATTAGAGGCCTTCTCTGAAACAATGTGCTCACGATGCGAGTAGATGACAAGCAGTTTCGCCAATGTAACTGGCATTACATCCAGCACAAGTAAATTTATACACTACGTGTGAGCTAATAGTTTTCTTTTATTTCGAACTCTGCACATCTTGACAAACATCTGAAAACTTAACTAAAGCTTTTTCCGAATCCTGTTGGCAAAACTGCCATTACATATGTACATCTATACAGTTAAAAAAAAGATGGTGCAATGACAGTTCTTGTTCCCTTTTCAATGTAAATCCGAGACCCGATTTGCTCAGCTTCAATACACGATTCAAAAGCTTGGATCTTCCGCCATTGTCTTTGCCACGCTAGAACTAACAAGAAATATTTTGCGCGAAATTTTGTCACCTGTCAATCATTGTGACTGTGCCGCACCAATCAGAAGCCCCCGTTCGTGGGTGAACAGGTTTTTCAAAAATAGGGGGTCTTCTTGCAGCGTTCCCTCACTCTCTTGCCCCAACTTTCACACGGCCAGTTTGTGGAAAATTGTTTGGAAGCGCTTACAACAAACAGGAACGCTTGCTATGCAAGCTAACTTAATATCAATATTAGTGCAATACATTCTGAATACCGGTAAGTCGTAAGCCTTTTTGTGTCACTTTCGAAAAAATACCAATATAGGGGAGCTTATAAAAATGATTGTTGGAAAAATCCTACCAATTTCCCTGTTAACATACAGTATTCCCGAATGATCTTATCAAATCGTCCAACATGGGAAACAGTTTTTTCGTTAAATTGTGACAAGTTCTTGAATGTCCTGATGAAACCAAACCGTGTATTGTTTATGTAATAAACCCTGTGGACAAGTGTTCTAAGTAATCCTAATTTACTCGATGAAGGGGCAAAACTTTAAAAAACTGGTAAACAGACCAGTAAGGGTCTTTTTTGCGGTAAACAGAGGTAACTGGAGAAGACCAATAATTATTGTTCTCTATCATAACATCCAAAAACTGTTATTTCTTTGCATCCTCCCTTTCAACAGTGAAACATAAGTTGGGATGTCTAAAGTTGATATAACTACATGTACAAAATAATTTTAAGCTTCATTTCATTGTCAAATACATCTACATAACATGTATAAAACAATGCAGAAGAATTAAGATGAGTACAAGTAGTTTTTTCATGATGTCCCACGAAAAGATTAGCAAGGACTGACGCAAGAGGGGAACCCATTGAAACGCCATTAATCTGATCACAGAAAACACCAGTGAATAAAAAATGTGTCTTGGCTGCGGCAAAGGAAAATAGTGTTTTATTGCTTGTCAAGACTCTTGTTCCACTGAATGTTTCACAATATTAGACTCAACCAACTTGCGTTTTAAAATTAGAATAACAATATCTTATCTTAGCTAATACATTTAATTTGTTTTTGTAAGTGAGCAAATATTGATCAATTTATCCATTGTATTTTTCCTTTTTATAAAATAATAGGTTTAAATTCAAATTGTACAACTCATTCACAACTGAAGATGGCACAAGCATGTCGAAACATGTCTAGTACAAATTTTTAAAATCTTGTTTTATTTCTTCAAGTTATTTCTCATCTGCTGTTCTCAAAACTAAAATTAAAATTCATTTTCACAGTCACAACAGTTGGTCACCCTACTCAAACTACATGTAGCTACATGTAGCAGCCAAATTAAAATTCTTTTGAAATCCCTGTTACAGTTTAATATTGGCCTATTTAGCTGATCTAATTATAGCTATACCTCTTTTCATATTAGTTTTCATCAAAATTGGTGCAATTCTGTCCAAGTCTTTTAGCTGTATTTTCAGCTCAGTGCATCCCAGTAACACTGATTTAACAAAATTCCTAGAAACCAGCAAATTCAGCTTATAATAAAATAACGGGTTCACATTCAATGTGGTCAGCTTGGCGTAATCTTCTGAATGGACTACTGATCGATGAGACCACATAACAGCAAAACAGACAGTAGTCAAATTGAAGGAATCCAAGTGCTGAAACTGGTAAACTAAGCAACTCACATGGAAGGAAAAGCAAAATCATAAGGCAACCTAGAGATGTATTTGCACATCTAAGCTGCACTGCAGTAACAGTTTAGTCCCAAGTCAAATTCATATGAAATTTAACAAACTCTTGATATGAACATGCACTGATTCAGAAGTGGATTCTAACAACCTATTTATCCATTAATCAAATTAAATTAACCACTTACAAATGACAGGCAACATTTGCTGTCACGGCATGTTCCACAGCATCCAAACAATGCTGTGATCAAGACCAGGATTCCAACACCAATCAGGATTCCGCATGGCACAAGTGTGTAAGTATCAGCTGTGATATTAGAAATATCACCAAATTTCTTAATAAGCCAACCAGCCACAAAAAGGACTGCTGCTGAAATGCCCTGGGTACAAAGAAATTATACAGTAAGACCATAAATGTCAAAGTGTCAAAATAGACATAAATAAGGCCTTTGCATGGTTCTCAGAGTTGGGTTTAATTTTATCAACTCTTGTACTCCACAAATAATTTCTTGCTTTTCCAAGATCTCCTGAAAGAAATGTGTCATTACAATTTCTCTTTTGGTCTTTCACGTACATGTACACTGTAAGAAACATGCTTTCAGCACGGATGAACTACGAAATGATTCTGGCAGAATCCTGCCACAAAAAATATAGAATCAGTACCTGGAAAATGATTGTGTGATGAGTAGTTCAATGCGAAATAACAATTAGGTGGTACATGCTTTTTAAAAATTTAAGTCACGTCTCGGCTGCCTGAGCTAGGACAATAAAATAGCTACACAAAGCTACAATTTCCTTCTTCTGACTAATTTGCACAACCCTGAATCTGTGGTTATTTCAATGGTATTGAGATTTATCCACGAAAATGATAATGAATAAAATCCCTACTGATTCTAAATGTAGCCAATCAGGAACACAAACGACAAAATTTCACTGTGAAGAAATATCGTTCGTCCAATCAGCAATGCGAACAACGAAATTTCACTAGCGATGAATGAACGTACCGAAAGCTCATACCGAATGGAACGTCATCCGACGATGGGTAGCCCAAGCTCGATATATAAGCAGCTCTTTATATGATGACCTTTGCATTGTTACGTGACTCGAGCGATTTGCATATTTATAAGGATTTGTATGGGGAAAATAACGATTGTTTCTGTGACCTATGAAAATGTAGCGATTTAAATAAAAATAGTCTTACCTTACTTTATGTGAAGCTATGATCTTCGCAGTTATGAACGCAATTTTTACAATTGCATAGAGAACTCTGAAAAATTCAGGACTTCAACGGGATTTGAAGTACCCGTGACCTCGCGATTCCGGTGCGACACTCTAACCAACTGAGCTATGAAGCCACTGACGTTGGGAACTGGTCATTTGTGGGTTCTAATGGTCCCGTGAGGAATGAATCAATGATGAAATGGTATATGAAATGAATCACATATGAACTGTGGATAAGAAATCAAGTGAAGCTATGATGAAATGAAGTCCTGAAATTTTCAGACTTCTCTACACAATTGTAAAAATTGCGTTCATAACTGCGAAGATCATAGCTTCACTTGATTTCATATCCGCAGTTCATATACCATTTCATCATTGATTCATTCCTCACGGGACCATTAGAACCCACAAATGACCAGCTCCCAACGTCAGTGGCTGCTTCATAGCTCAGTTGGTTAGAGCGTTGCACGCGAGCCTGTCACGGGTTCAAACCCCGTTGAAGTCCTGAATTTTTCAGACTTCTCTACGCAATTGTAAAAATTGCGTTCATAACTGCGAAGATCATAGCTTCACTTAAAGTAAGGTAAGACAATTTTTATTTAAATCGCTACATTTTCATTGGTCACAGAAACAATCATTATTTTCCCCATACAAATCCTTATAAATATGCAAATCGCTCGAGTCACGTAACAATGCAAAGGTCACCATATAAAGAGCTGCTCATATATCGAGCTTGGGCTACCTATGATCCGACAAGCTATCCAACAACCGTTGCACAAAAACCGCCGAGGGAAGGTTTGCTTCTGTTTGCTCAATTGAGGAATTTATTTTAGAACAAGAAAACAGAAATGCCGGTCACAAAACTGAATGAGATGTACGATTGCTTAAACGACTTTTGAAAACGAAGGTCGAAGACAGGAAAATGAAAGTTATTCCAGCGGTTGAGGTGAATGAATACTAAATACATCAACCAATTTATCATCTCCGTCCGCACTAAGACGGCAATGAATACTTTCCTTCGAAGTTTAGTGGCTAGCTTGGAACGACAACTGAAGAACAAGGGCTATTCCACAAGCATAACAAACGACCTGGTGTTTGAGAAAACCAGATAGGTTCTTTAGTCCAAACAAAAACAACTAAAGAAGCTAAGAAAGGGAAATAAACCCAAAGCGCTGGTAGCTTTGACAAGCGACGAAGTAAAAAACACTCTTCATTTTGGACTACTTTGGAATATCTGAAACACAGTAATTGTTGTAAATTTTACCAAATAAATTGTCGGTTGGACGATTTTAAACCATTGTTTATTGCTTTCATCGCCCCACTCCATTTGTGCGAAATAAATTTGTCTATCAAACATGTACACCAGCACGGAAAAAAGAGATTACTTCACGGAAATTTTTATTCACTTGTTGTTTCGTATCAGAAAACTCACTCGTTCGTTTTCTGATACTACTCAACTCGCGAATCAAAATTTCCGTGAAGTAATCTCTATTTATGCATTGGCATACGATATTCTCCAGCAGTATCGATCGGTTAAAAACTGTAGCGGCAGCGGTTGAAGCTGAAGACAGAGGCAAAATATATGACAATGGAGTACGCTATTCATATGCAAGTAAGGGAACGGGCATTCTAGAAACCAGCCAAAAATAGCATTCAGAAGAACATAATGACACGTTTTTCAGCAAAATATTCCTGACTTATTTCTCAGCAATGGCTACATGTAACTTGTCGCCTGCGCAGTAAAAATTAGTGAAGACGCCAACGACGTGCATGGGAAGATTACGGAAGTAGGTACTAGCATCAAATATGTAGTCAGTATTGGACGTGGCAGCGTTAGTGCTTTGAAAACGTCGATCATACTCACAAAATAAACGATGTTAAAGAAGAACAGGAACGCTTTAGCACAGCCCATGGCTAAAAAAGAAGAGCGTCCGATGCAGCAGTGGAATGAACTTTCCCGTAAACCTATTTTACGTGCAGGGATCTGGGAACTACTGGTATCATTTTACGATGACGTCATGATTCAAATGCGGGCATGACTGCAACAATCATGCGACTTTCACGATTCTGTGACGATTTGCAACTCTCGACATATCTGTTTTTTTTTTTTTTTTTTGGGCTTTTTGTAATGTACATTAAAGTCTGCATTTATCACAAACGATTTTTTCGTAATAAAAGGCTGTTCATGTAAAGCCCACCCTTGGGTTTGACACCTTCAAACTGGGCTGAGCCGGAGTAACACAGCGGTCAAACGTCTACGCATGCCCAAATGGATAATTTTTTGCCAGCCGCGCGCCAATTTCCCGCGCAAAATTTTAAAGGAAAACATTGGAAACAACCGGTGTAACGCAAAATTTACGAAACAAAATTGAAACGTTGATAGAAATCTGTAAAAGGAAACAAGAGAACGTAAAAGGAAAACTTAAGACTTTCCAGACACAAAGTTTATTAAATTACCGGTATTCTGTTGATTTACCATTTTGTTTTGAGCTTTACCAAAAAAGTTACGGCGTCATGCTGCGAGCTGACAGCGTAGTATATTTTTTATGTTATCATTAATCGTGCGATGCGTGACACCGGAAGCTGACGGCAAGCGCTGTGTAAACGAAGGGAAAACTCGTAAAGAAATTAAAAGAAAATGGCAGTTATTCGGCTTAGCTCAGACGAGCTGACAAAACCTTGGCAAGGGCTCGAGGGATTCCGTCGGGATCGTGGATTTGTTTGCGGCATAGAAATGAAATCCATCGAAACAACAAACCATGTTCGTGTCCTTCATACCTATCCCTGAACGGTTTTACCAGGTATTCGAAAAGGATGGAAAAAAAATTACCAGATTACAGACCTGGAATAAACTGGTATTGTAAATACAAACTTGAGGCCGACAAAAGCTTTAGAGATCACGTTAAATACATTCCACGGAAAAGAAAGGACTCCAACAAACAGAAGGTAGAATACTTTTTAACTCTGACATTTCACGGATTATTTCTGTTAGCCCCTTGTACAAGTTAAAACATAAACAAATATATAAATAACGAGGAAAATGTCACTTATTGGATGCAGAGGGCCCACGAGAAGAGGAAAAGTGTCGTGAAAATACTGATCAATAGAGGCAAGTCTAGTTGTGTATATATTTATTACCTGTGATATCCAATCGCTCTTATTTGCTTACATTC
The DNA here is from genome assembly GCA_949126865.1 of Montipora capitata. Classification (NCBI taxonomy): domain Eukaryota; kingdom Metazoa; phylum Cnidaria; class Anthozoa; order Scleractinia; family Acroporidae; genus Montipora; species Montipora capitata. The sequence continues at coordinate 36,639,610 of OX421448.1, read as the reverse complement.
CATTCACATGTTTAATCAAAAGTAAATCACAAGAACGATTAAATCGCTTTAATTTTTCAAGGCTCTTGCAAACTCTTTCCTTTACATATTTCATTTTTTTTCCAAATCAATTAAGCCAGTAATAATTATGTTAGTGGCCAGATTAAATCAAACCAAGGCTTGTCAGATATGTAGAAAGGAAAAGATAAGGAAAACAGGTATTTTGCCCTCCTGTTTATTTACTAACAACTACTTCTAGCAAAAGTCAGAGTGTAAAACTGGAACTGCTTTTTGTTATAATTTATCATTATTTTAGAGCCTTTAATTGGAGAATTAATTGAAAGATTTCAGATGGCACTTGGTAGTCATCATAAAAATAGTAGTTTGCCCTTGTAGGAAGTGACTGCCATGAGGAAGTTTACAGAGCTTCAAGTACCTGGATTGTTTAAAGCTGTCTTTAAAACAATACTTCGGGAAGACTCCAGACTGTCAGAAGACAGAAGATACCTCCAAGAACAAAGAACAGTTGCCCTCCTTCACATAATAGCATATTTCAGGTGTGCACGAGCATGAATTAATTTAAACCAATAAAAGAGTACTGTACATCTGAAAAATCTGAAATAAATTTTCATGTTTGCATATATCACAGATTACATGTCCTTTGCAAAAGGAATTGGGTCTCTACATGCATCAGCATGGCCTTTCAAGAGCTGGCCTGAACAATGGCCCCATCTTTGGTTTTTCAGTTGCACCACAAACTATTGACAGGCACAAAAGGAACTTATGGGAGCAGCATTCAGACTCATATGTTAGGGGGAGTGTATTCAATTACATTATAAAATAATATTAAGTGATGAATACAGAGCCAAAATAAGATTACTGTTTTTAAGATAGACAATTTAGAGTTTATTGCTCAAGGGAATTTGAATGTAATCTATGGAATATTAAAATAAATTACTTTTGTTTGCTTGTCAGTAACTTCATTTGTTTAACATACACATTGTGTAATATTTAGTGTGTCAACGGATTATTCATCTTCTTTTATTAGGAGGGTGCTACATCTATGGTGTTACTACTGGATGATTTCCATAACATCCAGACAGTTCGCATACCAAATAATCTAAAGTTGTCAAAAGCAACGCATATGCAAAGGAAGGGACACTTTAATGTAAAGGTGGTATCGCAAAAAGTCACCTGTAAGAAATTTTCACCAAAGGTCTTAAAAACCATCACAAGTCATTTTTTAGTCCTCTTGCTGCACAATACCAACAACTGAGGGCATACGATAAACAGAAGCAAATCAAACAGTTCAGGTGTAGTATGAATAATAATATATTTATTTCATTTCTTGAGCCCTTCATTTTAATCATACCTGTAGTGAGTCTAAAATTAAGAGACATTTCAATAATAATAATAATAATAATAATAATAATAATAATAATAATAATAATAATAATAATAATAATAATAATAATAATAATAACATAACAACAACAACAACAAAAGAATAATAATAATCTTGAAAATATTAGTAATAATTCCTTTGTTTGCTATACAATCTGCTGCCTTGTGCTGTATTGGTCATTTTTGGGAATGAGAAGGTTACACAAATTTAACAATTGTGGAGCATAATACAGAGAACAGTGCAGATGTACATTTCAGTATCTTGAAATCCTGAAATCTGGTGATAAATTAGCATGTTCACTGTGATATGCTACATTGCATCCTATTTTATCCCTGAAAGCAGTTCCACATGACCATCTGGGTTGTTGCTCAAGATGGAAAACTGTTTATCCTGACAGTCACTTCCATTTCCCTCATGGTTCCATAGTTGCTAGGTCTGACATAACAGGAAGAGAAGCTAAGCAGTTCTGGCAAAAAGTAAACAAGAAATGTCATTACAACACAACTTATGTTCTCTTACAATTGTAATATTTCTGTGACTAAAGACCAGTTATTTTGCATGTACAGTGTAGTGTACAGAACGAATTTCAAAAGAAGATAAATTAACATTACTTAAAACTTCTTACAAAAGGAAGAACGGCGAAGTTCTTGTGTTGAACAGATAAGAGAACATCTCTGGAAATAACAGGTACTTCAAAACAAAAAACAATACAACTACACAGAAGCATTACACTTAAACAAAATAAAACAGGATAGTTCGAAAGAACTTTTCACACCTTAAAATGAAAAGAATAGGAGAGCATTCAGTATTTCTGTTGCAAAATATATTAATTTATAAAACATGCTTATGCACGTACTTAACTCAAGAATTGTACGTAAGCTTGAAGGATCATATGAATGATGTAATGTTTACACAGATCACGACAAGAACACGGCATTTCACCTTTCTTTACGTGTAACTTACAATGATTTCCAATGCTGTGCCTTCTCGTGCATGAATGTCTTAGTATAATTTATATAGACCTTGCTAAATCGAATACATCGTACGATCAGCTGTCATTGCTTTAGTTTGATGTACTGTTTGACATCACTTCTACATGTGGCTACTGTATGTCTCAATAAAAAAATATGTACAGACTTACTCGCTTGTGTGGTCGTTTTTAACTCCAGTGAGGCGATTTGAGTGTCTCAACTTGAACCCACGAGGTCGCTCCGCCATTTTGGCCGCCTTTTCGCCACTCCAACGCTCGCACATGCGCAGACGTTTGACCGCTGTGTTAGCCGGAGTAGTCTCCTTCGCAGCCGCTCGGGCCGGAGTCACGCAACGCTCCCCTGCGTGACTCCGGCCCGAGCGACTGCGAAGGAGACTAGAGCCGGAGTGGAACTTGCGCATTAGTTTTGACGAACAGGTAACCGAGGTTGTATCTAAATGTATAGGTAGCCTGTGCCAAATCAATCGTGTGAAATATTTGTTTGATAGGTGTCCGCTTATAACCATCATAAATTCACTAGTGTTCAGCAAGCTGTTCTACTTTTCGTCCATGTGGACTAGTACAACAAAAAAGAACATTGCTAGGCTTCAAAAAGTTCAGAATTTTGGGGCACGGATTGTGCCTGGCACAAGGAAGTATGATCATATTACGGCTATGTTAAAGGAACTCCACTGGTTGTCGGTCGCTAAGCAACTGGATGTTAGAGACACTTTAATGGATTTCAAATGTATAAAGGGATTAGGCCCACCATCCTTGTGCAATACGTTTACGAAAAGAAGCCAGGTGCATACAAGAAATACTAGGAATAAAGATGTACAGTACCATCTTTTAGATCAGCAACAGGTCAGCGATCTTGCTCATTTAGGGAGTATAGGGCTGCTCAGCTCTGGGATGACCTTCCAGAAAGTTTAGCAAACAAAGAGCCATTTAATGTTTTTAAAAACGCGATTAAAGAACGTGCCCTGGACGATTTTTTAATCCATTGACACTCAATAGGTGTAATTATGCGTATTTAAAATTTTTTGAATAATATGGTAATGATTTATCACTTTTCAATGTTTATTTTAGATTTCAATTGTTTATATTAGATTTTATTGTAATTGGTATGTGAAAACCCATTTTAATTGGATGTACCAATAAACTTATTATTATATTATTAATTTGGTGCGATTACGTGTGGACGTATCGAAAACGGTGACGTCACACTATCAGTTCCAATCCACTTCGCGCAATATGAACTTATTCAAGATGGCGGACATGCGCTTCACTTCTTGGGCTTATTTCAAATCTAATTGCCTGTTTTTAAGCAAATTCAGCTTTGCTATTTCTTCAAGCTGACCATTCTAATAAAAGATGGCGCCAATTTATTATTTCGCGGGCTCATAATAGCGAATACTCATGCGTTAAGCATTCGTTTTCAAATCGATTTATCGTATACGTGTGGACGGGAGAAAACGATGCGAAAACGCTACGTGTGGACGCGAATTTTTTTTTGAAAACGAAGAAAACAAAGGTGCGTTTTAAAACGAATACGGATACGTGTGGACAGGGCCTAGTAATACGTAATTGAGGAGAGAGCTAGTGCCAATACAAAATAAAAATAACAAAAATAGCACGCCTGTAGTATTTCCGATTTGAATAATCGCAAGCGACTCCTCATTGGCCTAAAGTAATGGAAGACCTAAGACAGCAATGACCAGAACCAAGGTTGCTGACAGCGGTTTTCGTTAAAACAATGGTTTGCTCAGTCTCGCGGGCTCAGAAAACCTGGTTGTGGTCATTGTTAGAGGCTCGAAAGGGTTTTCGGCTGAGCGCGCGCGCGCGCGTGCAGGGTTTGTTACACTGTGAAATGTTTCGTGCAACTTGTCTTGCAATGTTTTGGCGACATTGTGGCGGGACAAGTTGCACGAAACATTTCATTTTGATTATGACTTGACGTTTCGTATGTGCTCTACATACATTTTCAAAAGTAACCGTTGAAATTTAAAACAGCTATTTAAATTTCTACGGTTACTTTTGAAAAGGTATGTAGAGCACATACGAAACGTCAAGTCATGATCAAAATGAACAAGTTCAATATGTTTATCACTGCTGTTTGTGTCTTATTTTTGATCAAACTACGATGGCCCAAGAACAAAAGTATTTACGAAACATTTCACAGTGTAACATACCCTGCAACGGCCAAAATTGTTGCGAGACAAGTTGCACGAAAAGTAGAACTTAAGTGAAGCTATGATCTTCGCAGTTATGAGAGCAATTTTTGCAATTGCGTAGAGAAGCCTGAAAAATTCAGGACTTCAACGGGGTTTGAACCCGTGACTTCGGGGTCATTGATTCATTCCTCACGGGACCATTAGAACCCACAAATGACCAGCTCCCAACGTCAGTGGCTTCATAGCTCAGTTGGTTAGAGCGTCGCACCGGAATCGCGAGGTCACGGGTTGAAACCCCGTTGAAGTCCTGAATTTTTCAGGCTTCTCTACGCTAAGAGAACTGCGAAGATCATAGCTTCACTTGATTTCATATCCGCAGTTCATATATGATTCATTTCATATACCATTTCATCAAGTAGAACTTAATTCTACTTTCGGCAACGGCTCTTGCAACTTGTCTCGCGATGATTTTGGCCGTTGCAGGGTATGTCACACTGTGAAATGTTTCCCTGCAACTTGTCCTGCCACAATGTCGCCAAAACATTGCGAGACAAGTTGCACGAAACATTTCACAGTGTGACAGCGCCTTAAGCCACACACGCAATTCTAAAAGCTGCTTGCGTCGTGCAGCTCACGATTCAAAGTGGGTCACCAGAAATAAACAAATACCGCTAGTTTCGCTCACCTTTCCTCTAATTCCTATACATATGGAATATAAATAGACATCTCCTATTCACGAAAACAACGTTTAAATCCGTTTGTGTTGGCCCGTAGCTTCACTCGCGCGTGCACTCGAATGAGCGGGTGGCGCATGTGTAAATGCCGATCTTGTAACCCCCTCATTTTTCCTGATTTTGCAACTTTACTCGCTTATATGTCTGCTTCCGGACGGCCAATTTTTTCAATTTTTTGTATGTTAGCTAAGGTTAATTTAAAGCGTTTGTCTTTCAAATTTAAAAAAATTCTTTAGGTGAAAAAAGAAATTAGCGACACATTTCAAAAAAACTTATTTTTCTGAAAAACTGACCTACAGATTTTGTTGAATTTTAAATATTTTAGAGATTTCTTCTAACATTATCTGGTAACGCCGAATGGGAAGATTTCACCGTCCTGTTTTTTTCAAAAGACAATATATGTTGATTTTAAGGCTCAAGGAAATGCCTTATATCGTTGCCATGGTAACGTTATTTTGGAGGAAAATGTGATGTGAGAAATCTATGATGGGTATTTTGTCTTGATATGATTACCCTAACTGTATCTAAAAACAGAATATGTCTCTTTGTTTGAAAAAAGGAGAAACTATTTCGAGCCTCCTTAAAGTGCAACTAACCCCAAATTTTTTTTTTCGCTAACGTAAATTTTCCCGTTTCCCTGATCATTTCCGCGAAGAAATTATCACGATTGATAGAATCCCGCCATTTCTACGGGCGTTTGAAGTTGGAATTTCGTGTCCCACGACCGCGCAAATGGAGAGGTGGGTCGGGAAAATTGCTGACGTCACGCCGGGAACTGGTGGAGACTTTCCTGTTGGTTTTGACAAGTGTGAAAACTTCTTTGGAGAATTTGTCTTTTTACACTTCTTCCTTGGCGCTTAAATTTCTCCACAAAGAAATATGTCTTATAGCGATACAAGTCCTGAGTGTAGCTACGACTCGGAAGATTCTGAGACTTGTTTTATTCGGGATTACGACATAGAGGTCGAAGACGGGTTCGAGTCGGCAAATGACTCAGACAGCAATGAAAGCCTCGAAGAAATGGCAAATGCTGATGAACCTCTAGCCGACGAAGAATGGCTGAAAAGGTACAATGAAGAAGTGAAACAAAATGAAGAATTAGAGCGAATGCTCCAGAAAAGATTGGATGGCACGGAACATGTGGATTCTTGGTAAGTTGGTTCCATGATGCGTAAATGTTAACAAACGCGCCAGATAGATGCGCCGTTGCTATGTATTCTCGCATTCGCCGTTAAAAATCGGTTACATGGAGATGAATTGACTTTAATACCTTTTCTTTTCTTTGTTGTAGGTGTTCGTGTGGAAACTGCAACCGTGTTTTACTTCAAAACCTAAGTGAGTGCTACTGTTGTAATGAATTAGACGGGTGCAAAGAAGCCATGAGTAGCGACGTAGTGCTTCAAGACCTTCCCGAGGGTACAACAATTAAATGCATCACCGAGCACCCAGGATTTAAACCGGTTTGTCTCGAAAAATGGAGCCTAAGAATGGCAGCAGATAAGTTTCGTACCAAAACAAAGCAAAGATATCAATAAACAGGAACGGAAGAAAGGTGAGGGTGACGAATCTTTGTGTGTTTCGACTTCAAATAGACGTATGCACTACTTGCACGTGAAAGATTATGTTTAGGTTACTCGGTTTGTAAAATAACAAGAGTTTTACGTTTTTCTTTTGTTGTAGTTATTTACGAAGTGTTGCCTACAGAGAGTTTAGTCGACTTGTGTATGGTTTCCTTGGTAACAAAAGGATACCACTTCCAGGGTGTGCTTACACAGCAATAAGGAAGAAATTCCAAGGCGGAACTGATGAATCTTTTACAGGATTTGACCTTGATGAGGACGAGTAGTTTAGTCCAAATTGCCATTCTTTACTCTGCGATGGCAAGTTTAACAAATATTTAGGTACTATTATGTTTATTTTTAGCTAGTAAAGCAGGGATGCGATATTGATCAAGTACATTACGAGCATTTGTGTTGTTTTATTTTTTAAATTTTTATTATTATTCTCAGATCTATCTCACCTTACCTTCCAGGTAGCTCCCTCCTTGAATACCCCTTATGCCCTTGTTATTTAGAAGATGATTCTTACAGCAAAGCCAAACATTTGAAAGAAAGAAAAGAAAGAGAAGCAGCTCGGCCTTTCAGGAAAGGAGGATCGATCTGAGCCGAAACAATTTACAAACTGGGAACACCAGATGATAACGCAACTGAAAGAAATGGGTTTACAGCGACGGCAAATTCTTCACAGGAAACATCAAGAAAGTAGTTCCAAAACGGGAACTGTGTCAAATGTTGTCCCAAGTACACGGCCAAGTACAGAGATCGCAAGTATGAAAACGTGATTCAAGAAATTTTTTATGCAGAAATCAACCAGAAAGTTGTTAACACACTCGTCAAAATGTGATTATGCCATGGTTAGAAAATGCCCATCAACCAATGGCAGCTCCAACGTTCCTCTCTTTGATAGAGATGGACTGAATGCATGGTAAAAGGTCACCATTGCACCGGCCAACATTTCTTGCTTTTAGGAAAAATCACTGATATCGAAAAACCATTCTGTTCGAGTAGTGACCTTGTTTGTAAATATCCAATCACTTATATTATTTCTCCAACAAGATTCTGAGATCTGTGCAGTGCTGCTAAATTATGTTACTTTTGATTATTCCTAAGAAATTCTTTTACATCTGATTGTAAACAGGCCACTTTGCAAAATGAATTTTATTAATATTGTAACAGTACAAAATAATAATAATAATACCATTGTAACGTTATCGTAATTGTATACTCAGTCTGCTCTTGTTAATTGAAAATCTGAGAGACAAAATATTTATGAATCTTGCATTAAACAAGTTATATTGACAAAGGATGATAAAGAATATATCACTGTTTTTTCATTACAAAAGCCCTACTATGTGAAAGAAAGAAAGAAAAGGGTTTAGCTCTGAGGAAAGGCTAACGCTCAAAACGTCAGCTTTCAAATTTTTTTACAGTGGTCAATTTACCATATCAACTCACTTGATAAACCTCTTTTCTTTATTTCATTTTCCCATCGACACAGCACCACAGCTTCTTTACAATCTAACCCCTTTATCCAACAAGTGAAAGAATGCTTTACTTCCAATAACCATGAATTTACCAATAGCCTTAACCCAATGACAACCGGTTGTTTTAATATACACCACGGTTGTTTTAATATAGCCACCGCGCACCGGTGGCTCAGTTGGTTGAGCATCGGGCTGTCATGCGGGAGGTCGCGGGTTCGAACCCCGGCCGGATCAACACTCAGGATCTTAAAATAACTGAGGAGAAAGTTCTGCCTTTGTAATTTCATCTGCAAATGGTTAGAGTTTCAAGTCTTCTCGGATAAGGACAATAACCGTAGGCCCCGTCTCACAAATGTCTTCTATGTTCATAAGTTCCCTGTGGGACGTTAAAGAACCCAAACACTATTCGAGAAGAGTAGGGGATAAAGTCCCCGGCGTTGTGGCTGTCCCGTTCTCTCCAGCAGAAGTGGCCGGCTTGGCGGTGATGTCTCTAAAAAGGCTTGTGGTGTATGAGGCCACCTAAGCAGAAACAGCCACAAGTCAAAAAGGGACTTTGCCGAGTGGTGGAACATGTAGATGTAGATGATGTGTAGATGTAGATACTAAACACTTCAAGTAAGTGATTACTCCAATCACTGTAATGCATGTCAATCCCTTACATAGCTGGAATGCAGTGTCTGACACTTGCAGACTAATCCTAACTCCCAGTTATTGAAAGCTAACCATTTTAAGGTGGCTGGAACCAGTTTCACCACTTTAAGAGTCCTTAATAGATGGGGTATAACCACTATACTGTATCACGTAACAGCAATGTTATGGTATCATATGAAACACCAATTATTGCTTAACAAAATGCGCCCACCATTTTGACATGACTGGTTATCATGTCAACATGAAAGATTTCCAAAAACACCCTATATTTCGATCGTCTTTGCTTGCTTATATCTATCTTTTTTATTGTAGAATAGTAATAAGCAATCTGAGATAGAACAATCAGCAAAGTTTTACCATTTTTTTTGCGAGTCAGTTCAGAGATACCTTAATTTTTCGAAAATTTTAATTGATTGATTGATTGATTGATTAGTGCCTCAAACAAAACCGTCGCTTTCTTTATAAAGTTAAATTAACCATTGTAAGAGATATTTGTGAACTGACGTTTCGAGCGTTAGCCCATGCACAGAGCGAAGGGTCAACGCTCAAAACTCCATTTCATAAAACTTTCTTAGGGTGCTTAACTTACCTTTATTATCATCATCTCGCAGATAAAATCAAATGTTCATGTTCTACTTTTTACTACGGTGCCAGAAGAAGTCGCGAAACGGTAAAAATGAGGGTGCAATTGTGAATGACCCTTATCGGGCACCGTACTTTACCGATACACCACCACAGTTCTTTAGAAACCGGCGAACCCCACCCCTTCCCTAATTCGCTTTCTTTGAGTCTTATCCTTATGCTAAACGGCAGCGCATAAAAACAATCAGTTACAGCGTGAAAAGGAGACGCTTTCTTTCAATTTTTTTTTTTGCTGGAAAAGAGCAATTTGTCTGCTTCCAGTTGAAGAAAGAAGTGGCTTTAAGGGCTCATTTTACACGGTACGATTTTTTTTATACACGACAGGCCTACGACACGCATATTTTCGTGCAAATAAAACCTACAGCTCGCTTACGATTGTTGTGTATACGTCCATGTTTTACAATGCTGTGATAATAGCCTGGAAATAAGAACCTTTAGATTACAGGACAAGGTCAGGATGAGAACGACTACCAGTATTAATTTTCTGTTCTGAGCACGCGCACTTCGAAAAATGTCGGCCTCCAAACCTTGTACGCATGCTCACTACGAAAAATTAGTACTGGATCGTAGTCGTCCTCATCCTCCGATCTAAAGGTCCCGTAATAAGTAATACACCTTATTCCAAAATGGCGGCCATTTTAGTATTCTTTTGTTTGATTGCAACTTGGCCCTTTTAACCTCGTTCTAGGTTAAACATTCTTTTGAATTTTACGACCAACGGGGTCAATTTGCAAGGAAACAAAGAATACTTAAATGGCAGCCATTTTGGAATAAGGTGCATGTCGTAGGCTTGTCGTATGTAAATACAATACAGTTTTTAAGTTAACAGTATAAAATTATTCCTTTCTCTGAACGGCGAAACTAGCCAACAAAACGAAAAAACCTGCACTAGCTATAGCAAAATGTTCAACGCTAATGACAGTTCGATGAACGGTACATGTAATACATTTGTACAGTATTCAGCACAAAAGACATAAACTAAATCGCAAAAAAATATTATGACAAATTCTCTCTTTTTTGAATAACAAAACCAAGCGAAAACAGATCTAGATACCAAACACTTGTAATTGATACCCCAATAAATTCTAAAACGGAAATGTCATAAGCTATAATTTAAGAATAATACAAGAATATTTTTAGCCTAAAATCGGCAGAAAAATAAGAATATTCAGCCTGGGCCGGAAAAACAACATTCTTATAAAAAAAAGGAGTGTATTTGCTTTCGGCCCGAACTGAGTAGTCGGGGGTTGAGGAGGGTGATATATGATAAGCGCAGGTACTTATTCATCAAAATTACTCGGAGATATTTGCATGTACTTGTATTTGCTACCTTAAATTCGAGTGTAAGTAAAGTTTATTGTATTGACCCTTTGGTGACCGTATTGGAGAGGCTAGGCTAAACAAAAAAAGCCACAGCCATTTCCTTCAATTTTTTGGCGAAGACATGAGTTGGGTAACCTGTGCCAGTCAGCGGCCAACAGCGGCAAAATCAAAGATGGCGGAAGAGTTTCTGTTTTTTGGGTTTTCGTAAACGTAATCAACGACCTTTTGTTATGGCTAGTTGTAAAGATGATTAGTCTTCTCGCTCCTCTGTTGATGTTGCAAGACCGCTTATTTTCCTTGGAAAGAGATGTACCATCATCCGAGCAGAGCAGCGAAAACTGGGCGAGTGGTTGCTAGGGATGTAAGTTGAGTTTGTTGTAGTTTCTGCACCGGCAAAAATGCCTGGCCTCTTTCTTTTATTCTGAAAAGATTTGTGATCCAAAATCTTTGCTTGTCGCTTATCAACAAAAGAGCAATTTTTGTGCTCCGTTCTTCAAAAGCTTCATACCAAGTTGGCTTAGGTGGGCAAACGAGTTGAATTGACCCAACTTACGTCTTGATTTATGTCTAGGGCACGAATTTCGGCTTACAGTATAGCTTACAAGCTCAGGCCACGCCGGTGATCGAGAGACCCTACGGGAAACAGGTTGGTGATGAAATAATTTAATCTGGAAGGATGCAAAAGAAGCGGCTGGTATTTTTTACAGGTCACAGGTCACAGGCACAGCTCACAGGTCATTGCTTTACCAATAGGCCTAAGGTTAGCTTTTATGAATGTTTAGGATACTTTCTTTATTGGTAAAACAATGACCTGTGACCTGTATAAAATACCAGCCACAAAAGAAGGGTAAAAGAATGCGAGGATCATAATGCAGCTCAGGCCACTTACAATGTAATTTCATGATCAACTTCGTTTGCTTTATGCTCTGATCCAATCGAAACTTCAACTTTCCCCCCCCTTCCCGGGCAAACCCCGGGCTTTCGACTATCTTCTGTGCCCGGAAAGTGGGGAATTTGACCTGTGCCTGCGTGGGGTGGGGAAAATTGAACCAGAAGTGTCAGGTTTCAAAAGATTATTTTTTGTTCAGGCGCTGAAGTCGCTAACAGCTATAAAACATGTGTTTGGATGAGATGGAAGAGTTTAAAGGAAGAGATATAGCATTCGTGAGCGATTGGCTTACAAAAAAGGTCTTCAAAAGAATGTTCAGTGGTCTTCAATCCAATGTTCAAAAGTTCAAACGATCTAAAATGACCTAAAATGATCTAAACCTAAAATTGGCTACAATGAAATCTGAAATTTTCTAAAATGAGCTAAAGCAGTATCTAAAATGAATAAAATGAGCTACAACGATCTAAAATGATCTATAATGACCTAAACTGACCCACTCATTTTAGATACCGTTGTAGCTCATTTTAGGTCATTTTAAATAATTTTAGATACCGTTGTAGCTTAGAGATGCATTGATTCATTACAAGCATACTGTTTACTAAGCTTTTTGCCTTTACTTGGGATTCTTATATCACTTGTTTAATGTCATCACTGTAAAGGGTGTTCCTGAATGGAAACAAAATACCTCTGGTGTTCTGACGAGACCATCATCAAACACGAGAACTGACAGCAGCACAAGGTATCGCCATACCATATCACCCCCTCAAGGTACTGAACTTTACCTTCCATTTAACATTGGCCAAATTTCCTTGAGTGTAATAATATTATAATAAATTATTATTTATTATATTTTGATAAGATTAAAAGACAGTAGGACCCAATTGTTAATCTTGATTCCAGAGGACCAGATTCTTTCTAATGTCAAGTTTGCTTGCCCAGTAGTATCAAGTAAATTGAATCAGATGTGGTTTTTTGCCAAAAAATGAGAAGAGGAAGATAAAGACAGAAAAATAATTCAAAGTCATATTCGTCATTTGGGACCAGCTGGTATTTGAGACAATGTGCTGATCCCCAGTCCTGCTGTAACTGAGTTGAGGCAAATAAAATAAAATATTGCTGGTTTGCACGTCATGTCACATAGGCCATAAATTATTTAGTTTGTTTACTAAATTTTCATCAAGCTTGACATCTTGTTCAACATTCCAAATCGTTTTAAAAATAACAATTTTGTAAACTTTAAGGTGTGTTTGGTTAGTACCTGACAGACAATTTTTTGCTTTAATTTAGGGCACATTGTTGTTTTTTACATCCCAGGTGAAATTTTAGCAGTCTGCTTTACTAGCTTAAAAAGGCTGTGAGCTTGGTCAAGGAAAGAGTACAATCATGTAAATATTATTTTAAAAAAAATACGTAGTCTCCCTTGCTGAGGTATCCAGCATTCTCGAACCCTAATTGTTTGAATTCACATAACGAAACAGTCTTTGATATCATTTTCGCCTCAGTCATGCGGTAACCCTACCAGTCAATTTTGAACTCAATTATGGTAAACTGTTAAATCCAAATTTGATAGTGGTATTCATTTTCATGGAAAAAAATTATCTCTGTGTACTCATCAGAATTCCCTCATTCAAGTATGGATGGTTCTCAAGAATCAAAGCAGAATTATGCTACTTTATCTTTCCGAGAACTTCATAAGATTCAACGACAAGTTTTGCAACCAGCCCCTGCATATGTGACAGACCAGACTGCCACGGGAGCATCAGGAAGCCTCACAAAAATGACACATGAAAGTGGATATGATGACAGCTTACAATCGCGGCACTCGTTTAGTGCTGGGTCACAGTCACAATCCAGGAATAAATCCCAAGTATTTCTACCTGGTGGGCAATGCCTTAATCTCCTAATCTCCTAATGTTAATTATAATAATAATAATATTAAATGCCTTTTTTGGTTTGACCTTACTGTAAATGCTATCGCAGAAGTTTCGTGTACACAGTGTACATGTAGCACGGCAAACTGTAACTTGTTCCAAAGACATGGTTTTTATACTTAGGAAGCCTGCCCTTCAAGGTCTTAGTTCTATAGTTGGGAGTCAACAGCTTTAATGTTTTGTCATGGTTATATGCTGGGGTTTAAGAACCTGAAATGTTAATTGTGCTTAGTCTGGTGGTTTCAAACCATGCTTCCACACACAAATACAGTGTTCTTCAAATTGAGTCAACTGATCAAGTAAGACCACTCCCCTCTCATTATTATTATAGTCTTCTTCGTAACTGCTTGGGCCCAGGTCATGCAACCCCACTCAAATTGGGGAATTGGAGAAATGACAACTAACTACAATCTTGGACAAAACTCGTTGGGAAAATGTGACGCTCTCATTTGTCTGTGCGATAAAGAGTAAATTCTTCCTACTTTCCCCCCTCCTCCCATTCCAATGTTGTTTTTAAAAGCAACCAAAGGCTTGCACAGTATTTTGCATCGCATTACCAACATTGGTATGGGGGGAAGGGGGAAGGACCAAGATATTTTGTGAGTGCGTGCCAAATGATGCTTAAGCTAGAATTTTTCCCAAGAGTTTTGTCCAAGATTGTAGTACAGCATCGACAATGCCACAAGACAATAATGTCATTGGTTGACGGCAACGCAAGCATACAAAATTGTGAACTTTTAATTCCGAATCTATATTTGTAGTAAAAAACTGCACATAACAATAACTTTGTAGAATACTTCCCTAGCACTGTATGAGGTAAACAAGGTGGAAAAATTACAAACCCCTTACAATAACTGGTGCAAAGTTATATTTTGAAGTGACGTTTTTGTCTGTGTCACAATCATACAGTCATGTAGATCTTAAGACCCCTAATCACTTTCAGAGGAGCATTTCATAAACTTTGTTCTTATCACTTGTTAGATTCCAGGATCAGGCAACATTTAGCTGTTTAAGCCATTGACTCCTGGGGGTTTGGTGTTAGACAGAGTAAAAAAGTCTGGCCGGTTTAGGCCAGTAATTTATGTGTCAAAGGGTTAAGTTCACTGTTTATTGCCTTTATGTTGGAAAGGTTTCTCTCTACATAATTATTTCACTGCCATTAAATCAAATGCTTGTCCGGCAGCCGGCACTGTTTCATTGCATTTTCATCACATTAAACACAGACTTCATAAATGACTACATGCACACATTCTTTTTTGCTGTTCAGGTGACAGGGTGATTTTTGCAGAATCTCCTTCTGCTCCCGGTGTCCCCATTGTATATAGGCTTCCTGAAGAGAGGCAAGCGAACCCTGACAGGCTTAATCTAGACAGGTAATCAAGTGACTGTGTTTGCTGAACGTATACTTTTTGTTGAGGTTTGATGAGTATAAATATTTAACAGTTACTGCACAACAGAGTTGACCGCTTTTTTTTTCACAGGGCCTCTTCATTAGCATGAATGTTAAATTACAAATCTTGTTGAGACAGTGTCATTTAAAAAAAGTCCAATTTTTTTTCAGAGAACATTGAAAACTTTTGCATTCATATCATATCTTCTGAATTTTGCATCTAAATGCCTATAACAAGAAAAAAAGGTCTTTTTTTCACTTGTTTGCCCTTTCTTTTTAAGGAGAGAGAATAGCAATTTCCTGTCATTTTCATCTTTCTCTTAAAAGATCGATGAAATAAAACAAGCAACATTCTCTGGATACACTAAAAGACAACACAGAGAAAATGAGGCAGTTGTCACATCTTGTAACTTGGTGATCCCATTGTGGCCTAAGTGGTTTTAGGAAAAATGATTAGAGTCCAGAGATTTTAATTGAAATATTTTTTCCCTTTTACAGTAAATGCAAACACATTAAAAACACTGTTTTAACAGGATTTGAAGTGGTACTATCAATGATAAAAAAATCAGATCTTTTTTTCTTTGGATTTCAAAACTATGTTTACTAAACACTTAGTGACCCAAGTTTTAAGCCTTAATTTCAAAAAGACACTTGTCTATTTTAACTGGAATTTTCCTTTTAAATGGTCCACCATTACTAACTTTAAAATCTTGGGAGAGCTGGATCAAGGAGAAAATGACGTCAAAGACTCACTAGTTAATTAATTAATTAATTAATTAAGAATGCAATGTTTTTGAGTACATAATCAACTGCATTTACATGCTGAAATTTTAAGCTATTGAGTAAATGACGTCACTTTTCTCTAGACCCAACCCCTCCAAGGTCCAGTCAGTCAGTTTTGAATG
>OX421448.1:36586074-36611074 GCA_949126865.1 Montipora capitata | reverse complement strand
TTCTCCTGGTACTCCGGTTTCCCCCTCTCCTCAAAAACCGACGTTTGATTTGAGATAAATTGACTTGATTTCAGTGTCCCCAGTTGGTGCACCAGCGCTAGTAGACTTGTCATTTAAATAAAGTTTATCGTGATGTAAATTCCACGATTTGCAAGGGTAATGGCTCCCTTTCATCAAGTACAATGCTGTTCGACTGACCCTCGATCAGCTAACTTGCAAGTGTAATGGGTAAGGGTTAAATTGGTCTTGTTTGTCCCATCTCCTTTTCTGTCGTTAGACGAAAACGTTTCCTATATATAATATATAGATTTAGCCAAGCCTAAAAACGGAACCCCCGTTTCTAACCCTAGAAAGCAATATAGTGTATATTGAAATAATTCTGCTTCTGCATAAAGTACAGAATTAATCGTCATATGCATTAGTGTTTTCAGTTTACAGTGATCAAACACCTCTGAGCTGATAGCAGTAAACAAACAAGCCTTGCAAACAATAACCAACAATTTTAATCAACAACTAAAACTGAAATTACATGCACAGTAACCTCTTTCACAACATTTTCCGTTTGACTGATAATCTTTACACCCTCTCTCTTCAGTTTAGAACAACAAGAAGGTGAAGTTACAGAGTAGCAAGTTCGCTTAGTACTCAACTGCAATTTCACATTCAAACAAAGCAGCTCATGACTGGTCATCCATTTCACACAAAAAACTATAAATGTGATTGTTGAAATATGCCAGAATCTCTGTCAACATGGAATTGCAAACGTTTTCTGGCCTCCTTCGTTTTTTAGCGATTTTTACAAAATATGCGAGGAAGCGAGGCAAGGAAAACATTACATGAAAGCTAACCGTTGTAATGTGTTTTGTCTTCGCTCCATTTCTCTCATCTTTACGGTGTTCTTCATTGAAATTTTCTTTTCTCCTTCCTCGGCTTCTCTCGAGGCTTCCTTCCCTTAAATTTCTCAAATTTCGTCGCCTCTTGTCTCATGCTCTTTCGCTTTTCTTCGACTTCCCTGCTCTTTATCCCGTTGCTCGTCACTAATAGGGAGCTTAAGCACGCGCGTTTTTGAGATGCGGACGGCAACCGGAAGTGAGCTGTTTTCCCTTTTAACTTGTCTTCACACAACCACATTTACATTGCCAAGTATTTTTTCTCCATTAGAGATGATTAATATAAAAATGTGGGAGACACTATTGTCCTGCCACGCGAAATGTTCTCTTCCGGTTGTCGTCCGCGCCTCAAAAACGAGCGTGCTCAACCTCCCTAATATGATATCCCGCCCGAAAAACGCGGGTTACCAAATGCAACGCTTCCACGCGATTTCCCGCCAAGGAAAACTGCCCGAACACTCCCGTTGCCAGAGGCTCTCCTTCCTCTCCACCTCCACCCCGACAGTCTATACGGGTGGACGGCGGACGGACGTACGTGACGTCATAACCAAAATTTCTCTCATGGATAGATTTCCCAAAAAATCTTACCCATGGTGCTCCGCTGGCGCGCTTCGCGCGCCTGAGCTCCGCTATGATGCTGGTCGTTTATTGCTGCAGTTTATTTAGGTTGATTCCCTGGCTTTGCATTGCGCAACCCTACTGCGCACGATTTCTTGCGCCATTGACGCGTGGATTAGCTCGCGCACATTGAAAAAATGGCGGATTTTCATTGACACCAACCTTAATCTGTCAAGGAATCGCTATTTTTCCCTGAACGAGCACGGTGACCCCCCTTTTTAATGGTGTTATGTACTCGTAATAGGTACACGGAAAACATATTTTAAGGAGAAAAAACGTTGGATAGTAGAAGTTGTAGTATTTATATATAAATGTCGTGAAACTGCATTTGGATCCAGACACTGAGTGTGAGGTGATGATGTAGCGGATCAATTTTCTCGCATTGCTTTGCAAGATTGAGCAATTTGAAATCACTTTTATTGAAAGATTTTAGCCGGGATAAACTAGTAGGCTCAAGCTAAGTTTTCAGTATTCAGTATTCCGGTTAATTAAGTTTCGAACTCTTCTCGCTTAATTCGGTAAAAAACACTTAGGGCGCGTTCGATTGACCCTATTCCGGAATAAGAATACGTGGAGTGATGATTACAACGGTATGTTTGGCGCGTTTTGAAGCTGCAAGGATGATAAAAAAGTTTAAAATAGCATTTTAGAAAATGTTTGACCATTGTACGTAATCTGAATCTCCGTAAAAACGAAGGATTTCCAACTTGTATTCCTATTCCGGAATACGGTCAATCGAACGCACCCTTAGAATAAAGGGCATACAGCGCGAAACAATCACGGTGACCCCATCTTTTTATTGCACTTTTTGGATGTCCTGTGCAGGAAAATCAATTGTGCCAAATTTGACAAAAATCTGCATAGTACGTCATTTTCAAGGGAATTACCTTATAGCGTTAGCCCACCAATAACCTTGTGTACATGGGGTTTTAAAACTGAACAAAAGACACAGACGTAAAAATAGCAAAAGTCCCTTAGGATGTACTTTTCCCAGAAAACCTTCATTTCTAGGAATCGATTTGTCTCATGGGTACTTAAAAGCTCCTTCCTATTCTCAACCACTAACATTCACCTTTTGTTTGACTCAGGGGCAGAGATATTGTTCCCTCCCCTGTGAGTATCTGCCATCTTGCCGAGTTGGACAATGACATGCTCTACTTGTATGGCCCAGGCTCCTTGGACGCGCTGGATCGTAACTGGGGTAACCAGGCCGTGCAAGCAGTGACTGCTATATCTTTCAAATTCATCGACTTTGACCTTATTGTTCCTCAGTTACACAAGATCAGAGCTCGTTTTCCCTCTCTAGTCGTAAGTATCTTGGGGCTGTTCGACAGGAACTTTTTTTGTGCGGAATTCGTTTGTCCGCAGGAAACAAAAGACTTAACACATTGGTGACACACATGAAAACAAAAGTCAGTCAAAGGCCTCCTTCGCAGATTTTCTCTTTACGCCAGCCACCCATTCCTTTCCTGTGTAAGTAAGTGTCGTCTGGAGAACAAAGTAACCAATCGGTGCTGTGTAGATGCTTCCCAGGGAGGGGAGGGAGAGGTGAGTCAATCTGAAGGTATGATACGAATGGAAATTTGTGGTAAATGAAGTTAGGCCGTGCTCAGTTAGGGAACCACAGACCTTCGTTGCTTTTATAAGTTGACCATTTAGTGTGAGGTCCTGACCATCCTCGGAAACCCAGGGGCAGCTAGTCGGAACGATAGAATGTTCGTGATGAAAGTTTACTACAAGAACGAGAAGAGCCCCTGGGCACTTACTCTTACCGAACCAGTTCCAGAGGCGTTCGCGTTCTCTGCTTCTGATTGGCTACAATTCTTTTTTTTGTGGCAAATTAGCGAAGCGGAGCAGCTGGGTGACTCTGATCTTTCTTACACGAAATGGTTTGCCATAATTGCGTAGCGCGTTCAACGGGGAAAGTTTCTCGAGGAAAGTTTCAGGAAAAAACGTTAACGAAGCCGGAAAAATTAAAAGCTTTAGCACGGCTGCAAGCAACAAACACTCTCCGATAAATGTTTACGGCGGATCTTTCGAAGCTGTCATAAATTTTTATTGCTGATACGCGATGCACGACTTTCACTTTCTGCACCTTTGCTCACTAATATGTCTAGTACACAACGACAAGCTTACCTTTTACATCTCCATGTTCGTCGCACGGCTTCTGAAACTTTCCTCGAGAAACTTTCCCCGTTGAACGCGCTACGCAACTATGGCGATCGATGAGGAAAACTACTTCGTGTAAGAAAAGATCAGAGTCACCCGGTTGCTCCTCTTCGCTGATTGTTTTGTGGCCAATCAGAAGCAGGGAATTCGAACACTTCTGGAACTGGTTCGGTAAGAGTAAGTGCCCAGGGGCTCTTGTAGTAAACTTTCACCACGAACATTTTATCGTCCCGAATAGCTGCCCCTAGGTCTCCGAGGATGGGTCCTGACTTGCCGTAAGAGTAGTTAAATTGACGAAACTGGTGGGAAATTTCATTCAATTCTTAACTGAAAAACCACAGGTTGGAAAGTGAGAATTTTTTTACACTATTGCATTTTTCAGGGTCTTATTTTTACGGAGACGAATATTAAAGCTCTCCAGCAAATCAATTCTTTATCGCTGCTGAGAAGATTGGATTATCTTAGTATTAGTGAAGAGGGTAATCCTGTGATGTCTTTCAGTTTACTGAAACCTTACGTTCTGTTTCGTCTGGCGCATTTTTCGTTGAGAAGAATAAACGATATTGAGGTTAGTTTTACATTGGGTTTTACATTAATTGATTGATTGATTGGACCCTTTCACACTAGAGGACGGAAATGTCATCTAGGCGAAAAAGTTGCTGACCATTTTGCTTGTCTAATGTGGTTTTTAGACAGACAATCAGTTTTCGTTTTGCCGTCGTAGATTCGTATCTAGACGAACAAAGAAAGCGTACATTTGAGTGGTTATCAAGTATTTTCAAAATGGCTGCCACTTGGCAATACCCTTGTGGTCGGCTCCTTGGAAGGAAGCGTCAGTTTTGAGATCACTTATCTAAGTCCAGGCAATCAAAGTACTTCCTTTGAGAAAATGGCAATTCCTTAACACCTGTCATATCGCCTATAGCTGCTGTGTGTACTACAAAGGCCGAAGAGAAAACGCATACCCCAATTGAGGAGGAAACGAATAGATATCAAAAGTGGACGGATGTCACAGTTCAGTTTGAGAAGATGTCGTGTAAAGCACAATACGTTTCACTTTCACTTTCCTCTCACACTGCAGTTCATCCATTTGTTAGTGTCTTTGTTCATTTGCCGTGAATTCAAGTCGGTTTTGTAGGTCTTGTTCGTCCAGATCACGTTTATTAACGGACCAACCGACAGGCAAAATGAGACGTCTTGTCGGTCAAGGACGACTAGTCCGTCCAGACGATTTGTTCGTCTTCTAGTGTGAATACGGCTGATGAATGAAGAAATAAATGTTTGGCTCATTGACTTCATTGATTGAACTAACGACCGAACGAACAAATAAATTAATTTACTACGTTGAAATATTTTCTTCTAAGATAAAAAGGTGTCTGATGCTTTTTTGTTTTTTTCTTTTTGTTTGCTTTGGCAGGTGACAACTGAGGACACTGTTAATGCCGAGAAACTGTTTGGGACCCTGGCTCATATCACTACATCCCAACTGCCTCAGTCCAGATTGCTGACTATGTTAGGAGATTCAAGGTTGGTTGGACATTGGTGACAACGGTTAGAATAACGTGTTTAAAAAAATGCCTCCTTCAAGGAGAACTATCATTTCATGTAGAGTAAGATAAATACGAACGCGGAGAAGTGTTTGGTATGTATCTTAAAGCTTTTTTTCCGATTTGAAGATCCCAAAAGGAAGATTGGAAAAGCAACATTTACAGAAGTACTCTTAGACCAAACAATTGTTGAAAACAACTTAAGAAAAACAACATTCCTTATTGGAACATTTTTCAGTACATGAATGTTGTGCATTTTTTGAGTGAACAGGCTCTTCGTCGGTTAAAATCCGAGATATTCGGTTCAATGAATGGCGCTCGGTCAAAAGCTAAGGGATTGTGGCGAGTGGGAAAGAGAAAAATCCCATAGCCTTTCACCGCTCGCCATTCAAGAGCAGACATAAGAATACCTCAACAAAGGGCTTGTTTGCTGGCAATGTTGGTGTAGACCTCACGATCACCGAGGTTAAGCCGAAATTAAAGCCCGTGGTTGGGGGTTCTTCTTTTGAAGGGTAACATTAAATCTATTTGAATACATGTCGATTGAGAATTTATCCTTATAAATCCTATGCCTGTTGCCTTGTGAAGAGGCGAAATTCATCGCGAGACGAGTAAGGAGACCCGTTATCGCTTCTCCCGCTAACTGAACTTCTGGAACAGACTACCTACATCATCTACTTTTAAGTAAAAGGTACTTGTGTTCTGTTTGTATCCGGCGTGGGAACTCCTCAGAATTGTCTTACGCAGACTGTGGACGGGAG
This sequence comes from Montipora capitata, assembly GCA_949126865.1. Lineage (NCBI taxonomy): Eukaryota > Metazoa > Cnidaria > Anthozoa > Scleractinia > Acroporidae > Montipora > Montipora capitata. The sequence continues at coordinate 36,605,089 of OX421448.1, read as the reverse complement.
CTCTGTTGGGAACTGAGACATAGCTGACGTGTCATGTGTTTGCCAAGATGGCTGCCACGCTCTTTAGAGTTCTTGCAATATTATGTCTTTTTGCTAATGTGTCTGTTGGGGGTGAAACCTTTCTAAATGGTTACCTAAGACAAGATTGTCCTCATGGGGCGACGAATTTTGCATTCCGTATGCATTATTCCCGGTATTTGCGGGTAGGGAGGGCTGTCGCTAGATGGGACAGTCGTGGGTTGTTCCTTCTGGCAGCACCGGAGAAATTTGTTCTCCTCGATATCACTATATCAGTGGACATTCATCCCAATCCTGGATGGAAGGATCGTGAGAGATGCCGTCAGTTTAACTAAACATTGCGAAACTGGTGTCCACCGAAGAGTGAATACACGCATGTTGGACCGTTGTGATATTGTTAGGTTGCGTAAATCTTCTGGCAAACCTTTGGCTTCAGTGCTTGGAGGTCTAAAAGAGCTCGGAATGCTCAAGTACAGAGGACCAGGGAAACGGAGGGACGGTAGAGGAAGCGACAAATTTGGCTGTAAGATTGATGTGTGCATTGTTACTGAGACCCATTTAAAGCTAGACCAGCCCGATGCTGTGGTGAGTATTGTGGATTTTAATATATAAAGGAGGGATAGGAACTGGTCAGGACTTGATGTGAGGAACAAGGGCGGCGTGGCTGTTTACGTCAAGAAAAACGTATCTGTTGTGGATGTTTATCTCTCAAGGCTTTATGAAGTAATTTGCATAACTCTCTGTCTTCCTGCGGGGCATAGATTTCTTGCGTGCGGAATTTCTCACCCGCCTAAACACAGTCATGCAGAGAACGATCTAATGAATTATCTTAATGATTACACGGATAATGTACTTGACGCCCACCCACAAACCGTCATTGTTCTAGGCGGAGATCTCAATCAGATGGACATGGATGAATTACAACAATTGTCTGGCTTGAATGTACTGGTTGATTTCCCGACGCGTGGCGATTGACACTTAGATAACTGTTCAACGAACCGGCCCGATTTGTTTGCAAGGTGCTACCCTTTTTCAACAAAATCGGATCATCGAGGTGTGATTTTGCCTGCAGGATCTAAACTTCGCCCCGTGCGTCGTAAAGTTCACACCCGGGACAGACGCCTACATAGGAAACAGGATTTGTACCTGGTTTTGGTGGAGGAGGACTGGCGAGAGGTACTTGAAACCAAGAATATAAAAACTGGAGTTAACTATGCGGGGCCACTTGGATAGCTGTTTGCCAGTACGGGTGATCACTATGTTATCACGTGACCCTGCCTGGATGACCCCTATTGTTAAAGCCATGCTGAGGTCGAAATCAAGGGTGTCCGATGAAGCTCGGTTGAAAGAGTTGAATAAGAGGATTTCGGAAGTGATCAGTGAGAACAGAAAGCAGTTTCGGAGGGAACGAAACAAAAAAATAAGTAGTGTTTCGTTTCCGGACTGAGCAGCTCTGGGGATGGTGAGAAATATGTCGCATTTGAGCTCGATCCCCTAGCCTGCTTGTTCCATTGTAGGAGTTACCAGGAGAACTCATTGGATTCCTAGGGTTTTTTCATTTTTTCGATTTTTTATTGTCGGCTTTACTCCTGGGAAAATCCAGTTTCAGCGCCTTCAATACCACCCAACTCAGTGCCCTTTGCTTTTGTGCCACAGGCAACCCAGTTGACGCTCACAGTTTTCAATAGAGGTCGGGCAATCGCAGATAGTTATTAACTACGATATCTTTATTCCAGACGGAAACAAACTCTCGATACAGAAAAGAATAAAAAGCCAGAGCCAGGCAAACACGAAAGGTAATAAAAAGTATCGTTCATTGTGGATCTTTGATTTTTCCCCCGGTACTAGTATTGTTCTCGTTGTCGAGTTGCCGGGGCACATTTATCACCCACAGCTCCGAGATAACATTAAAAGCCTTTTAATCTGAATACGTTTCCACAAGTTGAGACTACACGCTGCAACTCGAAATCTTGGATATATCTGCCTATTCGATTCAATCGGTTCAGTGCCTTTTTGCAATGGACCTCTTTAGGTTGTACGTTTTGTTTTCCCATTTCAGACCACGTGATGTTACTCCAGGGAACAGTTTCTTTCAAATGTCGTCTTCTGCACGTGCATATGTATGCATAACCTATGTAAAAACAAAAAGAAAATTCCCTTGGGAACATCACGTGGTCTGAAATGGAAAAACAAAACGTACAAGCTAAAGAGGTCCATTCACTAGAAATAGAAACGGTTTCGGGAAACGACCTAATTAATCATCCAATCGTCTGACCGGAAACAAGACTTTACAACACTTACACAAGTGTGGATCCTCAGAGGCAATTCCAGCTATTATGTGAGAAAATACCCGTGAGCAAACTAGAACTGTACTTTGACTAAACAAACATAGCCATCTTTAAAATACGTGAAGTCGACACGCCTGAAAAGGCCCGTGGGAAGTCACAGGATTCCCAACAATGGTAATAGCTAAAAGAGGAGCCCATTACTAGGAGCATACAGCTACACATACTTGTCCTTTGTCAAGGCGTTTGCACAGACAAAGCTATTCTCAGACGGCTCTTTGTTTACATTTTCCATCAAAAGTTGTGTCTCAGTCCGCATGAATGGAGTCTCAATTGGCAGAAAAATTTATCTTAAAATAGCTCGATCTTAAAATAGCTCGGTCTATGAAAACGCCATGACACAAACAAATACAAGTTAAGTACTCCTGGCCGAACGTATTGATAAGGACATTTTTAACATTTTGTTTTATTTAAAACTTAGGACACCCTCAAACGAATCCGTCAGCCGAGCAGGTTTGCAGTACTGGCCGGCGGATTCGGAACGGACTCATAACAAGGTTAGTTGGAATGCTCAGCTGTCCACTTCCACTTTTTGTAATTAGCGTGTGGGAGGGGCTGGGTGGTGGAGATTGCCTGAGGTGAGGTGAAGGGGACAAATATGACTCGGTTCGGACTTCTGTCTCAAAGGCCTATGATCCTCGCCCTTTATTTTGCGCAAAATACTTTGGTGTTACTTTTGATCGGCTGAGAATATAAAACAGTCCATAAGTGAAGCATTGCAAAACCAAGGCAATAGCGAAAATTAGAGTTGTTTTCAATTGAGTGTCGAAAGTAATTAGCAAATTGCTTCGGTTTTACATTACGTCACTCAGTGATTGGTTCAAGGTTCTCGCGCCACTTTTTCAACCAATCAGAAGTGAAAAAAAAAAAACAATCGTGGCTCGCGCGTGCGCATTTTTCCGCGCTTTGTGTCGGCTACATGTGATTACTTCGAGTTTTGATTGGTAAACGGGATTGTCTCCGTCGTCTTTGATTGGTCAAGGTAATTACTTTGGTTTTGGTTTTACGTCACTCTATTGAAACTCGCTCTGATGTGTACTATTACACTTACGTGATTTGTTCCGCAGGAAGCAGAAGAAAGGAGATCATTCGCGGTAAATTACATGAAGGAGATCGCGCATACTGCGATACTTACAGAGCGCAAGAAGAAGAAATTGGATGAAATTTTACCCGAGCTCTTTGCTGAAATGGTGCAAAAAGCACTGGTTGACTTGGCAGATTTAAACAGTTGTATGAAAGGGAGTCTTGAAAAGATAAAGCACAAATAGCAGAGACGGGAAGGGGAGTTCAAATATTGGAGCCAAGTGGATTCAATTACTTCGCCCGGTCGAAAGACACGAGAGATTTTCCAAGATTAGAAACGCTGAGTAATATGTTCAGTAACATTTTTTTTTACGCCGGATTCAATTACATTAACTACATTCACCAAATACTAGTTATTTTATACAACCCTTACTGAACTAGAAAAATTTATGGGGTCTTAAAGAGCGTTTTCACATGACGTCACGGCAGCCATGTTGGTGTTCCAAACTAATCCTCTGGGAATTGAAAAATATTTTCATGCAAATAGTTTCTTTTGTTTCATCAAATTAGCATTTATTTTAGTCACGTGAGTGAAAACGCTCTATAGGGCTCATCTTTGCTTCAAACCCTCAACCACCTTATCCTTATCGGAAAGTACTTCCTATTCATCTGTGCCAGAAATGAGAAAAATTACCAATTTGCCGACTTTGTCGCTTCCGTACAAGGAAAATGGACCTAGAAAAATACATCGCCACACGTGAAAGGGTGTTCAGGAGAATCAAACTGTTTTAAGAATTTCGCTTTTACGTTGCAAACAGCTATAGATTTCTTTACTCAAACATCACCTAAAAGATTCGGAACCAGGGAAAAGTGGTCCCTTACGGAACGGATATTTTTGCAATTTTTTGCACTTCAAAAGGTCACCTAGCAGTTTCGGATGAGCAAATGGTTCTCTGGAAGGTAACGTTCAGCTAGCAATTTCTGAAATGAAGATTGCATTCCCTAAAATTTTCGGACACTTCAATTTTCAGCTAAGATATCCGAACAGATCAAATTTTATAGCCCTCATCCACTGACTTTGCAGTTTTGCCCTGGATATTATTCTCCAAATTGATTAAATCAGCACATTCATTAGCTTAATCTTAGTGACTGAACAATGAATGTTTCTTTGGACTGTCCGTGGCTTACTTTTTCTAAAAACTATCGTGCTTCTTGGAGTAAAATACAGCACTTAAACTGAACCGTGTTTGTCTTAACATTTACCCTGCTATAAACAGTTTTTCCTGATATCACAACAAACAAGGTCTCGGTAATGTGAATCAGCCAAGGCCAAAGTTCCAAAAATCAAGCCGAAACAATGGTACTTTAACTTCATTTGAATGTAGCGAAATATATACAGTGTCTTGGCCATTCAAGCATAGCTAGAGTGCGTAACCTTCACATGATGAGTGAATTATCTGCTGGAAAATTACACGCTTATCTACAGGTTGTACTCAACGATTAGTAGAACTTAAATAATCAACCAGTGATAGGAGCGATGGTGACTGCACTGTTAAATCATTACAACCTGATTTTTGATCATCCTTAGAACAACCACTGAAAGTTATTCGCTAGGTTTCAATGATTGTTCTATGGTTAGGATTAGCGCTTGATGGAATTTTTTTTCATGAGAGAAGCCTTCGTAGCTCTTTTTATAAATTGGTGCGCTGTTTATCCATTTCTCCACCGCACCGATGTATGAAGAAAGTCAGCTAAATTGAACAACGGCCAAATGTATAAAGTTCGCCAAAGGTGCGACTTGCATTATATGTACGCAAGTTTTTGTTATGAAAAGAAACGACGTCAGCGGATGAACACAGCAAAAACATCAGCTAGGTCCATGTCTGTGAAAAGAAAATAGATAACAGTTGGATTGTTACTAGACAAAGGAATGTATTTGTAACGAAGAGAAGTGAAATACGCGAGCGCGGTTAACTCCAGAGTTCAATAAGTACTTCAGAAAACAATCACCAGGCATCCTTTACCCCATTTGACTTTTTAAAACAAACTTACGACACGTGAAACATAAGAAGAATAATTACATCAAAAAAGGAATCGTGCGCATCTACATGTGATCGTGTCGCAAACCATGTATAACGAAAAGTCAGTCGTCTTCCTAGTGGCAGCGAAAACTCGAGCGAAATAGGTCCAAGCCGTCTCCGACATTTCTCCGATTCAGGAGCTCACTGCGCTTGCGTCTACTTATGAAACAAGTGTGAACATCGTTCAGGGTATTTTTATGTTCAGTTATGCTTGTACGTCAACGTGCAAACAGAGCAAAATCCAGCACATGGAACCACAAGGAGGAAAAAAATACTCTCCATGCGGCGGCAAGATTTGTGATGATATCGAGGAAGATTCTTATAGGGCAGACTGCTGGTTAGTGAACAGAAAAAAGCTTACGCTTGAACAGAAGATATCAAAGACACCACCCATAAGCGACTGACTCCTTAATTTTGAATGACAAAAATGACTTTAATAAAAAGGCACTTTCCTTATTCCTTCAAGGACACATACAAGGCCGCTGTGACGTTAAGTAAATCTGGCGAATTGCGGAAGATTCGCCTGACGGCTTCTCATTCAAACCTACAGACGACTTGCCCGATGTTAGTTAAGAATTAGGGGCGGACTAAGGACGGGGGATGCGGCCCGTCACTTCCCTCCTTTATTTGTGTATTGTTTTTAGTTTCTTATACTGATTTCTTTTTCGAGTGGTAAGCGGGGAGAGGGAGGTGCGGTCTCCTTCTGCTGAATTTCCCAAGGGAACAAACACGAGTCGATCCGCTGCAGCAATCCTTAGTTACAATCTTTAGTTGGGATTTGTCAGCCTTACCCTCTGATTTATACACGGAGGAACCATTCTTCTTGCTGTAAAGGATGCTCAGAGGATTTTTTCTTTCAAAGGCACAGGGGTTAGTATCAGTGCTGATCATTAACCAGCCTACATCGTTTTTACAGCCAGCGTACTTTTCGGATATCTCAAAAGAGCGGAGAGTATCTTTAGCTTTCTCATTGATTGGTTGAAGCTCAAAGTGCTTCAGACTTGAATTACTTATGAGGTCATCCCACGTTGAAAAATTGAGATTTTTCTTGGTAAACCATTCAACATTATCATTAACGGCATTGAACTTGAGAGATTGCACTTCTTTACGATCCTTGTAGAGAGCAACACGAACCTGAAAATTGATAGCAACAATACCTTGAGTAAAAGACGTGAATGTTTCAATTGGCTGGCGTGGAACCAACACCAAAGGTAATTACTTTAGCCAATCACAACATATACAGAAAAAAGGAAATGATCCAGTGATAATCAAAAGCCATCCAACCGCGTTACCTCCGCCGGCTAAAGTTTCCGGCAGAGCAGGACTTGATGATTTCTCAATGCAGCACCGAGAGTAGCGCTTTAGTTACTTAAAAACTTCGCAGTTTTGTTAAATAGACAAAGCAAAAGACGGATGTCCGAAACTTTGGACATCTTCTTGGATTAAATGTTTTACCAAGCATTTAGACCATGTATATGCCACATGACGAAATGAACGTTTTATGTTTCGATAGTTAAAGCGACAGTTTTTCCAACGTCGCAAGACTTTCAGGATTAGTTTTCGAACCCGCGAACACGTCATGCAGGTACGTAGCATTGACCAATAATCTTTTCTGGTCAGGGAGCAGCACAGCAGAGCTCTTCCCAATGGCGATGCAGGAAAATGAGAGATGTAAAAAAGCTGTGTGATATCTTACTTTTTCCTTACAAAGTTGTTCTCATACCTGCTTAGGATTAAACGTGTTCCAGTTCTGAGAAAGTACCAGACGGTTTTTGTAGTGTCCATTAAAAGTGGAAGATGTATCCAGGGCGGCCTTCACGTCCTCAGAAGTTGTATTTCGTGATTTCCACATCTCCGCAACGTACAAAGGCGTTGCGTTTGCAACAACTTTAAATACCATCGTCCAACCTGCAGTTATTAGTAAGAAAAGTCATCTATGTCACTGGAAAACAAAGAAACGTTTTCAAATGATTTACCACTTAACTAACATGCAGGGAAGGCGGAGCCGGGGGGGAGGGCGGTCTGGGGGAGCTTTAGCCCCCCTCTTCCAATTTCAAGCAAAAAATAAAAATAAGAAGTAAAACATCTGTCATTTTACGGTTGATCCACGTTTATTTTGTTGACATCCGTCGAGAATGCTCAAAGTAGCATTTTCAAGCTTCAAGATTTCTAAATTTTCTGGCGGAAATTTCCGCAGAACCCCCGACAAGTTAGCGTCTCCGGAGCTTGCTTGTTAGCCCCCCCCCCCCAATACAAAATACGCTCCGCCGTCCCTGATATGGGATGTTTTTTGTCGCAAAATCTCCTCACACTTTGCAATCCCTCCCATGAAATTTAGCTCCGACGACCAAGTTAATTCTAGTCCTAAGATAAAATCACTTTTTGCGATACTTTTTTTTAAAAATAATAATAATAAATAATGATGATAATAATAAATGTTTATTTAACCCTCTCGCAGAGCAAGCTCTGAATTACAGGGAGATTAGGAATAACTTACAAATATTTCACAGTCACAAAATCCTTTAGTCTATTAAATCTTGTTCTAAGTGGGCGTATTCTGGTGCCCGACCTCGTGCAATAATCATGTTGGACAGACAGGGCTCTAGAATGTGCTAGCTTCCTAACCGGGTGGTCCAAGTCCAAGTTTGACATGTACCGTTTACATAAATCTATGGGGCGAGACTCGAGTGTTCGAGACCTACATTAATGAGCGCGGTCTCGTAACTTAAACTTGGGAAGATAATGTTCATTCCTCGTTTCTGAACTCTCTCTAACGATTCTGAGAGGCATTTGGACATGTTAATAAAAACCACGGAGCTGTATTCCAGTACTGATCTTACCACTTAGCCATAAACTAAGATGATATCTTGATCGCTGACACCACACTTCTTCAGCTGACGTAGGGCATGTAGCCGTTTGTTAGCTTTCCAGACTATAATGTCAAAGTGGGAGTCCCATTTTAGGTAATCTGCGATAGTGATACCGAGGAGCTTAAACGTGCGCACACGCTCAACGACCGTATTCCCGATGAAAATGGGGCTCCACGTGCAAGTATTATAGTCAAGAAAGTCAACAATACATTTGCATTTGGTTGGATTTAACATCATTTTGTGTTCACTAGCATAACTGTAAACGTCGTTAACTAAAAAGTTCATTACAGGAGGTGAGTTCCTTGGTACGATCTCTAAGATGGTTAGGTCGTCCACGAATTTCGCGCGTAGAGGCCATGATCTCACCAACTCGTCCACCATGATAGCAAAGAGGATTGGCCCGAGCTTGGTTCCCTAGGGAATACCTCCATTACACGGGAGGCTGGAAGAAGACATATTGGAGATCTTCATATACTGGGAGCGTCCCTCGAGGAAGGCAGCTAACTAGCGAACAATGCAGGGGTGGAGGTTGAAGCGATGTAGCTTTCCAAGGAGGGTGCTGTGATCAATCAGATCGAATCCTTTTCTGAAGTCACCAAAAAATAAGTAGCCTGCACAGCTTCCTCGGTCCAAGCTATCAAGCAGTGTGTGTAATAAATACACCAACGCGTCCGTAGTGACTTTTTACTTACTGCGCACTGGAGGGGATCTAACACACGCATGACAGGCTCGTAAACTCAACTGAGTGTAAAACCCTCCATAACCTTAGCTAGCTGGCATGTTAAGGCAATGGGTCGTATATCATTTTCAACCAAAGTGTGGGGGGTGGGGGGGGGGGGGGGGCATACCGATGCGCGCTTGAGTATAGATGGTAGAAACCCCTCGCGCAAAGACACATTGTACAAATCAGCCACTACCGGTGCCAGCTCGAAGGCAAACAACTTCCAAATTATATTTGGAATTACGTCAGGGCCAGGTGCTTTTTTTATTTTAATGGCCCTAAGTGCCATGTACGCTTCCCTAGGTGTAACTAGGAGGCAGTTCGGGATCTCGCGCACAGGGATGCTGTTGACGTCACGTGGCGTAAGAGGAGTGAATGGGGATGTAAGACCAACAAAGAACTGATTGATGCTTTCGCAGAGGTCCTGGACAGACGAGATGGTTGTTCCGTCGATTATATTTAGTTGATGGTACCATTGGTTACGAGAGATCGAAGATCCCGACAAACTCTTCGCATTTAACCACCACTTATCTGCGCAGGACTCCTTGAGGCACTTGGCTTTAGAAGCGTAATAGTTACGCTTGCACTTTTTGATGGTGATTTGGACTTCGTTGCGCCTGCGGTGGAACTCGGGAGAATCTTTTCCGAATTTTGAGAGCGCTCTTTGTCTCCTGGATATTAAAGTCCTGATCCTGGGGGTTATCCAGGGTTTATCTGACTCCTGCGTACGGGTTGACTTCGAGGGTAGGAAGTAGTCAATTGCCGCTGATAGGACTTGGGAGATGTAGTTACACTTATCCACACACGATGCAATAGAGTAGAAATGATCCCACGAGAAGGTGGTCATCCAGCCCGGCAAAAGCTTCTAATGGCGCTGTGTCGGGTATCGCGAAATGTCACAAGCCGCTTAGCGGGCTTGGCCGTTGGACTTAAACAATTACACCAGTAGTTTGAATTTCCCATGGGTCAATAGACAGAAGAAGGTTGAGCAGTACAGACGGACCTCTGTTAAGCGACCACCCTCAAGACTTTGAAAACTGGCCACTTAATAGAGGTACAATATAAATTGGGCAAAAATGGCAGTCAGTCTAGTTTTATTGCCTCTACTGCATGTAGCAAAATGCTTGTTTAAAAGTGAGCATTCGTGAAGAAATGCAAAAATCATTGAAACAAAGTTCAGTGATACCGTGCAAAGTTCTGTTACCTTAACACAAAGAGCATGTAGTCGATATACAGTACTGACATATCATTCGGGACTTTGGGAAGTGGCCGCTTAATGGAGGGTGGCCGCTTAATAGAGGTCCGACTGTATTTTTCCCACAGAAAACGAGAGTAAAAGAAATCGAGTACCTCCTTCATCGCTTGTCTGATCACAGTAAACAGGAAAATGTCCGAAGCTGTCGTTCAGTCGAATGTCATAGATTCCGGAAACGTTTTGATTTGGAACTTTGGAGCAGCCAGTGACTACAAAAGGAAAAATATCATAGAAGAGGATCAAGGTTTCGTTGCAAAACTAACGACAATTTTGCTTGGAATGATAGGACATTTGCATGATGACGCCATTTGACTACAACTCCCAGAATCCTTCAGGTTTTGCTTGCCTCATGCATTAGAGCTATTGTTATTTTTACCCCGATGGGAATACAAAACTTAAATAAGAAAAGAAAAACAAACTAGATTCTGGTAGTTGTAGTTAAATGACGCTATCGTGAAACACCTACTTGCATAGTAATGAAAGAAAAGGACGCTATTAACTATTAATGCATGCACATTTTGCCCTTTTCTGGGAAATTGGTGATCATATAAAAAGACTGAACAAAATGTATGGATCACGTCACTCTTTGGTCTATAACTCGCGCTTCAAATTTAAGTGACATTTCGCTTATGTAATGGGCCCGAGGGATATTAAGGATTAATTTCACGCGTTTTTTCGCGACTTGGGCACTTTTGTGAGAACTTTGAAAACACAAGTGAAATTAAACCTAAATTGCACGAGGGCGCAGTGCGATTATATGTTCATCATGCACATAAAGGGCAAAATTATTGAGGGAAGCCCATGCAATGCCGCGATAAGTAACAATTAACATGCTTTTATTTGGTTAAAGTTCAATTCAATAAATCGATGCTGTCAACAGAAATAGCGCTTAATTCAATTAATCTGTATTTTACATGTAGATAAAAAGCAGTTTAATCACAGTCAGAATCCGGAAGAAGATTCTTTTGTAACTTCGCTTGCTCTGACTGAGCAACTGTTAACCAATCAGGATTAAGTAATCATGCCCTCCTGATTACCAAAAGTGCCCTCGTGACTAAGAAAAAATATCCAGTATTCAGTAATTTTGCCCCTTATGTGATAATTTCATTTATCGAGTCCTTCGCGGGAACACACAAGCCCAACAAATTGACTTGCTCTCAACTGATAGAGCGTTGCACCGGCATCTCTGCGTCGTTTGCCTGTGCTTTGTGTTATGGTTCATTTTCACTTGGCACGAATCTCTTGTGCTTGCGTCGCACCAGGCGTTAGACCCTGAAAATGTTCTTCAGATGTTCGTAAAGTTGCATGGTATAGTATTTCAATAAACCAATGCTACTTGAACAGGAAACACATCAAAATGCATTGTTGTGATGTGTAATGCGTTTGCATGTTACATCATGATGTTTGTGCGGCTTGCTGTGATGTCACGCCGGCCAACTCCTACTAAATTAGCTTTAAGCTTTATTTTCCGTTTTTATGCCATCTCGTTCAAAACATCAAATGAGCAAAATAACTAACGCGGAGCCTGGGGTATGTTCTTAGTATAATCTTAAAATTCTGGTTATTCCGCCTCAACGTTCTTAAAGTGCCTATGAAGCGAAATGTTTAATGCGATTTTCGAAAATTTCAGGTTCGAAATGCACACTTCCAAAGTTTTAGATCCTTACAATGAAATTTGGCGATTTTATGGGCATTCAAATTTGGGCCATTTTGCTTGAAAAGTGTCCGAGAGACTGGATCGAGTTTTGATGCGAAATTCCGTCTTGTGACGTAATGTTGGGGACAGAAGTTCATGCTTTACACTCGCAATAAGATAGCCTAACTTTGAGCGCTTGCGAAATCGTCAATTTTTATCGTAGGCACCTCAAACTTTGCGATTGTGCATTTCAAATATTAAATTATCCATCGATGGAAAATTTGTTTTCGCTTCATAGGCACTTTAAAGAAGGTTCATCATTGACAAAAGTGCATCTTAATAAAATATCTGAACAACAGCTGCTGAATGTTTTCGACAAGATCTCCTTAAACTGTCAAAAATCTCATCCCCAGATAAACTCATGATTAGTTTTTACCTACCGAGATCTTCACAATGCTTTCCAGTATATCCCTTTTCGCATTTGCAGTAGTGGGTATTATCTATTACGTTGATAGCACATTTTCCATGCGGAGAACACAAATTGCCATAGCAGTCATTCTGTGGAGTGTAAAAGTACATTACCTTCAAAACCTAGCACCTTAAAGTATTGCCGATGAATGCCGCTGATGTGTTGCCAGGCGAGGCGTATAACACTGTACACGGCATTCATATGCAATTAAGCGGCCGGGTATTCTGCAGTTCAGCCTTGCCTTTCTTTTTTCAGAAAAGTAATCAGTGTTCAAAGTTTTTACTAGTCACAGGCAAAATAGGGTTAAGCTTAGAGCGAGTTTCAATCGAGTGTAGTAAAAGCAAAACCAAAGTAATTACTTTGGCCAATCAAAAAGGACAGAGACAATCCAGTAACTCAAAACTCAAAGTAATTACGCGTAACCGACACAAAGCACGGGAAAATGTGCACGCGTGAGCCACGATTGGTTTTGGTTTCACTTCTGATTGGTTGAAAAAGTGGCGCGAGAACTTTGAACCAATCAATGAGTGAAGTAATGCAAAACCAAAGCAATTCGCTAATTACTTTCGACAATCAATTGAAAACCGCTCTCATACAGTAATTTCTCGATTGTGATTAGCCAAAAGAACGCAGATTTCAGGTAACATAGTACAGAAAGGAGGTGATTCTGAGCGAAAAGAGGTAACAAACCAACCATTCTGATTGGTTAAGTGATCAAAGTAACCTACAGAGAGTCAATAAAATGCGAGTCAAAATTCAAAATTCGTGATGAGCGAGGATTGCGTTAACACAATCTCCGATGCAAAAGCTTGTCCACTTTTGTCGGTCTTTAAAACAATGTTCGCTCGCTAATTAGTTATTTCAAATTGCAGTCGAAATCATTTCATTACCTGTACAAACTACAATAAAAAAAAACAGTGAAGACGCTTATCACAACTGATGATGGAACCTTACAATTCTATCTTTTAATAAAAGAATCACTTGAAACAACTGTTCAGAAGCTAAGATCTGTCAAGACGACTGAAAAAGGCAGTCACTTAACTTTTCCATGAAATAAATGAAGTGTCCAGTTGACAAAAATGAATGAAACAAAATCATAAAATACAGTAAACACCCGCATATAAGAACCTAGAATTTAAGAACCTGTTAGGCTAAAAAGGATTCGTGAATGGATCTTGCCTAAGCAACTGAAGAGAGCCTTCGAGGTCTTGACAATCATTCGTATCTCTTAACAGTACCAAAACGAAGGCATTTATTTGCATGGATTTATTGCGTCATCATCTTCCCCACCCTGGTCCCTGTACACCCTGCATGCTTGAAATAAGCCTGATGGGCGTGTCTTCACGCTTATGTATGTGTTAACGTTAAATTTCTTTTAATAATATCTTTTTTGTCTTGCTCTTTCTTTCTTTCTTTCTTTCTTTCTTTGTTTCGCCCTGTTTGCAAAGTAACTTTCTGCACTTTTCCGGTTGTTTTAAAAAGTAAAACGTGCCTCCTATTTGTGCCTGTTTTTATAGTCTTCGACACGGTGCGAAAATTGAATTAATTTAGCGTGGATCTTAGATCAGTAATTGTTGTGATTATGAGCTGCCTAGAAAAATAAAGAAGATACAGACGATGTAGTTTGATGAGGAGAGACCACAGATCATCCAAGATGCCAAAGCTCTGATGGGGCTCGTAAAAGCTGAATCGTTTGCACTGATAAGGTATAATCGTTGAAGGCGGTTGTAACGAGACAGCTTGATATTGTTCGTATTATGTCACTGGAATTTCCAGGATCTCGGTTATTAACAGCGCTACTTACCTAATCCCATATTTAAAACTCCCGAATCCCGTTTAGCGTTCATATGTACAATACTTAATCTCTTTCTCTGTGCTCACCAAATCCTGAATCCCGGTCTCTAAATAGGTCAAATCCGGGATCCCGAAAAACCTATTGGAGACCCTCTATTGTCAGTTAAATTACCTCTGTTCCTACATAAATAAAGCCGTCACTCTCTTTTAGGTCCTCAGGATGTTGTTTGGAATCAGAATCACTTAGTTGGCAGACGGAATGTCCAAAGTTGTAAGAGAGACAATCCTCGTCAAGGTAACATTCAATCCTGCAGATGTCCCTTTCGTCAAGGGTTATATTTTTGATCACATGATTCTTTAGAGCTTTACCAAGAATTGCTGGAATAAACTCCAGTGTCCTGCAAGCCTCTACGAGATAAGAAGATAGCTCATCAAATGACACATTCAAGTTAATCAAACTTACTGTGGCTAAACAAAACGAATCCAGTGGCGTACCCAGGGGGATCCGATTTTTTTTGTTACTGCTTGTTTGAAAATACATGTCCACGGTAAGGGTGCCAGGAAAACTGGCGTTAATTAAATTGATTATAATGTTTAACGGCGGCAAGGAGGAAGGGGGGGGTTCTTTGGGAGAGTAACTGAGTTGCAAGGAGAAGCAATTTGCTGAAAAAATTGTCCGTAGTGTTTTGTGAGTCAAAGTATGGACCCCCTTCCCCTCCTTCCTTTTCCAAAATTCATGGATCCGCCCTTGTAATCAATAATAAATAAAGTAAGACAGAAAGAATTAAAGAAAACGAAGTGGAACACAAAATGTAGGGCAATCGAGTCGTTCACATTCAAGTCAAGTCGTTGATATAACGTTTCGTGGTAATCTTACCACGCTAGACAGCGAATTTTAACACGAACAATTTAAAAAAGAAACGTTACTCGTGTACACGTTGAAGCTGCCATCGTAATTTTTTAATAAGGTCCATGATTAATTGAGTTAATAATAATAATAATAATAATAATAATAATAATAATAATAATAATAATAATAATAATAATAATAATAATAATAATAATAATAATAATAATAATAATCGAGACCGAGGAGATCGAGGTTTTTGAGCTCCGTTCATAGGCCCAGAGACATTCCTGTAATGCAATTTCTGGAGCAATTACTCGTCATTCTGTTAGTTATTATCGACTGCAAATTACCACCCACCCAGCGAATTTCGGAAAGGGACAAGCTAAAACAAAATGAGTGAGGGAAGATTACGCCGTGGTAGGACAAGATGGACGGGCCAGATGTGCATTGATTTAATTAACAGTAGAAACGAAGATAAGACTGTGGCGACTGCCCAATTATGGAAATGGTCGAAAAATCGGTATTATGGAATTAGTATGTGTAATCAAATGGCGACGAGTGAAATTAGGAAATAATTTCACGCGCGTTTTGTCAAAATTCTGATAATTTCCCGAACCTTTAGGCGAGGGAAATTATCAGAATTTTGACAAAACGCAAGTGAAATTATTTCCTAATTTCACGAGAAAACCATTTGATTACCTTTTAATGTCGTGGGTGACAAATTACGCTCACAACCGTAATTGTAAAATCGCTCGAGTACTTTATCCAACTGCTCGGGAAGAATCATCTCCAGGTTTTTCTCAAGCCTATTTTCGTCACACCACTTCCCAAAAACTCTCACCCAGTTAATTGTGCTCTTTCACGTATTTAAATTTTCTGCCGCTTCTTTTAATTTCGTAACTTCTTCAATGGTCACTGTCTTAAACTAGACGCCATCTTGGCTCTGATCGAGATACAAGAGATGTTACCATGGCAATTTTGTAATTTCACATGTGAAATTATAAATTAACGCTGAAATTTCACGCCTAAATTAAGGAGTAATTTGTCACCCATGATATTACCGTTGAAATGCTGGAATCAAAAACGCTACGAAGATCTTGGAAAGTCAGCACAAAATCTTAGAGAGCAATTAGCATATTTGGAACGAACATGTAAATTAGAAAGACAATGGTTTGACACTGACTAGTTTTTTTTTTGTATGTTTCGTGCAAGACGTTGCAATATAACGGTAGCACGCGTGAGTCAAATAACAGCACGTCGAGCGCACGCTGATGAAAATCCGCGTGCAGTTTCTTGAAAACGTAGCGCGAGACTTATGCGCATGCCAGAGACTTGTAGACCTCTGGGATGGCTATGTGGTCATTTCCAGACTGCGGATCCTTTATTGAGTACCAGGCTTCCAATTAGACGCAGCATGAATGAGCCTTTTCTAAATATCAAATATTCAGCTTGATATTGAGACAAAAACAATAGAAGCACGTTGGAATGAATGTGAAAAATATTTACATATCATCCACTTTGCTTTGTCTTTATCCTTACTGCCTCAATATCAAGCTGAATTTTAATATAATATCGAAAAAGACCAATTGATGATGAACTACAAGAACAAAGAGAAAACAATGGCATGAGGATTTGAATGAGAATACCACTGAAAACAACAACGAAGCCGCAAATGAGTTAGCGCCTGAAGATTTAGTCCGCGTAAATAAGATCTACGAAGATATTGTGACCGTCTTGGGCAACATGGAAAAAAGAGATGTCAGCAACTTTGTAAAAAAGACCTATCCCATAAGGAATCAGGATTTAGAACATCTACTATACGCCGCTAAATCAGTCATACAAGCAAATCCATCAATTAACCCAGAACGCTTCCTAAGGGAAATATAACTGTGCCATCTACTCTTGTGAAAGCTTGGAAACTGATATACGACAAAGGAAGCGAGAAAAGTAAAGCGAAGTCAGGAACAAAACCACGTTGGACGGAAAGATTGGAGGAAAAAATGGACCTCAGTACGAAGACAAATTTCCTAGATCTGCCAAGAAATGAGAAGAATCCACCAAAATGGAGAGTTAACACCGAAACTTCGAAAGAATAGAAATTGGATGATGAAAGAAATCATAGGAAAAATTACCACCGGAAGCTTAACAGTACTGAAGGAAAAGAAGATCAACATCCTTCGAGCCTCCAAGAATGAAAAAGAGAAGAAAAAAGTCGCCAGCGAATGGTTTAAGACTAACCAGTGGTTCGATTTGGATGAAGGCTCTTTTTATAAACATCTTACGAACATTGTGAAAGCCACAGGCCAAAACAGCAAACCCAAGTTCAAAAGCAGAGAAAATGAAACAATAACGACAAAGGATGAAATTGAAAAATTTTGGAGGCCAATATGGGAGAACTCAAGTTATGAAGTCCATCAGGACGACTGGATACGAAGCCAATTCAGGTCACATGTGTTGGTTTGTAAATCCCGTTAAAGTTCAACTGTCTGAAAGCACAGGGAGGGATTGAATAGATAGCAGGGAAAGGCTGGGGTTGATGAATTTTTAATTAGTTGAATTAGCAGTAAAATTAAATTTCATAAAGACTTCTAACTCGCCTAATTAGTATGCTTAACTTTCATAAAAACGAGTCCTGTAAATTTGTACAATGTTTATTAATCAATCACAAGTTTGACATTTCAATCACAACTATTAGGTAACAATTTACTTGAATCTTGTGTGCCTTGTCGAGAAAGTTTAATGCATCCTCGCCTTCCGTCTCACGCAAATGACAGTTAATAGCACAAAATAACAAATAAAGCGAATTGGGCGGATAACGTTCTCCATTTTGCTTGGCCACTTCACAAACGAACTGAATTTGCTCAACCAAAAGTTTAGCTTATTTGCCGACATGTGCTCTACTGAAACGGTCACATCTTCAACATCTTCGCATTTGAGACCGGCCATTCTAACAACTTCTCACATTGCACATTTATTTTGCCGTCGCTGCTGCCACTCCTCGAAGACTTTTCTACCCCATTTAGTGTTGTATTGTGTTGCTTTCGGAGTTCCTCCGACACTAGACTGGTCTCTTCTTCTTTACTCTTTTGAGAGTGAAACCAACCAGCCATGTTTCTACCACAAAAGCTCTACCAAAATAGATTGCTAAATTCAATGCTTAACTCCTATGGGACAACTCCACGCCCACGTGATTAACATAACAATCAAAATCTATTGTTTCATTTCACAAGTAAGATAAAATATTCGCGTCCGACCTTTATGGGATATAAAACGGCTCGCCGTTTTAACTGCCCATAAAGGTCTCCCGCTCATATTTTATTTATTACATATAGAACAAGCCAGCGAAGAAAGCGTGCAGGTGACAAAAAAAATAATTTTTGAAAGCGTGAAAAAGAAGCGGAATTGGTCCTCCCCCGGTGAAGATAAGATTACAAATTTCTGGATAAAGAGAGTAAATTTCTTGCACCAAGACATCGCAACAGCACTGAATGTTATCATTACGAAGAGGCTCGAAATTCCGTCTTGGCTCACATCGGGGACAAGTGGTATGGTTCCGGAAAAAGTTAATCCTTCGGCTCTGACTACAGACCAATTACCTGTCTAAAAACGCTTTAAAAACTGATTATGTCAGTAATTGACAATCAGATGAGGAAAGGTATTACTTCATGCAGATCGACCAAAGAAGGGGGAAAGCAAAAACCATGGGCTGTGTCGATAACCTGTTAATTGACAAAGTGGTACTAGAAGATGCACATTACCAAAAGAAGAACTTATCCTGCAGTTGGGTGGACGTGAAAAAAGCTTTTGCCTCGGTGTCCCGTCAGTGGATAATAAGGACGCTTGAAATGCATGGGATACACAATAGCCTCATACACCTCATTAAATCTGCCACGAAGACATGGAGAATCACATTGGAGGTAAATACCAGTAATGGCAAATAGACGATTGGTCCA
>OX421448.1:36576074-36583574 GCA_949126865.1 Montipora capitata | reverse complement strand
TCTTCTCCACGCTTTTCGTTGTTTCCTAGCTTTGCTACAAAGACGCATACATCCGCATGGTCATCCGCATACATCGAAACGTTGGCCTCCGATATTATGTTAGGCATATTATTCTGGAAAATATTCCACATAAGTGGTCCAAACGTTCTTCACTGAGGAGATCCTCTCTTCACCACAACCCAACCCACTTGTCACAGAACCTATCCTCACTCTATTCTCTATTCCCTGAAAATATGATCTTATGAGCTGTATGGCTTTATCAGAAAATTTGTAGACCTGCAGTTTATTTATGAGTAATTTAGGGCTAGAGAGTCAAAAGCCTTGCTCATATCCGATGACAATACACCGACAATTTTCTTACCGTCTAATTCTGCTCTCCATGTTTCAGTGAGCCTTATCAGCGTGGTCTCGCAGCTATTCTTCGCACAATAGGCAGTGATAGCATCACTAAGTCTGTCATATACACTAGACTTACTTGAGTTCAGGTCGTTCATTACTTTTCGTAGTTCCTCACAAGTACATGATGTCTTTAAATTCAAAGCGGTTTTCAAGTTTCAATTACGTAGCCCCCTCCAATTCCATCAGCCATTGTGGAGAAAAAAAATAGCAAAATGGTTAGCTAACACATCATTAACTTGCAGGCAGATATTACCGCTGCTTCCATGCTTGTTCTCAAAGTCAGTGAAAGGTCTGAACGTTCTGTAGAACTTTCTTGGATCAAACTTAATATTATCTGATACCTTTTTCCAATACTGCCTGATTGCTTTTCTTCTTTCTTTAGTGGCCTCATTGCGCCACTTCAGGTTAATTTCACAATTCTCTGGTGTGGGATTTTTACGCATTCTTCCACTCTCTCGCCATATATGGTACATTATGTGCCCTCACTCTTATGTCCCTGGTAGGTAGATGATTATCAACAATCATATTTAGCAGTGCTTCCCAATACTCTTATTGTCTTGGGTGTGATACCTGTTTGGATCTGGAAGTGCTCTTAACCACTTATTAATAAGCACTTATGAATAAAATGTATGAACCTTGAACTCATGGAGACGCCACCACCACATGAGGCCACTCATGACCCAGTATTTTGTGATCATGAATACCAAGACTGTTTCAGTGACTAGCCTGGTAAACTCCACAACAAAGTGCATTTGGAGATTGACCCTTCAGTTCCTCCAGTAGTCCATCCTCCGAGGAAAATACCTATCGCTCTTCTTGAACCAGCATGAGACAATTCAAAGAATTGGAAGAGGATGGTATCATCGTAAAAGAGGAGGAACACACACCTTGGGTCTTATCTATGGTCATTTTTCACAAGAGGAAAGCAAAAGATAAGACCAGTGCACCCTCAAAAGATACAATACGAATTTCCATCGAACCGAGGGACTTGAATAAGGCCTTGAAACGACCACATTATCCAATGGCTACGGTGGAAGAAGATGCAAATCACCTGCCAGGTGCTCAGATATTCACATCCCTTTATGCTTGCAGTGGATACTGGCAACTTCAAGTTGATGATGAAAGTTTCAAACCTCTTACTTTTAATACTCCTTGGGGGCGCTACCGATTCACGAGACCGCTGCCTTTTGGAATCTCAGCATCACCTGAACTGTATCAAAAGGAAATGAACAAACTGTTTGAAGGGGTTCCTTTGGAAACCGTTGTTGATGATTTTGTGATACATGGTAAGCATCATGACAAGCAGACATGGATCAAAAGTTGAGAGACGTTCTTGACAGAAGCCGAGCAGTTCGTCTGAAATTCAATTCTAAGAAGGTTAAACTCAGAACAAAAGCTGATGTACAAGGACCCATCTCACAACTTGCTCAGAACGATATAGTTAGTTTGTGTGTGAGAAACTACAACAAGATGCCTTTGACAGCCTTCAGTCTCTTATAACTTCTGCCCCTGTGCTTGCGTATTTTGACAACAAGAAAGAGGCTGTTTTAAAAGTGGATGCAAGTGCTAATGGACTTGGTGCTGTGATCCTGCAGGGAGGTGAACCAATTAATTTTAGCTTACTGCCAGTCAGAGAAGATATGTCAACATTTTTGAGGGAATGTTAGCTATTGTGTGGGGAGCACAGAAATTCCACACATTTGTGTATGGGCGAAAAGCCATTGTTGCAACGGACCATAAGCTGTTCGAAGCCATTTTTAAGAAGCCTCTGAATGATGCTCCCTCCAGATTACAAAGAAACTGACTTTATATGATCTTGATGTGCGATATGTTCCTGGAAAGCAACATCTCAACTCTAATTGCCTCAGCAGAGCTCCTCTCAGTGACAATTAACCAGTTAGTCTACCTGAGGATATCATTGGAAACTTCTCTTAAAAGATTTAAAGGTGCCTCAATTGTTGATGAAACTTCTAGAGAAGTGATGCAGTATAGTCATGAAAGGGTGGCCGGCTTAGAAAGACGAAGTTGATGAGCTTGCTAGAGAATATTGGAGTTTTAGAGAAGAGCTCAGTGTTGAGGATAGTTTGCTATTTAAGTGTGACCAACACTACTAAGAGCTGAGGTCCTGGATGAAATTCATGGCTCACACTTGGGGGAAAACAAAAGCATTTGCTTTGCTAGAGACTGTCTTCTGGCCATCTATGACAGGACAGATAAAAGAGAAAGCCAGCTCCTGTCCTATCTGCAATGCTTTTTGCAACCAACAGCAGCGAGAAACTCTGTATCCACTTGACATTCCAGGATTGCCATGGGAAGTAGTTGGGACTGACCTGTTTGAATTTTCAGGTCACACGTACCTATTGATCACGGATTTCTATTGAAAGTATTTTGAGATAGAGCTACTTTCACCAGAAAACGGCCAGTTGTGTTATAAACAACCTTAAAAAGATATCTAATGAAGTCATAAGTCACAGTAGAGCAATACCAGGGATCTATTCAACAGCACCCATAAGCTTAAGGAATTTGCCAAGACCTGGGGTTTTTGCGCCCTACAACTTGCTGACCACAGCACCCACAATCTAACGGTGAAGCAGAGAGGGCGGTACAAAAGGCAAAGTCCATTTTGTAAAAAGCTACAGCAGATCGCAAAGGCCCATTTGAGGGATTGCTGACGTATTGCAATACTCTTTTTCAAGAGATATGTGTGTCACCTGCACAGGTACAGCTGCTCATGAGTCTTCGTTCACTCACCCATCGCCGTTTGTTGGTACCAACGGTAGTTGACCCTGATCGAGTTGTCAAAGGGCTTCAATTACGTCAAACCATTTCAAAAAAGAACTACGATAAACAGATGCTAGAGTCTGGATTTGCATCCACTTGCAGTGGGAGACGGTGCAAATTCGTCCGAGCAGAATGCAGGAGTGGCGTAAAGCAGAAGTAATGCCAAGATTATGTATACTGGAGCAAGGTCGTATTTATAGAAGAAATCGTAGGCAGATCATTGCAGTTCCGATATGAACAACGCATGCGAACCCATGTTCCGAGCTTCATTCCGGTCAGCTCTCATTTGCCAGCACGTGACGAACCACACCAAGAAGTACCAGTGAAATCCACAGAGCAAGCTCACGATTCATCTGTTACCACAAGATCCGTACGGCGAGTCCGTAAGCCAGAAAGGCTTATTGAACATTGTTAAGGGGAAAGGTGTTGCAATGTCACTGACAAGGGACCCCCACCTGTGTGGGTCCCTGGTCGTTTCATTGGCCATCCCTAAGAACTCCGGGCGAGCCACGTTTTGATGTTTGTTCTATGTGCTCGATAAAAACACTCAATATGATTGTCGTGTTTAAGAACACCACATCCACTGAGATCATAGCTTAACTTGATTTCACATCCGCAGTTCAGTATATGATTTATTTCATATATAATTTCCTTTATTGATTCATTCCTCACGGGAAAATTAGAACCCACAAATGACCAGCTCCAACGTCAGTGGCTTCATAGCTCAGTTGGTTAGAGAGTTGCACCGGTATCGCTAGGTCACGGGTTCAAACGCCGTTGAAGTCCTGAAATTTTCAGGCTCCTCTACGCAATTGCTAAAATTGTGTCCATAACTGCGAGGATCATAGCTTTACTTGATTTCATATCCGCAGTTCAGTATATGATTCATTTCATACATCAAATAGTTCATTGAATGTCCATTTACAGGACAGTAACAATCACTCTCCGAATGAACTTCAGGATCGATAGAAATTACAGGAAAGGCTCAAAGCAATTTATACATTGCTGCGTGAGCTTCCTGTGGTGCATGGCTATGCCAACAGCTCCAACAGCACCAACAGCACCAACAGAACAGCCATCTCGTCCGGGGAGGCCAAGGTACGTGATAACTTCTGAACAACCTGCGTGCCTGCGCAGTGAATTTAATAGCTGGGCCCATATTGCTGGAGAACTTGGAGTCTCAAGACAGACAATATAAAAGATGCGCAGAGATGGGTTTCCCTTTAGACTTCAAACAGTTTTCAGCAATTCAAGATTACAATTTGGATGCAATGGTGTAAGAGGGGCTAAATGCCTTCCCACTCACAGGTGAAACAAATGTCATGGCTGGTGTACGGCAACGCTGAGTATATATTCAGCGCTGGCGGGAGAGGGAGAGTATTATTCGTGTTGATCCCATCAACATGGCAAACAGATGGGGATCAAGAATATTACGTCGGTCATACAGTGTTCCACACCCTAATTATTTGGGGCAAATAAATACTAATATGAAATTGCGGCACTGGCGATTTTGCATCCATGGCTGTGTTGACCGTTGTTCCAGAGCCATAGTGTACCCGAGAGTAAACAATAACAACAGGGAAACAACTGTTTTGAGTTGTTTTCAACATACAGCATCTAAATGGGGATATCCCTCTCGTATTAGGGCTGATAATGGAGGAGGAAGTATAGCTGTTGGAGAATTTATGGTATGGTTTCGTGGAGAAAACCACGGAAGCGTTTTGACAGGGCCAAGTGTGCGGAACACTCGAATTGGAAGACTCTGGAGGGATGTTGTAGAGTGTGTAGTGTCCGTATTTCATCCATATTCTTATTCTGGAGGACCACTTGTTTTTAGATACTGGCAATGGCAAAGACATCTATGCTCTGCGCTACATTTTTCCAAGAATCTCAAAGGACTCTTGGATCGGTTCACAATGAGATTCAATTATTATTCAATCTCTGCAACTGAGCGGAACAGAACTCTACGTCTGCTTTGGGCCTCTAGGTGTCTGCTCAACTATAGATCTCCCGATGCTGGTATAAGAGATGTTTTTGACGAAGAAATGCCTTCTGATCTGGACACATATGGTAATGACCAAGATTGGCCTCCTCCAGATCCTGACAATGTTGCTCCCATCAATATAGTTTTTTAAATAATACTCTGACAATTGCCCTTTAAAATATTTTGATCCACTTAGGGATGATAGCAACTACGGCATTAGCATTTATTTGCAAGTCAGGGAATTCGTGAATCGCGTTGTCCAAAATGTCAGTAATCCCAGTCAGCAGTAGAGCACACACAATATTAGTTTAGTGCTTCCCCTGTTGGCATCGAGGGTGTTTTCACTTGTTGGATCATTTTCCTTCTCTGCTTGGGTTTAACTTCAACTGTAGTTTTCTAATGTAATCTCTATTTATTTTGTTGAAGAGCTTGCACTTTTGACTGACACTGGTTCTTTGAGAAAAAATACAGTAGCATGGCCAAGGACATGAATCCAAAGTTGGATCCAACAGCCTTTCATTATTCACCTCAAAGGGAATGGATGCCTGACAATTAAAGGGAACCTCCACTTCAACAAAAAAATAATTTTAAATCACAGGAAATAACCGTTAGTCAACCGTAAAACGTCAAATTAATCAAGGTGGCTGCGCCCGCAAAATTTGAAAGTGAAAATAAACAATTTTAAAATTCACTTTTCTTGATATAAACACTGTTTTAAAAACAAATTTCGAATAAATTTGTATGTAAACATTTCAAAAGGCAACACTTCGTGCTGGAAAACTCGCCAGAAAGAAGAATGGCCGTTTTCAGAGCACAGCACAACAGTAATGAGAAGAACTGAAAACTCTTCGTCTCTTGCCAAATAAAGTCGAGTGATAGCCTTGCTGATACAAAAGTGTCATTTCGGTCCGAGAGTTAAATTGAAACGGTGCTATCGGGGAGGCGTGTTGTCGAGCTCGGTTTCTTTCTAAAGAGCTTGCTGAATGTTGCAATTATAGTAGAGGTACTCTGCAGTTGTCAAACTGTTGGAAAGAAACTCACGGTATCTGCACTTGGCAGCTTTCTCTATATTTCCTGCAGCGAAGATAATTCTGGTGAAATTAATGTGTCACACCAGCAACGTTCACCGAGTAAATGACCGCGGGAAACCTGTCTTTGTTTTTGGCATAATGTTAATCTCTTACACCTCCCCTTTTTGCTGTAAAACGTTTTGAAGAACATTACGTCAAAAAAAGTTACAGGGAAAAAAGTATTTGTAGCCATCACTCGTTACCCTGCGAGCAGTTGGTTTCTCCTACGCTTCCCGAGAGAGAAACCACTGCGAGCAACCGTTAGTTTCTTTTAGTGAGCCGCCGTCCAGCGACAAGGACGACTAAATTAAATTTGAACCGGTAAAACGAATTAGTAAACTTGTTTTGGCGTTTGCGCGTGTTTTTAGCTACGTAACTGCTGCGTTTAGGCGAGCCTGCTGTGTAGTAATTTCCCGCGAAATAAGACGAAGTGATGTACATCACGTGGATTGTGACGTACTTCGCACATGCTCGATGGAAAATCAAACGTTGCTTGCAGTAGTTTCTCCCTCGGGAAGCGTAGGAGAAACCAACTGCTCGAAGGGTATCACTCGTGGATAAAAATTGTCTTTTTTTTAAATTTTAAATTTTAAATTTTAATAAATTGTTAAGATTGAACTAGTGAGCAGCACTTCTGCGAACTCTAAGAGTTGTAAAACGATTTTTTTTATCCTACGCGTTTCGTGTGACTAACGCACACTTCGTCAAGGATGTTTTACAATACAACACAAGGGACCTGTAAATATACTGAATATACCTACATAAGAGAGTAAAAAATATCTTTACATTACGTAAAACCGCACCTACAAGAGCAGTAGGAACAGGCGGAAAGGTGTGCAAGGAATGACATATTTTGTGCCCTACATAATTTTGGGGCCCACAGTTTTAGCTAAAACTGTGTGTGTTGTATTGTAAAACATCCCTGACGAAGTGTGCGTTAGTCACACGAAACGCGTAGGATAAAATAAATCGTTTTAAAACTCTTAGAGTTAGCAGACGTGCTACTCACTAGTTCAATCTTAAAAATTTAATGACGTGTGCCTGTGCCATAAAACAAACATTAAATTATTTCTTTTGAACAATACAATACACTTGTTTTGTTATTTCAAGAAAGTACGTCAAAACCGTACTTTCCGTTCCTGCAAAATGTAGCGTGAACCGATGGAACAAACTTGTCCTTGATAGATGAAGTCGCAATGATTAAATGAGTAACTTGAGCAAGTTATATCACCAAAACGAGCTTGGTGACCTATAATTTTTTTTATT
>OX421448.1:36566074-36568574 GCA_949126865.1 Montipora capitata | reverse complement strand
TTTTCAACTTTTCATTGTGCTGTTTAAAAATAAAACACAATAGAAATATGACATTCCTTCCCAACAATTGAATAAGAACAGCAAGTGGTATCAAATCTTTTTGTGAAAGTGAAAAAGGCTTTCTTTGGCAAACTTTATTTAAAGTTTGCTCATAAATTCATGCAGAGGAAAAATTAATTCATGGTCAGAAAAAAATAACCAAACACAGAAAAAATAATTCAAACAACATATAAATAATTATAGGATACATAAAATTAATTCGTACACGTATAAATAATTATAGTAGTAGATATAATTATTGATGACATACCATAAAAATAATTGCAAACACATTTTTATTATTTATGTAATGGGAAAAATATATGAGGATAAGTTTTGACCAGAACGGGCCCTCATACAAATCGCCTGTCAAAAGTTTTGTGAAATGCACTGTATATAAAAGTCACAATTGGACCTTCCTTCTGCATGAATTTTTTTTCTTTACCTTCTTCTTTCCGTGAATTTTTTTTCTTGGCATTTTCCCTTGCATGAATTTTTTTTTTTGTTTTTTCCCCATTCCCCCCATCACTTTTCTAATGGTCCGTCCCTAATGTTTACTTCTCGAGGGAAAAAAACAAAGGGACGATCGTCACGCAGTCGGGCAATGTTCTGTTTCGTTTTAATTGAATTGCGGAGAAGGTTTTTAAGAAGTAAACATTAAATTGTGGTTTTGAAATGTGGAGCTCAGCGAGTCTTCAGTGTCTCTGGGAGTTAGCGTATGTTCCCCACAAAAACTCCAATTTCAGTCTGAAATTCTCTTAATTCGAAAAGCAAACAAAGATGTCCCTTTCGTAGCTTCTGTATGTTCCATATTTTTTGACTAATCTCCACCATAAATGAAGGAAAGATGCCGGCAAACATTCGAATATAACATTACAGGAGAATAAGGACAAAAATTGAAACAAAAAAAAATTGGAAACAAAAAGACACCCTGACCCCGGCCCCGGCCCCGACCCCGACCCCGACCCCGACCCCGGCCCCGGCCCCGGCCCCGGCCCCGGCCCCGGCCCCGGCCCCGGCCCCGGCCCCGGCCCCGGCCCCGGCCCCGGCCCCGGCCCCGGCCCCGGCCCCGGCCCCGGCCCCGGCCCCGCGTTTTGGCTACCTCCCGGGAACTCATTTTTGTGGTTTTCTTTTCAAGAAGCAAAACTATATTCAACTTCTATCAATCTTTGGTAAAAAAACCCCTCAATCATCGAGAACGGGTGGGGAAAATGTAGCACCCAGGAGGCATTAAAAAATAGTTAACGTGACCTTTTGATTGACTGCTTTGAGTTCGTTTCTTATGTCCCAGAGACTGGAAAAGTATTGACTTAACCTTTTATCGTTGCTTTTTGTTTGTAGCAAGCTCCAACTGCTTTTTCTCAATGCAAATATTAAAATAAAGGATCTTTTGGACCCCATTTTGTGGATTAAAAGACATTTTTAGTTATATTAACGGGATTAAATTTTTACGGTTTTAAATTTTGCTGGTGTTTTTTTCTGCTGGAACTTATTTTAGCGGATCAAGGACTATCCGCAAAATCCGCAAAAATTAAACCCCGCGAAATAAAAGGGCTACACCGTAACTCCCGGGTTTGCAAAACCATTTGCTGCAAACGTAACCAAAAAAAAATTTACCTGTCATCAGATGAGACTGAAAAGAAGAGAAATTATGAAGCGGAACCAACATGTTCAGTCCTTTAGTGTGTGGCATAAACGTTTGCTTAGTGCAAATCTAAGACATGCATAACATGCAGAAAACGTCCGTCAAAGCAATTTGCAGTTAGGTTTTTTTGCGGACTATTTTAGTTAAAGGGGCTATGTCACGTTATTTTAGGGTGTTCCGGGAAAATCTTTACTTAACCACGAGTTTAAATTCGAAAATTGTAATGTGGAATTCCTTTACCGATAAAATTATCGTTATGTCACAAACGAAATGATTCTGCGAAAGAAACCACCTTTATCCAGGCGATTTGTCATAATTTGAAAAACGTCGGGCCGACTTTTTTCAAGATTACCTAAATGTAATCCGTTTCAATCTTGTACATTTATGTCCATCCATGCTTCTCTTTCCTTTTGCAGTATTATTTTTTTATGTCGTTCAACAATTTTAAGTGGTTCTTGCAATGTTTCATCCTATTGTTTGAGCATTTTGGGAAAAAAAGGAAAGGAAAGCAACATATCAAGTGTCAAGTCGTTCTAGCGCTAACTGGGGATACTGTAAACTGAAATTAACAAATAACGCAAATCAAATCGAGTGTTCTCATCACTGTGCCATCCCTGCACCCCAATCATGGATTATAACATTTTGAGTGACATAACCCCTTTAAAGAAGAAACGAGTTAGTTTCACTCAAGAGCGTGTTTTGCCTCTTTGAATTGAATTTATTACCAAAGCTTTAAAAATTAAAAGACCTCAAAACGGGACACGACAATAGAAAATAATTCAACGTGTGAACATGTGAGCCAAATAGTCTCGTAGC
>OX421448.1:36556074-36558574 GCA_949126865.1 Montipora capitata | reverse complement strand
CTTCAATTGCTACGAGGTCATCCCCAGATATCCTTGACAGCAGCTTAAAGTCTTCCAGTTCTTTTGCCATGTCTCGAATCTTCTTATCCACGGCCAGAGATGTAAAATCATGGAGAATTTCGTCTGAGTCTTTCTTACAAAAGATACACACTCTATTATTCTTACTTGCTTCTTACATCCTGATTAAAGCCTAAACAAATAAAACCAACAAATTATTAGGAATTAATAACAGCTCTATCATCTTGCACATTTAGTATTGATTAAAAATGGCATTGAAAACCCAAACCATCTTTTATTTTACGTTTTTCTATCCTTAATAGCTTCAAAGCTGAATCTTTCCTATTTCAGAGATGGATAATTTTCCGTTTAGACAAAATTCTAAATTATGAAACTAACTAAACAGTTTTAACAGCTTACGTCCACATCGATGAACCACTCGTTTTTTCTCAGTTTTTGTTTCTTTTAAATTGAAGAACTCAACACAAACAATAAAAACAAACAAAACTATCACTTACCAGACCAACGAAGTAACATTTTTACAATGAACTGGCTGAATTAAAACGATATTTCCACCATAATACTTACTGTCAAAATAATGCTGCATGGAGGCCGCCATCTTGGATCATGTGGATGTCCGAGGGGGTCTGGACACGAAGTACCTCAAACCTCCTTAAACAGGGCAAAACCAGGAGCCCATCCTGGAGCGTGCAACTTCCATACAGCGTCTGTGAAACGGCGTTTTCACAAGTAGGTTTATTTTTAGAGTAGCCCTTTCCGCGAATTAGGTCAAAAAACAAAGTCAGTTACGGTTCCGTGACCCTATGACGTCAGCTTAACTTCTTGTAATTGGTCATCGGGCTCCTGCGGGAGTCTCATTAGCGGGAAATTCAATCTAAAAATAACCTTACTTGTGAAAACGCCGTTGCACAAGTATAGTTAGGGAGTTTAAGAAACGACTACGGCTACGGCAACGACAACGCCAAAAAGCAGTAATATTATTGGTTAAAAGAAGCAAAAAGATCGTGCTGCACGTGCGGCACGCATTTTTTAACATTTCTCTCCCGCACTCGTCAAAACTACTACGTGAAATTACCAAATTTGAGGTTTTGACGACAACGTGGACAAACTACAGTGAATCTTTCAGTCTCGCTCTTTACTTCAAATCCTTCCGTACCAATCCAGTTGTAGGACACTTCGCACATATTTTATAATATAAACAAGATTGAATAATCCCGAAATACTTAGAATAGCTCAAACGTATATTTTGAAGTGATGTTTTCGTCCCCGTAGCCGTCGTGGTTTCTTAAACTCCCTGTTAAGTTGCACGCTCCGGGTGATGGGCTCCAGGCAAAACTTATGAAATAACTATTGTTCGTTTTGAAATATTTGAAATTTTCCAATCCTGTTGTAGAATAAAAAGGTTTTGCACTATTTTCTTGAAATAAATAGTGAAATTCTATTTAATGTTATCTACACCACATGGAACCCACCACAGCAATTTCGTGAGATATTTGATTGCTTAATATAATGAGAACAAGAGGGGCTTGGACCGGGCACCCATCCTGGAATTGATTAACTAATCCTAAGCTATATGTGTACAAATTTTGGCACTTTTGTCCAGTCTGTCACGATTATTCCGCTAAACCACTAGACTAAAAGGGCCAATGCTGGCATGACGTGTGGGTGATCCCACAAACGGTCTACATCACCCCCCTCTCCCCCCCCCACCCACTTTAAAAAAATTACTGAAACGCTGCAGTTCAATATCACCCAACTCAGTGCCTTCTGTTTTTGTGTAATACGTACCACAGTCAACCCAGTTTACGCTCATGGAGCGTCTAGTATTGCATTATAACACAAAGTATTTATAATTGATGCTGTCGCAGTGAGCGAGCCTGAAGCGAACGAACGAGGCAGCTCTCTAATTGGGAGAACACATTTTTCTTTGAAACGCAATGAATTGTGGTCAAAGGCGCAAGGAATTGTGGTTACATGCGAATAGAGGAACTTAGTAAGATGCACGTTTCTATCTAGTCCAGGTGTAAGCAATGGGCCATTTCCGAGTTCACATTTGCCTCCTCTTCAAAACAGTTTAATTTGCGAAATTTTTCTTATGAAAGTTAGTTTTCATTCAAAACTAATTACGATCACAAAAACTTGTCGCTTAGACTCGCTTTGAAGAGGAAATAGCCATGAAACCGGAAATGACCTGTTAGAACAGAAGCTTGCAGCCACGTTCCCACTTCGAGATAACTTATAATCTGTTTTTTAGTCTTCTGCTTCATTTTCGCCTATTTGACGCTTCTCTCATCCATTATAAATTTTAGCAGTTTCGCGAAATACAAATGGAAAAGCTGCCAGGCTGAACTAAAGTGATGAATGGTCAGGATTCCGGCCATTAAGGTCGTTCGCGCTAATTGTTTGTGCGCAACATTACTGCGCAGGTAACGCGACTGTAATATGCCACGCATTAGTTCGAGCATTAGTGAAGTTGAGGTTT
>OX421448.1:36533574-36551074 GCA_949126865.1 Montipora capitata | reverse complement strand
AAAGGGCAAAGGTGACTGCAGCCTGTGCTGTCAGCGGAAAACTGTATGGGTAGCCGCGCCTTTATATTGTTGCTTCCCACCTTTTTTGCTAGTCTATTTCAACCAGAAGAAATACCACCAGCAGAGACAGAGCTGCCCATTAATTGTGGTAAACAAACAAGACTGGAGATAAGAAAGGCAATCCAGTCTTTGAAGAATGGTAAGGCAACTGGGCTAGACGACTTTCCTGCCCTAAAGGTAAACATTGGCACTTCCACTGAAGCTCTCTACAGACTATTTGAGACCATTTGAGAGGAGGAAGAGATTCCAAGGGACTGGAAGGAGGGACTCCTCATCAAGCTACCGAAGAAAGGAGATTTGAGGGTCTGCCGCGAGTAACTATAGGGGGATTACATTTCTATCAATACCAGGCAAAGTACGAAACATAATTCTTTTGGATAGAATAAAGGCAGCAGTCGACGATCAATTACGAGACCAGCAGGCAGGTTTTAGAAAGGGCAGGTCGTGCACTGACCAAATTGCCACACTTCGCATCATAGTGGAGTAATCGTTGGAATGGAACTTATCTCTCTACATCAACTTTATTGACTATGAAAAGGCCTTTGACAGTGTGGACAGAGACACACTGTGGAAACTTCTGGAGCACTACGGTAGCCCTGAAAATATCATTACAATCATTCAGCAATCTTGTGAGGGAATGACATGCAGAGTGGTGCACAGGGGCCAGCTTTCAGATTGCTTCAATGTCATGACTGGCGTTTGACAAGGATGCCTGCTATCACCTTTCATGTTTCTTCTTGTTACAGACTGGATCAGTTGAGGACCTCCACTGAGGAAGCAAAGAATGGAATTCAGTGGACCCTTTGGTCA
This sequence comes from Montipora capitata, assembly GCA_949126865.1. NCBI lineage: Eukaryota > Metazoa > Cnidaria > Anthozoa > Scleractinia > Acroporidae > Montipora > Montipora capitata. The sequence goes on along the minus strand of OX421448.1, from coordinate 36,550,204 downwards.
CAGCTGAAGGACTTAGACTTCGCCCATGATCTGGCCCTTCTTTCACATAACCATGAACAGATGCAAAGCAAGGCCACTGAACTGGCAGCAGCATAAAAAAAATAGGACTGAAGATCAACAGGGGTAAATCAAAGGTTATGAGGATCAACACCATCAAAGAGGAACTCCATAGGCCTCCAGTATTGGAATCATCTTTGCTCTATGAATAGAGTCAAAAGCCTTTTTGAGATCAATGAATGTAATAACTGCAGATAGGTTGTTCAACTTTGCTTCCTCATTGCCGTGAAACGTATCTCAAAGGACGCACTAGCTGTTATTTAGACAACTGACCACTGTCAAGCTGAATTTGGTGATTCACAAGTCTTTCTCGTGTATATTACTGATTCGCACTTCGCGCGTTAAGTTATTTCGCTTACTGGTTTAATGTATGCAACTATTCTTGCAATTTATTTATCACAGCAAGTTGAAAGGTGACAACTAATTAGAAATTCAGAAATATATAAATCGACACTGTAATGCAAACGGGCAAATTGCTTTTTTACGTTCCTCCGATCAAAAACGTTAAAGACAGTCAACAGAAGAAATCAAACCATAAGATCGTGCAGATTAGAAGACACAAATTGTAAGTGTATATTCACGAAATCAGTTCCATTCCTTTTTAGCCTATCTTCGGCATTCCAAAACATTAATCTACTAGTGTAATATTTTTCTTTCAGTCGACTAGTTCAACGACTTATCGAACAGCTAGTACGGATAAAAGTCTAAAGATCTACAGGGTCTTGAAGTGATCTTGCCATAAAATAGTGCCTCGAACGTAGGAGCGAATCAATTTAATACTGTACTTTAGTCACGACGAAAAGTAAAACTAATAACCACAGCTATTCGCGCTATAACATGCTGTGGAAAAGAAATTGAAGTGAACTCCGAAATGATCAACATGCTCGATGCCAATGTTAATGTTAACGGATCCCTTTTATTTTCTTCGGTCTTTTTACTATAGCAACCACATGTCCTCTCAGGGGGTTATTTACGTGGTATTTCCACAGAAACGATTTAACAAATCGAAAGTGGTTCAGCGTTGTCTGTACTCTTATCGACAACGATATTCGTCATCACAGTGCTCATAATTTGTTGTGGACTCACTCGGCTGCGCATCTTAAGTCCACAACATTTTTACCATTGTGATAACGAATATCGTTGTCGATAAGAGTGCAGACAACGCTGAACCACTTTTGATTTGTTTTTTACCACAATATTCAACGCCAAAGAAAAGTCTATTTCAGAGCGAATAATCTCGTTTTCAGAGATAAAGTGGAATAAAGTACACCAGGAAAACCCATTTTTGACCTCCAACCTTTTTTTTTATGGTTTCTAATTTTAGCGTGATGCCGATTCACTGGCTATTGACAGTTGACTCTGAAATGGCTTTTTCCCTTTCCCATTCGCTCGCTGAGGGTTTGCTTGTGCCAAACTGGTGAATTCCAGATTAAATTTCACTCGAAAAACCGATATCGCACACATCGCTTCGTGATTCATGAGACATCGGTTTTAAGCGTGAAATTCACCCTAGAATTATTTAGTTAGGCAATGAATTTTTCTATAGAGAAAGGAAAGAAAAATGATTTAATTAAGCAGCAACCGAGCTCCGCTGGATCTGCTGCGTATTCCTTAGTCTACTTGACCACGCAAGCAATTGGCCCATATCACTCAATGTCCAAACAAAAGATTTTGCCCGTCGAACCTCTCATTCAGTGTGAGGCTGGACGGGCAAAGACAATGCAAAGACAAAGCCTTTATTCCCCACGGACTCCAAAATGGCCGCCGAGTGATAAAGGTGAATTGACGCAAATTTCTCAAAATAATTGATATATAAATATTTTATTATTCACCCCAGGCCACTGTCGGTCAAAAGTTTGATTTAATACGACACCAGAGCTCCATCAGAGCGACATATGGCAGAGTCACGCCAACGCAATTGCGTAAATGAAATAGATTTCTACAGAGAAATAGAGGAATTGAACGGCCACCTAAAGAAAAAAGACTCACAAATTGTTATTTAGAAGATGATATTTACAACAAGGCCAAAGATTTCTTAAAAGAAAAAACAGAGAAGCAACCTCGCCTTTCAGGAAACGAGGTCAATCTAAGCCAAACAATTAACAAAATGGCTGACATTCTGCCTGTAGTGTTATTCTTTCTCTCTTTTTTTTCTTTCTTTCTTTCTTATTGTTTCGCTCGCGATAAACCTGGTATTTTGAAATTTCTTGCGTTCCTCTTTTCTTCCACCGGTGTGATGTCCAGAGATTCGTATATACGGACTGCTTCCTAACGGCCTCGTTGAGTACAAACGCCTTTCCTAAATAAAGCCGTTACTGTCTCGTGTGCGAGAGTATATTGACGTAACCAAGCTTCTCTGGAAGACCATTCCCCGTTAACTAATTGCTCAGGAGATTTTTCGCTTTCGGAATTTGCGAAAATGATGCCAGATAAATGAGAGCCGGGTTCTCCTCTTTCTCTTACACCCAGTCACTTTTCTCCTTCACTTCTCGCCCTTGCCTTCGCGTGGGCTTGAAATTCAGTTCCTGGTCTCCCAAGATGCATCTGGATGCTCTAATTACAAAGCGACAGGAGACTTCGGGGAGCAAGAATTATAGCTGGATTTTGACTAGAATTTAGTATCCCTGTAGTCTCCTAGTCAAATCAACATAAATTAACTTTTTACTTTTCTTTTCCAAACGATTCTCAAGGAAAGAAGACTTCATTGGTGTCTTTAATTTTAAACAGAACAGTTTCATGCGGATCACAAGCCTGCCTGACGGAATAGACCGGCAAAACTGGCCAGTCATGTGGTGGAAGAAGGGCAAGGTGTTCATGTGACGGCGTATGCAAAGCTGAAGAATTTTAAGGCCCTCGTGCACTGATTTTACAGTCTTGCCCTGGATATTCATGATACTAAAAATTAAATAAATCAGTAAAATTTCGCCGTGTATCGGTGTCAAAGTGCATTTATTAGCTTAATGGAGACATCGCTTGGCTTCGGACAGAGTAAAATCTATAAGTGTCAATATTAATTGGCGTTTATGGCAATGAAAGGGTTAAATAATCACAACCTGATTGATCATCCTTAGAACATCAAAGTTATTTGGTGGGTTTCGATGATTCTTTAGTGATGGTTAGGATTAGCGTTTGATAAGATTTTTTCCATGACAGAAGCCTGCGTAGCTCTTTTTGTAAATTGGTGCGCTGTTTATCCACTTTTCCGCGGCACCAATTTACGAAGTAAGTCAGCTGAATTTCAAAAACGGCCAAATGTATAAAGTTCGTTAAAGGTGCGACTTGCATTATATGTGTGCGAGTATTTGTTATGAAAAGAAACGACGTCAGCGGATGAACACAGCAAAAACATCAGCTAGGTCCATGTCTGTGAAAAGAAAATAGATAACAGTTGCATTGTTACTCGATAAAGGAATGTACTTATAACGAAGGGAAGCGAAATACACGAGCGCAGTTGAATCCAGAGTTCTATAAGTACTTTGTAAAACAATCACCAGGAATTCTTTACCCCATTTGACTTATGACAAGTGCTTCTATCATAATGAACAAAAAATCAATAACATTTTTCTTTGGATTTGAAAACTAACAAAAAAATAAGTTACGCAAGTTTTAAGCCTTGCTTTTAAAAAGATGCTTGTTTATTTTAGCTGGAATTTTCCTATTTAATGGTCCGCCATTACTAACTTTAAAATCTTGAGAGAGCCGGATAGAGGAGAAAATGACGTCAAAGACTCAATAGTTTAAGAATGCAATGCGTGTGTGCGCGAATGAATTAATATGCAGCACGGGAGTTTCGGGCTTTCAGACTTTTAACTCGCGTTTTGCATATGTAATAAGCTGCGTTTAAACGTTTAAATTTTAAGCTCGTGAGTAAATGACGTCAATTTCCCTGCATGGATCCAACTCTCTGAGGTCCAATCGGTCAGTTTCGAACATGAGTAAAGGCGGACTGTGAAATCCAAGACTTACACTCAAAGTAAACATCCTTTGCATAAAAATCAAAGGTCAAAATTTTGTTAGTCAAGTGTTAAGCAATCACTATTTTAAAATCTGAAGAAAAAAAAGAAGTGATTTTTTAATTGTATTACCTCTTTAAAACATAAGAAGCATAAACACGTCAGAAAAAAGGAATCGTGACTATTTTCTAGTGCATATACATGTGATCGTGTCGCGTTCATGAGGGAGGAAACCGGGGATCGATAAAAGGAAGTCTTTCTCTTTTCTAGTGGCAGCGAACAAAGGAGACTAATGTTGCGCATGCGCCTCATCACCCCGAAAAACCCTTGAAATTCAGTCAAATTCATTCGAAACGCGGGAACATGAGAAATGGCGGATGTCGTGCTGTCATCGTTAATATTCCTCGCATGTTTCCAAAAGGACGGCACACAATGAATGCAAAGATGATGAGTCATTTGAAAGACTTGGGCATTACCTTATCTTTATGACTGATACTGGTTCAATACAACACGAAATACGGCGAAGGATCACAAATGAAGCGAAGATGGCGAGTCAAAAGTGTGGCGATGAATTGCAGAACTGGCAAGGAGCAGAGGATAGTTTTGCCTTCCTGGCGTTGTTTTTCCTTATTTAAGAGACTTCAACTCAGAATGGAGTGCTTTTTGATAATAAAGTAAGTCGGATTTAAATTGAAATGTGAGTTTACATTCAAAAACATGGGTAAACTGGCGTTTGAAGCGAGGACAACGATAAATCAGCTAACAAGATGGACTCGAAAAATGGCAGCCCACTGGTGAAGAACATCTCAATTCGCTATAAAGCTTCCCAACCTTGAAATTTTAAACCACATGGTCGAAGTTGAGTCGGGAATTGTTCTGGAGAAGAAATAGGGCTGATTTTGAATCTTGAAGCGAACAGATGAAGCCAAGACGCAAGGCTTTACTTTACGAGTGCTCCAGATTATTTAAATTTCCCTGGCAAAAAATATGTTAATTCCCTTTTTCGAGACTTTTGTCATTGGCCGTGATACGGGAATTCCCGCTTGCTGCAGTAAGCCCAACAACCAAAGAAAAGATTTGTGTAAAGAAATTGTCATTAAAAGTGGCAAGGCTCAACACAGTAGGTTTCGTGTGACACGGTGTTGTCTACAAAATGGCTCCAAATCTTGTTATGATATCAACTCACTCTGCCCTATTGTGTCTTTGACATGGCACACTTTCACGTCTGTAAATTAAACCACTGAAAAAGCATTAAATTTGAAGCTTTTTTCAATTTGTATTTTGTCATATTGCTCTAAGCTGCGAGAGTTTCAAGTTGATGAAATGACGCGCACAAGTAATTCTAACTCGGAGAACGAGACTCAAGTCGGCATCTCATGCGTTCTCGTGGCCAAATCTTAGAAAATATTTCGTGATACGGGAATCGCCTTTAACAGCCGATACACAAATATCAGAAGAATAAATTAAATTAAACAGTTTAAATTTAAAAGTGGCAAGGCGCGCGCAAGCGACCAGCAAAGTGAGCCTATTGTCCTATTGAAATCTGCAACTTCGAGCTAGTTGTTTGTTGGAAGAACAGTCATAGGACGTCCCCTCAATGCTATCCAGTCATTGTGGATACATCAAATACTACTTTTTCACAAAAATGTGGAGATTGACACTGATTCGCAGTTAAATTATTTATTATTTATTTATTTACAATGCACTTACACGTTTTCTTGGTATAAAATTTACCTACTCATCTCAGGCAAAGTATTATTTACATTTGTATAAAACTGCTTCAGGCGAGGGAAAAAAACGAAATTATTACAGATAACGTAATTATATACACTATACCACCAATAGAAATAAATGGTATATAGTTAACTATACTAAAAAGGAGATTGACACTGATTCATATATAAATACATTCCAAAATGACATAACCAGGTAAAACATTTGTGAATGTAATCCATAATGTGAATACATTCAAATTAACAACAATCTCAGAGAAAGAATATTATATTCTTAACTTTAAATAGTACTCAATCTACAGAACGGGATATCCCATTCGGTTGCAATATTTAGACTTACGATACCAGAGTGCATACCAGCAAGTACCGGTAATGAAATCAGTACTCAGCAAAATAGTGTTCAAAAATTGCTTTTTTAAAATAGGATTTTAGATGTGCTGTTTTGATTATAAAGAGGAAGTCATTCCAAAAGTATTTTCCAATAATAGATAGGCAGACTTTTCTTACATTGGCTATAGCATGAAGAAATAAATACTACAAAGATGCATCCTGAGTTGAATGATTATGTTGCTCCGAAACCAGTAATATGGAAAAAATTACATGGTTTATCGCCACAAAGACGATCATGCACAAATAAATGTGTACATTTTAGCAATATTGTGAAATTTCAATAGACCTAAGGAAACATAATGTGGGATGGGGGAACATCATGAATGATTATAATAACTTTATTTTTTGAATTTTATAAGCTGTGACAATGGGTTTTCATAATCACTACCCTGCAACAAAGAGCCATACAGTAAATATCGCTAAATAAGTGAATAATTAACAATTATTCGCCTCAGGCTCAGTGATTATCGGTGAATATTCACAGAGACGAAGTCGAGTTGAATATTCACCGATAATCACTGAGCCTGAGGTGAATAATTGTTTCAGTATAAATACACTGGTGATTATTTCAAAAAAGAGAAGAAAAAAACATTTCAACACGAAACCATCTTCACTTACAGTGGCAAAACGACTACTGGCAGCCATTTTGTCGGTCAAGGTGATTATCGGCTGATAATCCGAGATAGCAAGCCAATGAGAGCACGATTTTGTATAATCACCTGTGTATTTATACTAAAAGATATTGTTTAGACAATGTTTACTGACAACGCTTAACCTTGATTATGACATTAATACATTAATTTTACTAACTTTGTTACAAATATAATGAATATGATCATGCCAGGAAAGGTGATGGCCAATATAGATACCATACCCAAGTATCTTAAGATTGAAACTGGTTCAAGGCATTGACCAGCTAAGTTTAATGAAGGAAGTAAGTTGATATTTACTTTCTGATGAGGATTGAAGATAAGATATTTACTTTTCTTTAAATTAAAAGTTAATAAACACTTGGTAGTTCAGAGCTATTGTGAATTAGAAGTTCATCTACATATAGGGAAGATATCTGATGACAAGCATTGATGTGCCAACCACAGGAACAAAAGAACCTTTTGTTTCAACAGCCAGCGAGCCTCTGGTTGGCACATTAATGACAATAGTTAAACAATAAATTATCTTCCCTACAGTGTTTTGGCATGCTGCATTGCAGAGGTTTCCCCTCCACATGATGTACAATTTAAACAAATATTTACAGGGTGTCAAGTGGGTAAAATGGTCAGAAAATGAGAAAATCGGGGGTTTTTGTTAACCTAAAAGTAGGAACAAAATAGCAGCATTTGCACGTGAATAGGAAAAGTAATGGAAATGGCTAATTGAAGTCATCATTGAGAGGTTCAAAATTATTGTCTTTAAATCAACATGAAGTACAAGCTTAGTACATTTTGCTCCAGCCACAAGCACAAAAAATACATAATTTTTTCTGAAAAGCCAGTGAATTTAAAAGGCTCAGAATAATAGGAATAACAATAGCTGGCACATTCATCAACTACCTACAAATTACTACAGTACCCTTATTATCTACCCTCCGATTTCAATGCATGGCGATTTAGTAAATCCTCCACACACGTTGCTAATTGTAACTAGTACATTGTAGGAACTGGTGAAGAAGGCGTTGACAACGCTGGCATTTCGTATAATGTTTCGTATAATGTGGACAAGAAGGAAAATAAAATACACCAATTTTTTAAAGGACATTTAATAGGGTGCGCTAACTTATGGCTTGAGATTATAAATAAAACAAAAGGAATAGCGAATTCATCTTACCTTAGCAGACTTGACAGCAAGGCCTCGGCTGAACAACCACCTCAATCGATCTATGACAACATTTAACTCGGAAAAATCAATTGTGCATGAAGCCACGGACGAAAAATCGATCACGCGAAAGTGAAAGACTTAAAAGAAATCAGCTTCTGCCACTGAACTACCGCTATTCCGAAAGAAAAAAAGGTGTACACGTCGCTGCTGCTATAAAAATCCCTAGAGCAAGTAATCGAACAAGACATCTTTGGCCGCCATTTTGTTTGTTATTTCGCGCGCGCGCGCGTGAAAAAACCTGGGTACAAGCAAAACAATCAACCAATCAGACAAAAGTCTCCTTTGTTGTGGCAGCGAAAAGTCAAGAAAATTAGGTCCAAACCTTCTCCGATTCAGGAGCTCATTGTGCTTGCGTATGCTGATGAAACAAGTGTGAACATCGTTCTGCGTATTTCTTATGTTTAGTTATCCTTGTAAGTTAACGTGTAAACCTAGGAAAATACAGCACATTGAAACACAAGTAGAAAAAAAACATGCTTTCCATGCGGCGGCAATATTTGTGGTGATATCCACGAAGATTCTTATAGGGCAGACTGCTGGTCAGTGAATACAAAAACGTTTACGCTTGAATGGGGATGCGGCCACTGCCCTCCGGTTTCCCTGTATTTTTTAGTTTCCTCTATTAATCGTTTTTCGAGGAAGTGCGGTCTCGCTGGAGTGTCTTCAGCTCCCTCTTGCTAAGTGTTCCCAAGGAACAAACACGAGTTGATCCAGAATCATTTATTTGGAAAATTGGGATTTGTAAGACTCACCCATTGAGTCATAATTAGAGGATGACTTTTTCCTGCTGTAAAGGATGCTCAGGGGCTTTTGTTTCTCAAAACGACAGGGGCTAGTACCAGTGCTGATCATTAACCAGCCTACATCGTTCCCACAGCCAGCGTCATACTCCTTGGATATTCTCAAAAGAGCGATCAGAACCCGCATCGATTGGCTGAAGAGCAAATTTCTGCAGACTTGAAGTACTTTTGAGGTCATTCCACATGGCGAAATTGAGATTTTCCTTGGTAAACCATGCAACATTATCGTTAACGGCATTGAACTTGAGAGAATGCACTTCTTGACTATCCTTAGATGCTGAAGTTTGGAACTATAGCTGGGGGCTTGGCTGAAAGAACAGAAACCTAGAACTGCAGAAGAACTTGGAAAATACATGTACAGGCGAGGAAAGGACCCCTTGTTGGCGTTAAATATGCTTCTTTTTGTCCGTGGTCAGAGCTTTAAACAAGCAAAAAAGGATGAAGGTTCAACTGGTCAGAAACAAGTTCAAGGGACGGTGATGCAACAAAGACATAACCCCTCTAATGTTAGAATTGGGAAACCCTCCCCCTCTCATTCTACAAAATTATTGTTAATTTGGACATTACTTGTTTCAAATGCCCGCGGGAAAAAAGGACATATGTCGTTTAATTGTGGAAAATAACCACAACTTTATTGTGTATGATGTCATTACCCCCGTGCAACGTTAAAGGAATGATAGTAGGTAGATTTGCAGAGATGGTAGTAGATTCTGGGTGCACAAGAACCTCAGTTCATAAAAAATGTGCAAGCGATGATTCCCTAACTGGAGAGAAAATTACAGTGTTAACAGCAGCGGGCGAACGACTTGTGATGCTCCTTGCCTGGGTTAAATTAAAGAGCGAGTAGGGTAGGTATAGGGAATTAGTTGGGGGTACCAGACAAGTTACCTGGCGATTGTCTTCTTGGAAGGTCGTCGTTCGGTCAGACTCTTTCGAGGAAAAATGAAGAATGTTCTGGAACAGGGGGAGAAAAACATATCGGCCAACGAAATTGAAAATAATGAAGCTTTCGTTCTGACTCGGCATCAGAAAGCGCTGGAAGAAGCGAGCAGACTAACTGGTTGGGAAAACTCGCTTGCCCTGAAGAACTTATCCCAGAAAGAGCCAAAGAAAGACTTAGTCGACGGGTAGGGGCTTTGCAGTTCGAGAGTCGGCAGAGATAGAAGACACAACGACAGAGAATGAATCCTATAGGAATAAAGTTCTCCGGGTTGGGCATACCATCCCTCTAGCTGGTCATATTGGAAGTACAAAAACTTTTAATAGCATAGCAGCACATTTTTTTTTGGCTTGGCCTGTATTTTGATGTTCGTAAGTATTGTGCGACCTGTCCACAATGCCAGTTAGTAGCACGAAAGATAAAATCTCACAGGCCCCCCCCCCCCCCCCTAAAACCTGTTGAACCTGAAACAGAGCCTTTCCGGAAAATTGCCGTCGACATTGTCGGGGAATTGCCACGGACAACCACAGGGTACAAATATATCCTAACCATAGTTGATTATGCAAGGCGTTATCCTGAGGCCATACCACTCAAAATACCAGTTCGAGAGCGCTTGCAGATGCCATCTTACAGTACTTTTCTAGGATGGGTATCCCAGAGGAGCTGGTTTTGGATCAAGGATCTAATTTCGTGGGCAAATTAATGGCGCAACTGTATGAACAGCTCGGAATTTTTGAGATAAAGGCGTAAGTCTACCATCCAGAAGCAAACGGGTTGGTTGAGCGATTTAATGGAACGTTGAAATTGATGGTCAGGAAATTTGCCCGAGAACAGGTGAAAAACTGGGACAAGTTCCTTCCATATTTACTCTTTGCTCACTGAGAGGTCCCATTTGATCGACAGAATATTCCCCTTTTGAATTATTGTATGGCCGTTCTGTGAGAGGACCACCCGCTATGATCAAGGAAACGTGGGTAGGCAAAAATCCCTATGAGAAAGGTCTCGTGAGCCATGTGTTTGAGATGAGGAGACGACTGGTGACGATGCAACGTACCGCACGTGAACATTTGGAGAAATCTCAAAGAACACAACTGTTGTGTCCGCACAATAATTCGACGCGTTATAATTGACGTTTGTAAGCTTTAATTTCCACTCGAATAAACATCACAACCTCGTGGCATCGAAAGCTATTTTGATTCGTCATGAACGGTGAAAACTAAGAAAGAATAAAATTAAATGACAAATAAACTTAAAGAACAGCTAATAAGGAAATACCACAGACGATAAAACTTACATTCTGTGCAGGATATCGGACAGAAAAACGCTTTGAAGGACAAGATACGCTACAATCTGTGAGCACGTGCAAAAGCAAATTCACTGTGATCATGTGACTAAATGCCGATGGCCTTATGTAACATGGTATGAATTGTCCAAACAAATAAAAACAAAGGAAAACGACACGTCCAAGTTTGTTCATTAAATTCTAGACTAAACAACAACAGCGTTTCTATGATATTAGTAGTTCCAAAAGGCGCCTGCAAGTGGGTGATAAGGCCTTAGTCTTCCTATCCACCCCTGGAAGCAAGCTGGAAGTCTGTTGGCAGGGCCCATATCGGGTCACTAAGGTTTTAAACGACGGGCTCAACTGCGAATTGGTCACCGGTAAGACCCACAAACAGTTCCGAACATACCACATCAATCTCCTCAGAAAATTGCAAAGTCGAGACGAAATGGCCGCTCTTGTAATGCCAGAGTCCCCGAATATGCCATTGCCACATGAACAAAATGTCCCTTTAATTGCAACTAAAGAAACCTGGCACGACGTTGTGATTTCGGATGAACTAACCAAACCTCAGAAAGAACAAGTGGAAAAATTTTTGCAAGAGTTCGTAGAAGTGTTCTCAGGAACGCCAAATTTAACAAATGCAGCCACTCATCAGATTGACACAGGTGACTCTCTACCTATTCGATCTCGACCTTATACTATACCACAAAGATAGGAAAAAGATGTAGACATGGAAATTGAGAAGAAGTTGGACATGGGCATAATTCGTCCTTCAAAAGGCCCATGGGCTTCCCCAGTTGTTATCGTTCCGAAGCCTGATAGCACAATCGGTTTCTGTGTATATTATAGAAAATTGCACAACATTACTAAAATGGATTAGTACCTAATTCCATCAATGGAAAAAATGATAGAAAAAGTTCGCCTCAGCTAACTTTATAACCACGCTTGACTTCACAAAGGGATACTGGCAGGTTCCCTTGGAGACATCTGCCATCGAAAAATCGGCTTTCATTACGTCTGAGGGGCTGGATGAGTTCCTGGTAGTGCCCTTCGGTATGAAGACCGCACCAGCACCTTTCAACGGATGATGTCGGATGTGGTATTAAAGGGTTTGAATTTTGCACAACATCTGTTTGACCTGCACCAAGTTCTTGAACGTCTTCGACAGTACTGTTTAAAAGTGCAAAAGCACCATGAAAACGGTTGATGTTGTGGGCTATCGGGAATGCGGAGGTAGTATTGAACCCAGGAGAGCACTTACTCATACCATGTTTAAGTATCCCAGGCCTGAAACCAAGAAACAGGTAAGATACGCCCTTGGGTTGGTTGGATATTATCGGAAATGTATTTCTAATTTTTTTAGAGCGAGCAGCCGCCCTTACAGATTTAACGCGAGGAAAAAATCCTTCAAAAGTGCTTTGGCTTGATATTCACGAGCACGCATTTCTCGATTTAAAAAAGGCCTTGCAAACCCCACCGGTTTTGCGTCCCCCAAATTGGAATGAGGAGTTTATTTTACAAGTTGATGCTTCGGATAGAGGACTCGGGGCTATTCTGTGCCAGAAAGATAAGAACGGTGAGGAACACCCTATAGCCTATGCAAGTAGGAAATTACTGATTAGAGAGCAGAGTCTTAGCACCACTGAAAAGAAATATCTAGGAATTCTGTGGGAAGTTGAGGTATTTAGGTATTATCTTTTTGGTAGGAGTTTCAAATTTAGCTCAACCAGCTACGAGACAAGACCAAGAAGCTGCTGAGGTGGAGTATCATGCTTCAAGAGTTTGCCAAAAGCACGCCAACGTTGATGCCCATAGCAGAGTTTGAACCCATCATAGTTTTCTTACGCCACCCCTTTTTGTAAATATACTTCTTTTTCTATTTTTGTGTTACCCACCCCAAAAATAGACTAATTTAAGGGGGAGGTGACATATATGTCTTCTTTTTCTATTTTTATTTAAATCGTTGCATCATAGTTGTTAGTGTTACTAACATCGCTTATTATCTTGTAGTTAACGTATATTGTTATGTAGAATGTTATTGTAACACTATTGTAGTCTGTAGGAAAAATTGAGAATGCATTTTAAGTGTTAATTTGCGAGCGAAGGATAGGTGACAGGGTGTTGGTCCAAGTTATATATACCAGGGCAAAACGTTGTTTGTATAAGTGGCGCAAGGTTGACGCATGTAGGAAACGCACGAGGAAACGTTTTAACACGAAGGTCTGAGGGAAAAGGAAAAGACCGAGAGCTGAGTGTATCACCGCTAACTAAAGAGATATTAGCGGGAGCCGGCCGGAAAATTTCAAGACACAACCCATTTGTCAGCGGCGGCAAGAAAATAAGTCACACGAAGAAAGTAAGGCGCTAAGTTTAAGAAACGAGAGAAGAAACTGGTCAAAGAAAGACAACTGAAGAACCACAGTAGACTGAAGTAGGCGCCGAGGTGTGGAGAAATTGACGCCGAAACTGAATTGCTGTTGGTTTGTTAAAGAGCTGGACTGCTGGTTTGTTGAAATACTGAACTGTTAGCTTAATTTTATTCAAAGTTTTATTGAGTGGTAAAAGTATTATTGCCTTTTACTGTTAATTAAGATTATTAGAAACTTAGTAGACCTGAATACAAGTGATCATCCTTAGAACAACCAATGAAAGTTATTTGCTGGGTTTCAATGATCGTTTGATGAGATTTTTTTTTGTGACAGAAGGCTACGTAGCTCTTTCTATAAATTGGTGCGCTGTTTATCCACTTCTCCACGACACCAATTTATGAAGTAAATCAGCTAAATTGAACAATGAACAAATGTAAAAGTTTGCCAAACGTGCGAGTTACATTATATGTACGCAAGTTTTTGTTTATATGATAAGGAACGACGTCAGCGGATGAACACAGCAAAAACATCAGCTAGGTCCATGTCTGTGAAAATAAAATAGATAACAGTTGCATTGTTACTCGATAAAGGAATGTATTTATAACGAACAGAAGTAAAATACACGAGCGCAGTTCCATAAGTAATTTTTTAAACAATCATCAGGCATTCTTTGCCCCATTTGACTTATGACAAGTGCTACTATCATAATGAGCAAAAAATCAATTACATTTTTCTTTGGATTTGAAAACTAACGAAACACTAAGTGATGCAAGATTTAAGCCTTGATTTAAAAAAAAAAAAAACCTGTTCATTTTAACGGGAATTTTCCCATTTAATGGCCCGCCATTACTAACTTTAAAATCTTGAGAGAGCTTGATCGAGGAGAAAATGACGTCAAAGACTCATTAGTTTAAGAATGCAATGCGTGCGTACGCGAATGAATTAATATGCAGCACGGGAGTTTCGGGCTTTCAGACTTTTAACTCGTGTTTTGCATATATAATAAGCTGCGTGGATCCAATAATAAGCTGCATGGATCCAACTCTCTGAGGTCCAATCAGCCAGTTTCGAACGTGAGTAATGGCGGACCAAAAACTTACGCTCAAAGCTCAAAATTGGTCAGTGAAAACAAAAAAGTTAACGCTTGAATGGGGATGGGGCCACTGCCCTCCGCTTTTCCTGTATTTTTTAGTTTCTCCTATTAATCGTTTTTCGAGGAAGTGCGGTCTTGCTGGAGTGTCTTCAGCTCCCTCTTGCTAAGTGTTACCAGGGAACAAACACGAGTTGATCCAGAATCATTTATTTGGAAAATTGGGATTTGTAAGACTCACCGATTGAGTCATACTTAGAGGATGACGTTTTCCTGCTGTAAAGGATGCTCAGGGGCTTTTGTTTCTCGAAACGACAGGGGTTAGTATCAGTGCTGATCATTAACCAGCCTACATCGTTTTCACAGCCAGCGTACTCCTTGGATATCTCAAAAGAGCGATCAGAATTCGCATCGATTGGCTGAAGAGCAAATTTCTGCAGATTTAAAGTACTTTTGAGATCATTCCACGTGGCGAAATTGAGATTTTCCTTGCTAAACCATGCAACATTATCGTTCACGACATTGAACTTGAGAGAATGCACTTCTTGACTATCTTTGTAGAGTGCAACACGAACCTGCAAATTGATAGCAAGAACACCCAATGAGTAAAAGCTGTTGGGGCTTTTCAATTGGCTAGCGTGGAGCCAACACCAAAGGTAATTACTTGAGCCAATCACAACATATAAAGAAAAAAGAAAATGATCCAATTATAATCAAAAGCCATCCAGCCCCGCCAGCTGACGTTTCCGGGCAGATCGGGACTTGATGCCATGATTTCTCAACGCAGCACTTGAGAGTGGCGCGGCTTACTCAAAAACGTCGAAGTCTTGTTACAAAGACAAAGTTTAAAGATGAATGTCCAAACTTTGCAGATCTTCTTGGATTAAATCATGTTTTACCAGACATTTAGACGATATGCTATATGACGGAATCGACATGATAGGCGTCCATCTCCTGTTTCGATAGTTAAAGCATCAGTTCTCCCAACGCTGCAAGACTTTCAGGATTAGTCAGTTTCGAACCCACGGTAACGTCATGCAGGTACGCTGCATTGACCAATAATCTCAGTTTCGGGTCAGGGAGCAGCACAATAGGGCTGCTTCCAATACCGATACAAGAAAACGAGCTAGATGTAGAAAAAGGTGTGTGATATCTTAAAATTTTTCCTCAGTACCTGCTTAGGATTAAACGTGTTCCAGTTTTGAGAAAGTACCAGACGGTTTTTATAGTGTCCAGGAAAAGTTGAAGATGCATCCAGGGCGGCCTTCAAGTCCTCAGAAGTTGTATTTCGTGATTTCCACATCTCCGCAAAGTACAAAGGCGTTGCGTTTGCAACAACTTTAAATACCATCGTCCAACCTGCAATTATTAGTAAGAAAAGTCATCTATGTCACTGGAAAACATAAAAAAAAAGGCTTACAAATGATTTACACCCGACGACCAAGTTAGTCATTCGCATAAATGGTTCTGTTCCTGAGATGACTTTTTGTTCACCTTTTCTAATACAATCAATTTTTTTTTCTCCAAATTCCAATGCAGAGCAGTTTGCAATGTTAAACCCGGGATAGAGACATGCATGTGTCTAGCTTGATCGTGCGGCAAACAGTTGCTAATTTTGTTAACTTCACGTACCTAGTGCGCACCGATAAAAGCGAAATCTGAAGATCCAAAGGCAAACTGTTTGTCTAATGTTGCTAAAATTTCTCTTTTGTGAAACTGTTTGAGGGCCGTTGGATTTAAACAATTACACCAGGGGTTTGAATTTCCCGTGGGTCAATAGACAGAAGATTGGGCTCATTGTAGCGCAAGGTTAAGCATTATTTTGCCCACAGAAAACGAGAGTACATGAAATCGAGTACCTCCTCCATCGCTTGTCTGATCACAGTAAACAGGAAAATGTCCGAAGCTGTCGTTCAGTCGAATGTTATAGATTCCAGAAACGCGTGGATTTGGAACTTTGGAGCAGCCAGTGACTACTAAAGGAAACATATCATAGAAGAGGATCAAGGTTTCGTTGCAAAACTAACGACATATTTGCGTGGGATGATAGGACATTTGCTTGATGACGCCATTTGACTTTAAGTCCCAGAATCCTTCAGGTTTTGCTTGTCTCATGCATTAGAGCTATTGTTATTTTT
>OX421448.1:36518574-36521074 GCA_949126865.1 Montipora capitata | reverse complement strand
AATCGAATTCTCATCGAAAAATTAATGACAATCGATCGTAAAAACACGAAAATTTCTGCAGTCTCTGACTTTTAATATGAAGTGAAAGGTAAAGTAAATAGTAAATAGTAAAATCCTTTATTTAAAAACACAATTAGCGTTTAAGCACTACATGCTTGAGGGGTCGTGTATCTAATTAATTATCTAATTTAATTTATCTAATTACCTACTGGAAAATGAATGAAACATACGAAATTAATTTACTTTATCGCAAATCTGATTTTACTAAACATCGGACTAGATTTTGCCTTTGAATAAAATTGTTTAAAATTACAAGAATCATTAAAATATTCTGAAACACAGTTCCACAGCACATCTCCACTGTAACAAACAGAATTTTGATGAAATAAGTGGAAAATCGTGGAACGACGGCCTTATTACATGTATGTCCTCTTAGTTTATACGGACTATGACGCCATACAACTTAATCCGAAATCATTGCGGGCATATTATCGCTGGTTATGTTATAGATTAGTTTGACAAGACTTCGTTTATACACGTCATAAATCGATTCCCATTGTGTGGGTTCCATAACTTGTACTGATGGTGTGTCTCGCGGCAAAAAATTAAAAATTAGCCTTCCGGCACGACAGTGCAGGGCTTGCAGGGATTTGATATAATCCAGGTTGTTACAGTTCCCCCAGATAGCGATGCCGTATGTCACAGAAGGGAGAATCACCTTAAAGTATAGGTCAAGAAATGATTTTCCCTTAAGAAAAGAACACTTTTTCAATAAGTTCAATTTCTTGACAAAGTTGTTCCTTAATTCCTTAAGATGATTCGCCCAAGTAAGCTTTCTGTCGATAGTAATGCCCAGCCGTCTTGTAAGATAGACCCATGCAACGTTGACATTCCCAATGGTGATCAAAGGGAGTGGACCAGTGAAGGATCCCCGGTGGAACAACATCACTTCACATTTTGAAGAATGCATTTGTTAAGGTCATTCAGTGCGTTATTTAGTAGGTTACATGCTTCATCAACGGTGGATCCAATACAGTAAACTGTAGTATCGTCCGCATACAGGTAGAGATTGCCTGATGTCACAGCCTCTGGCATGTCATTGATGTATAAACTAAACAAACACGGCCCAATCATAGCGATCCTTGAGGGATGCCGCAGATCACATTTAGCTCCTCTGATTGAGTGGAGTTCACAACCGTAACCTGTGTCCGGTGGTGCAGATAATCTGTAAGCCAAGAGAGCAGGTTGACCTCAATTCCAAATTGGGATTTTCAATTTAAGTAACAGGTTGCGATGAGAGACGCAGTCGAAGGCTTTTCGAAAATCAATGAAAGTGGTAGCAACTACTAAATTATTATCAACAGCTTGTCTCCAACTTTCTGTCAAATGGACAAGTAATAACTCGGTCGAGTGGCCCTTACGGTAGGCCCATTGCTTCTCAGTCAGTAGATCGCATTCCGTAACATGTTTTAACACTGTGTCTGATATACACGATTCCACGATTTTACTTGGTACACTTAGTAGTGAAATCCGTTGATAGTTGCTCTTGTCAGTTGGATCGTTCTTTTTAAACACCGGGCTTAAGTGAGCTTTTTTCCATGGATTATAAACTTCTCCTTTGGTAATGCTCCTTGCATACAGCTTAGTAAGCGGTGAAACAATTGCTGGCTCGGCTAACCGTAGCAATTTGGGGGTAATCCCATCAGGTCCCGCAGCCTTATTGGGTTTTAGGGCCTTAATTTTCCTGGATACCGACTCCTCAGGAATTGAACAGGAAGAAATTGTTTGTACTGGTGAGCCATCATTACTCACTGCCTTTCGTGTACAACTGGGGTTTCTTGAGATCTCCATACCCACGGTTGCGAAGAAAGCGTTCATCAGGTTCGCCTTTTCGTCGTCACGAATAGTAAGCGTTTTATCATCCCGCCTTATCGGTCCAATATGCTGTCTTCTCTTAGGATTCGCCGCTTTAGAGAGTACCCTCCAATACGCAGCAGTTGATTTCGCAGAATTTATCTTTTCACAAAAGAATCTACTCTTTGCTCGTCTCAGATCGCCTGTTATCTTATTCCTGACTTTCTTGTAATTCGCCCATACAGTTTCGCCTTTGGTGTTCACGGCGGACTTAAAAAGCTTATACCTGTAATTCATCTTTCTCCTTATTTCATTCGTAATCCACGGGTCGCTCTTACTGCGGATTTTGATCTTTTTTAATGGAGCGTGTTTATCGCAGATTTCATTGAACGCCCATTGGACATCATCTTTATCCTCGAAGACGTCCGCTACGTGGAATGGTACACAAGAGAGGTCTGCCTGGAATTTCTTTATACTAAATTCTTAAAATTTCCAATGGTGATAATTCGTGGAGGCGGACGCCTTTGTCTCAGTTTTAGAGTGTCAATTTCTAGGTCGTTATCAGACACAGATTTATCCAGGTGTGTTTCAGTAATGCCGATAATATCAAAGTTACACACATATTGCAATGCCCTCAGCTCTTCCA
>OX421448.1:36496074-36513574 GCA_949126865.1 Montipora capitata | reverse complement strand
AAAAACTGGCCCTTAGGGAGTCCCACAGAAATGCCACACATTAAATGATTAATCAGCCATGTTGCCAGCATGGTTGTCCTGATAGTGTAGTGGTCATCACACCCGACTAGTGATCAGGGGGACGTGGGTGCAAATCCCGCTCAGGGCAATTACAGTTTTCCCCAGAAGTTGTCCAGTGTTGAGTTTCCTGTAACTTTCTCTCAATTTCTTCTCAACTTGGACTGTGAATCCATTTGCGATCCTCCTGGGGGTGATAAGTTGTTGGCTCAAGGGATCTACTTAACTGTCTCCTTATATATATAAATGTGTGTTGATGAGGCCCAGAAGGCCGAAACAGTACTGTCTGCAGTTATATATATATATATATATATATATATATATAAATATTGCGCATGCTCACTAGCTCGCTAGTTTGAGCACTCTGGCATGGCTTGGATGTACCACATGCGTGGGACATCTGGGGTGGCTTTATAGCTTAACCTCCATCCTAGACATCAGCACTGCACTGATGAGGCCCAGAAGCCCATCATAGCACATTTGTGGTAGACTAATTGGCTTTTATCTTTTTTTGTTGGACCCTGTCCTAAGTACCTGCCGGGAGGGAACGGCGTGGGTCCTACCCTAAATTGTTTTTTCGGTATGTCTCAGCCTACGCCTGTATCCCCTCTGTGGTCTGATATTGTGGAGAATACGCCTGTGCCTCCCTCTGCTTCTGGAGCTGGCCAATCTGATTTGCCATCCCACATGGATACCGGTCCTGGAGGCTCTTATGCTGATAGAGTGACTCTTGGTGCTGTTGATTCTCGTCCAAAAGTTTCCAATGTAGCTCCGCGTCGCAGGTCTTATCTGTCTTCTTTTGAAAGAGAGCATTTTGATGTTTTGAATGTCATGCCTGATCGTCCTGCTTCTGCGTACTTCACACTCCCTGACAGCTCAGTTACGACCAAGCAAATCTTTGATAGCTTGGTGAGAGATGGTTTTCCTCCGACGTCAGTCCGTTGCCTTCAGAGATCCCAGAATGGGTCAGTAGTCCTCACCTTTACGAAAGAGGAGATCCGAAACAAATTTCTGCAGCAGTCGTCTTTCTTTGTTGGAAACCAGCCTCATGCAGCTCATCTTGCAGGCAGAGCCTTGTCTTATGTTGTTGTGTACGACGCTCCTTTTGAGTTACCTGACTCGGCTTTGACCTTCCGTCTGTCGAAGTATGGCACTGTTTACTCCCAGCGTCGCTCCTCCGTCCAGGGCTTCCCCCAGGTCCAGAATGGTATCCGTACTCTTCGCATGTGTATCGATGACCCCATCCCGTCGTACCTTCGTTTTGGTAAGTACCTTCTCCGTGTACAGTACGAAGGCCAAGTGAAGACCTGTAGAAGATGCAACGAGCCAGGTCATTTGGCCCAAGAGTGTCGTCAGATGCTCTGCTTTAACTGTGAAGTAATTGGCCATCATGCCCGTGATTGTCCTGCTGGGGTTCGATGCTGTATTTGTAAAGAACCTGGCCACATGGCCATCGACTGCCGCCACTCTTGGTATCGCCGCCAGCTTTCGCATCGTGATGCCGTTGATGCTGAGCCCCCGAGCCAGCCTGCTGCTGACCCTCCTCCCGTGGATGTCCCCCCCACTACTCTAGATGCTGAGAATGCTGATTCAGGTGACGTGGATCTTGATAGCCCCCCAGGAGAGAATGCAGAGGAAGATTCGGCAAGGTCTGGGGACGATTCCCTGGAAGCTGAATTTGACCAGCCCTTGGCCTCGGCCATTTCTTCTGAGCCTGCACCTGACCTTTTAACTTCTCAAGGCCTCATCAAGGATTCCCCTGATGTTCAAGTTCCCGGAGTGCAAGAATTTGCCGTTTCTTCCCTGACCGTGTTGAGAGTGACGAGTCTGAGCCTGAGAGTATTGCCACATCTGAACTGATGGATTCCGACGCTGTGCCTGATAATATGTCTCCTGTGTCTGAGCGGCCCTCTCGCCGAAGGAAGAGATCTCGACATGGCTTGTCCCGACGCGCTGCTTTGGGCAAGTCGTCTCGTCTGTCTGTAGTAAGTGAGGATGCGCCCACTTAGTTTAACCTTCTTAAAGTGCGCTACGATTAATGTTAGGGGTTTAAGTCAACGTAAGTTTTCGCTGGTCTCTGATTTCTTTCGTGCTTCACGCCTAGACTTTTGTTTCATTCAAGAAACTATGATTTCGAATGACGCTGTTCTGCGCTCCTTCTCCTCTTCGTGGCCGGGCCCCAGCTTCTGGGCCCCTGCTGTCGGGAGGAGAGGGGGGGTAGCTATCTTATGTTCTGATGTTTTTCGTAATAATGTTTCTGTTTGGCAGAAGGATCAAAGTGGGCGCCTTCTCAGCTTACTTGTTAAGTTTGACGATCACAATCTTAATCTAGTTAACCTTTATGTGCCGACGATTCCGGCTGAGAGAAAGATTTTCTTTCAGTCGGTCCCGTCCTTTTTTCTTCCAAACTCCCGGCTCCTGATCGGGGGGGATATGAATTGTTTTGACTCGGCGCTTGACAAATTGGGTAGGTCGGTTTCCCTCGACTCCGGCTTCTCGGACCTAAAATCTCGCCGAAACCTCCGTGAAGCTTGGCGTCTTTTGCATCCCCGAGACAGGCAGTTCACCTGGTTCAGCCCAGACCATTCAATTGCCAGCAGACTGGATACCTTTTTGGTCCCGCGGCTTCAGTGTAATCAAGTCACTAGGTGCGATATTCTCCCATGCGTTTTCTCAGATCATGACTTTGTTATTTTAGACTATGATATTGCGGCTCTTCCCCTGCGAGGCCCGGGAGTTTGGAAGTTTAACAATTCTCTCCTCGATGACGAATCCTTTTGTTTAGAGATTTCGGATTTAATTGAGCAGTTTCTGGCCTTTCGGCATTGCTTTGCTTCTCAGCGCGATTTTTGGGAGTGTTTAAAGTCTGACATTAAGCTCACTACGATCGCCTTTTCTCGTCGTAAACACCGTTTACTCTCGTCCCAGAAGGTTTTTCTAACCAATCGCTTAATTGCCCTGAAGAATCGTTTGGCTTCGGGCGATGTTTCTGCTAGTCCTGAAATTCTGACTTCAGAGGCTGCTCTGCGATCGCTTTTAGATTCCGAGCTCGAGGGTTCTAAGATTCGCAGCAGGGTTAAGTGGGCAGAGGAGGGGGAGTCTCCCTCTGGTTTCTTTCTCGGTCTTGAAAATGAGAGACACGACAAAGGCTCCGTCTCCTCTGTCTTTGATTTTGAGGGACAAGAGGATTTTTCCCTCCCTGACATGATTCAAGCTCACGAGCGTTTTTATTCTTCCCTATTTTCTGAAGAGCCAATTGATCCTGTAGCCCAATCCCATTTGTTTGAGCACGTTACCCGCCGGTCATCGGAAGCTGAGCGCGAATCATGCGAGGGTCTTCTTTCTTTGAACGAGGCGTCCGAGGCCCTTCGCCTCTCTAATAGGAACAAAACGCCCGGTTCTGATGGCTTAACTGTTGAGTTTTATTCTGCGTTCTGGTCCCTCTTGGGGCCCCTTTTAGTTGATATGTTTAATGAGTCTCTCGCCCATCGTGAGCTGTGTGACTCTATGAAATCGAGTTTTACGCGTCCTGTTCATAAGAAAGATGATCGTAGAAATCTAAAAAACTGGCGTCCCATTTCGTTACTGAATGTGGATTATAAGATTTGTTCAAAAGCCCTTTCCCTCCGTTTGAAAAAAGTGTTGGGGTCTATTGTAGACCCTGATCAGACGTGTTCTGTTCCAGGTAGATCTATTTCTTCTAATTTGGCTGTTCTTCGCGATACACTAGATTTTATTGAGAGAACCGGCGAGTCAGGTATTCTCGTCTCTTTAGACCAGGAGAAAGCCTTCGATCGCGTTAATCGGTCCTTTCTGATGAATCTTTTAGAACACTTCGGTTTTGGGCCCTCCTTCTGTAGATGGATTTTCACTTTGTATAACGGCGCTTATATGCGTATCTTAGTTAATGATTTCCTTTCCGATCCTGTTCCTTTGCTGCGGGGGGTCAGGCAGGGCGACGCCCTGTCCCCTATGCTTTATGTTCTCTGCGTTGAAGTTTTAGCCTGCCGTATTAGGGACTCTCCCGCGATCGAAGGCTTTCTCTTGCCGGGGGCTGGTGGTGTTCAGTTTAAAGTCGGCCAGTATGCTGACGATACTACGGCCTTTGTCAAAAACGATTCTTCCCTTTTCTCACTTTTTGATGCGATTGCGTTTTACGAGCGTGGCTCTGATGCGAAGCTTAATTTGTCCAAGACTGAGGCCATGTGGCTTGGTGCCTGGAAAGACCGCCTTGACGAGCCACTTGGTCTCACTTGGGTTAGGAAAATGAAGATTTTAGGCGTATTCTTCGGTACTGTTGACGTTGAGCGCGATAATTGGGAACCGCGTTTGTCCAAACTCGACAAAACTCTTTCTAGATGGAAGTCGCAATCCTTGTCCTTTATTGGGAAGATCCTTATTTTGAACATATTAGCGTTAAGTAAGTTGCTCTATGTGTCGCGCGTTTTAGTACCCCCTAAATGGGTTTATAGTAAACTTAATAGTCTGATATGGCCCTTTTTGTGGCGCGCTCGATTAGAGACTGTAGCTCGTAAATCACTTATTTGTTCTGTTGATAGTGGAGGTTTGGGTTTAAAGGATTTTTCTTGCCAGGGCCGCGCCTTGCGGCTTGCGGCTTTAGTTACTTCCGTGTCCGATTCTAGTTCTAAGGGTTTTTACCTTGCTAAGTATTTTTGTGGCTCTGTGTTAGCTCCTTTGCGGCCGGAGTGGGCCGGGCTGCGTGATAACCTAACTCCAAGAGCTGCCCGCCCCACTGCCCACTGCGAGTGTCCTTTCTTCCTTTCAGGCCACTGATTTACCTCCTGGGTTTACTTACCCGTCTCGCGCCTTTTACAAGGTTTTGCTAGCGAATTTCTGCACCATCCCGATTTTCCCTGCCTTCTGGTCAGGCTTCGTCCCCTCTCGGTTTTCCCTTTCTCGGCATTGGGGTCTGATCCGTGATTCATTTACTGAGAACTACAAAAATGATCTTGCATGGTTGATTACCCTCCGTGCCGTTAAGGTGCGACATTCTCTTCACACCTGGGGCTATATTCGCTCGCCTCGCTGTGCTTTATGCGCCCGTCTAGAGACCATTGATCATTGTTTCTTGGCTTGTCGTAGGGTTAAATTGGTCTGGTCTCGTTTTGTCCCTATGTTATCTGCGCTTTTGTCAGCCCCCTTCGTTCCCAATTGCCCCTTCGTGTTTTTTCACCAAATACCCGGTGCCTGAAAGGAAGTGCCTGCGTCTACTTTTGTACATCATCAAGTCAATTCTGTGCGGTATTTGGAAATTTCGTAATAAGGCTACCTTTCACAATGATGGAGAGGACTCTAGAGCTATTGCTAAGTTTATTATTGCTGATGTTAAACGTAGGATCCAAGTTGACTTTCATCGCTTTTCTCAGGCTAAGTTTAATTCTATCTGGGTTCATCCAGCTGTATGTAAAGTCTGTGCTGATAAGCTTGTATTTTTCTTTTAGCTGTAGCCTCTTCTCTTGAGTAATTTTGTAAATATTGTTTTTATTTGGTTTTTGAATAAAGTTTTACGATATCACTGTCTGCAGTTAGATATAGCTCTTTGGCATTACAAAGCTTTTGCTTTCATGTTCAAATTGAGCACTCTACTAGGATGAGCCATTGCCGCTAGCAATTGCGCATGCTCACTAGCTCGCTAGTTTGAGCACTCTGGCATGGCTTGGATGTACCACATGCGTGGGACATCTGGGGTGGCTTTATAGCTTAACCTCCATCCTAGACATCAGCACTGCACTGATGAGGCCCAGAAGGCCGAAACAGTACTGTCTGCAGTTAGTTATATATATATATATATATATATATATATATATATATATATATATATATATATATATATATATATATATATATATATATACATACATAAATTGAAAGATTAAAGAGGACGCATCGATTCTCTGTTACTCTGTATACTTAGCTCTGCTACCACAGCATTGAGCACTTTACGCCAAGGTTGACTCGACCTCCACATTTATATATATATATATATATATATATATATATATATATATATATATATATATATATATATATATATATATATATATATATATATATATATATATATATATATAAGAAATTATATATATATAAGAAATTCATTTATATATGTATATGTGTGTGAGTTCCACACTGATAAATCCAGAATAGTGCTCAACAATAATGGAGCGGTAATAACAATGTTTTTCTACTCAATATAGTTTCATATGGACTTTAATACAGGCCTGTTTCGTAGACCAACAAGGAGTTGGACCACTCATCAGTTAAATTCCATGTACACTGTAGCAACGCTGGGGTTTATATACATCAGTAGCGTGATCGTTACAAGATTCAAACTTGAAAAACAATAGTAAAAAAGCATTTGTAAATTTATGATTGGTTGTTGAGGATGCGATTGAACCTAAGGAGAAAATTTCGCTTGTGCCTGCAAGTCGATACGAGTTCATTACGTTTGTTGAGCGTTGCCATGACCGGTTTATATAGGATATAGAATTTCTCGGTACTACATAGATTACATCCTTTAATAAGGTTGCTATAAGTTTTGGCCTTGGCTAGAATTTTCCAGGAGATTGCGAAGTCTTTCTTTTGATCTTTTAGCTGCCACAGATGTTTGCTCAGTTCGGTGTCATTCTTTTTACTTTCGTTTTTGAATGACATTTGGTGGTTTTGCCATCTCGTCTTGAACTCAGTGACGGTGAGGCCGACGTACGTCTCTGTGCTTTTGGCGGTCGTGATGGTGGCTTGATACACTACTTCCTTGACTAAGCATTGTCCTTTCAAAGGGCATTTGTCTGGTACTCTGACAGTGGGTGGTGGTGGGTTTTTGTTGTGGAGGTGGTATGTTTTGGCTTAGGATGGTTTTGTTGTGTCCATCGATGATCTGTTTTATGTTTGGTGAACAACTATAACTTAGCTTAAGATTGTTTTTGTTAAACAGTTTTCTTAATTTATGGTTCGGTGGGAAGCACCTCTCGATCAAATTTCGAAATTCTCTTCCTATGTTGGTTTGAACATTTTTACTAAATGGTGGGTTGAACCAAATTATGTTTCTTTGCTTCTTTCTCTTGTAAGTGGTGGATTCTGGTGACTGCTGTGGTGGGGTGAATTTGAGGGTGTATGAATAACCGCTTTTCTGCAACGCTTCTTGGTAGGGCGGTGCTGCCTCTTTGAAGGCTTCCTCGTCTGAAGAGATTTCAGGGATGTTCTTTATTATGCAAGGGGAATGGTTAGATTTGCTGTGGACTTAGAGCGGAGTGGTTGCAGGCTTCGAATATGGCTTGTACTTCTCAGTGGTTAAGTCTAATGTTACGTCAAGGAAATTTACGACCTTTTTGTTGGCCTCAACAGTAATGCGTAGGTTGTTTTTGGCGAACACTTTGCATATTTCTTTTTTGATTTTTTCGATTTTTTGTGGGGTTTGGTCGATTACTGCTAAGCCGTCATCTCTGTAATTTCCATGCCGTGAGAAATTGCTGAGCAAACATCTATGGCAGCTAAAAGATCAAAAGAAAGACTTCGCAATCTCCTGGAAAATTCTAGCCAAGGCCAAATCTTATAGCAACCTTACCAAACGATGTAATCTATGTAGTACCAAGAAACACAGTAGCGACTCAGAGCTTCATGTTCTCGACACAATCTTCAGGCTACAATGATCTTAATTAATGCGCATTACTCGGTATTTATAGAATTCCCTAAAGTGGAAGCTCATTACTTCACATTGTGCAGTAGGAACCTATTTCTATGACGATATTTAGATACTAATTCAGTTCTTTTGTTTAGCAGGAACTTTGGGTCAGCTCTAACAATGGCGACTTTTTCAGACAGGCAAAGGTCACACTTTCTGGTGCCGCACTTGTACGGTGATGCGAATGATGCAATGCTCCACTTGAGGATGAAATTTGTGTTGTTGTCCTTCAGTTTCCATATATATTTGGAAAGTTCAGACTCGTTGCAGTATCTCCTTGACCTAAAGGACTTGGTTAGGGTTTAGGGTTTAGGCCAACACTATATAGGTTGTTGGCTCAAGGGATCTACTAAACTGACTATATATATATATATATATATATATATATATATATATATATATATATATATATATATATATATATATATATATATATATATATATATATATATATATATATATATATATGTGGTTAGCACACCCGACTAGTAACCAGGGGGACGCGGGTTCGATTCCCACTCACGGCACATATGTTTTTCATTCAAAAAGGATCAGTCAGTGGTAGTTCACTGCAACTGGCTAGTGACTACATCGTTGGATTTCCGGCCTTCTTCATACACACAAAACTATATATATATATATATATATATAGGTTGAATGAAAAATGGAGTCAAAAGCAAACTACTCACAGGTCCATGTTTAATGTAAAGAACAAACGTTTCGCCCTTCGGGCTTCCTCAGTGTTCACAATAAGCTAAAAACTAAAAAATACTTGGCAGGAACTGAGTTGCGTTGTGCCGTACTTGAAGGTTGCGTTGTGCCAAAGATGTCTACGAATTGGCGTTTAAGGAAAACGGGCACAACTCAACCTTCAAGTACGAGCCCGCCAAGCAAAACAGCAAACGGAAAAGGAACCGTCAACGCAATATCCTCTGGTTCAATCCACCATACAACCTGCAAGTCAAGACCAACATCGGAAAAAAATTCATCTACCTGATCAAGAAACACTTCCACAAAGGCCACAAGCTTCACAAAATTCTAAACACGAACACAATCAAGCTTAGCTACTGCTGCACAACCAACATGACAGGCATTATCAGGCAACACAATGCAAAAGTATTAAACGCCACGAAAACACCTAACGAAGCGCGGCTATGCAATTGCAGAAACAAGCAATCATGCCCCTTAGACGGCAAATGTCTATCATCGTCTATAGTCTATAGAGCCGAAGTGACAAGCGATAACAACACCAAGATCTACTACGGAGCGTCAGAGGGAGAATTTAAAACCCGATACAACAATCACACTAAATCCTTCAGGCATAAAAAGTACTGCAGTGAGACGGAGTTATCGAGGCATATCTGGAGTCTAAAGGACAATAACATCAATTACACGCTACGCTGGGCAATAGAGTCTTTCGCCTCACCATACAAATGTGGATCAAAGAGATGCGACCTGTGCCTTACAGAAAAGTTGTACATAATAAAAGCAGATACGCGCCACCTACTGAACAAAAGAAACGAGTTAATTTCTAAATGCAGACACAAGAACAAATACCTTTTGTCGAACTTAAAATAGCACGCTCCCCTAGAGTATTAGAATGGTCTTTAAATGAGTTAGAATGCAAATGTAAGATCTGTAGCCTGATGATTGTCCAAACATGAAACTTGAAGTCGCTACGCTGTGAAGTTGTCTTTCTTCTAAACGTTATTCGCTCTACTTCACGTATCGAGCACTCTGCAGCTAACTGGAACCCCCTACTTGCGCTATATATATATATATATATATATATATATATATATATATATATATATATATATATATAGGTGTTCACTATTGGCATAATGCTTCACTCTTGTGACTCCACAATGCAATCCAACAATGTGTAACCGTACATCCTGTGCCCAAGTTCAGGAGTTGCCATAAAGCCATTATGGTGACAACCGGGAGGGCACATTGTATACATATTGTATATTACGCTCACTGTTCATACAGTTCATTTCTAAAGGAACATGTGTGGTTTCTATAACGTGATTTGAATGATGTGTCGCAAAGACCGATGTAGGTTTGCTTTGACTGAGATGTTGTGACTTCTGCTTGATAGATGATATTCCGCACGTTTGCACTTTCGGTCTAGAGGGCAGGATCTTTTGTCCCGGCAGTTGCAAGTGTTGATAGTTTGAGCGGGTAGATTTGATGACTTGTTAATGACGGCTTTATTTTGGTTGGAGATAATTGTTTTTACATTGTTCATGCAGCTATAACTAATTTTGAGAGTGTTCCGGTTGAAAATTCTGTGCAAAGGTGTGATTTTGGGAAGTGCTTGCCGATTAAGGTGAGGAAACACTTTCCAACTTTTGTTTTGACGTTTTGGCTGTATGGAGGATTGAACCAGGTGATGTTTCTAGGCCTATTCTTGCGGTGTTTGGTTTCTGGAGTTGTTTGTCCGTAGGTTAGATTACATATGTAGCCGCTCTTGTTGAGTGCATCTTGGTAGGTTTCTTTCGCTTTATCAAATGATTCTTTGTCGGAGGAAATTTCTGAGAAGCGCTTGTTTACGGATTCCGGTATGTTCTTTAGGATGGATGGGGGGTGATTAGATTTCTTGTGAACGTAGAGTGGGATGTTTCCTTCTTTTGTGTAGGGATAGTGCTTTCCAGATTGGAGGTCAAGGGTGACGTCTAAGAAATTTACTTTAGTGGTGTTTGCTTCGACTGTGATCTTTAAGTCGTTTTCACGGAAAATTTGACAGAAGCCCTTCTTGATTCTTTCGATCTGTTGAGGGTTTGAGTTACAAACTGCCAAACCGTCGTCTCTGTACAGGCCGATGCTGTTGCCATACTTTTTGGTTAGACAGGACAACAAATAACAACCCACTAGTTCGCATGTTTCAACGCCATAGAAAGATCCCATTGTTATGTCGAATCGGCTGGCAGAGGATTTTTTCTCCCAGGGGCAATCATTGGAAAACAGTAGAGATTGCTTGGAGAGGAAAATGATTTCTCTCTCGTGGCACTGATATATATATATATATATATATATATATATATATATATAACTGCAGACAGTACTGTCTGGATATATATATTGTATATTATTTACAATTCGTCTCTTTTGTTTGCATGTTTGTTTGATTGGTTTAATTAATTTAATTGTCTATGAACAGGGTGAAAAATCGTGTCGCAACAGTATGTCAACGAAAGAGAATCGAGGGTCCGATGTATCAAAGCAGTATTTTGTGTGAAAACGAATTGATTAAATTGTCCATTGAGATGTGTAGGGTCCTGCATAAATTATAATAATTATGTAAATTAGATTGGGTATAACATTATAATTTATGTTGAGTACTCACGAGTGAGCGTTATAGTAAAGACCATTCGAGGCACCATTTAGTCCTTTAATCCTTATCTATTGAGTGTTCTACAAGATGGTCTGAGATAAATGCGAGAATCACTTCTCACTTTCCTTGAGAAAATTATTTTTACTTGCGGTGATCTAAAACTTCAAATAATTAATTTTGCCCCAGAGCTTATAATTTTTACTAACATAATTTCCTTTAGGCGTTTATTTCAATACGAGGATTCATTTTCCTATTTCAGTTATACTCAACCCGAATTCTCAATCCAAATTACTTGCACGAAACCTACGAATTAAGGCAATGACCCTCTTCCTCTTTGCGTGCCGCATATTTAGTCGTTAATAGCAGGACATCGTCTACAATGCAATTCTTTTAACTGATTAAATGTCGTTCCCAAAACGGAGATAACTGTTCAGTTAGAACAAATAAAAGGCATTGAAATTTTTACGTGATAAAATTTACCCGCTCCATCGGCCACGATTTCTCCAAGTGCAAATATCAGTAATATTGGGGAGTTAATGCGTGAGTGAGCGAAGCCCTGGGGTGTGTTTCTTTGGAAAAATCCGAATAGGAATGTTTGAATCATCCGGTTATGAAAGGATTTTGTTTCTTTACTAAAATCCAAAAATGGATTTGAATCCAATGTATCCTCAATTGTGGTAGATTTCTTTACTCAAACTTAATCCAGACTTCTTTGGACTGACTCATGTAGTCCGTACGTTTCTTTGGGCCAATATGGATCCGAAAACTTTTGGCAAACAGCTTTCAAGACAAAACAATCACCGCCTGAGGGATCATGGTAAGTGTCTTTCGCTCGTCAAGTCGCCTTGGAATGTTTTTCAAGTAAATCTTGTAAATTAGAAAATTCCCCCTGCTATAGAAATAACAAATCTTCTTCTCGACCGAAAGTTACGTAGATAAGTTGGACAAATTAGCTCGTAAAATCAAGGGTTTTTATCATTGGAGGAAAATCGGTGCGGGTGGTAAATTTAAGTGCTTTTAAACAATATGAATAATAAATGACACTATACAAATTCCTTCCGAACGTGTCAATTTATTATATGGAAAATGGAATGAAGAAAGTGTGATGATACCCGTTTAAGCTATTTGTTAATGATCTCAAATTTTCGGCATTTGGCGGTATGTTTTGCAAACACGATGAACCAAAAAAAGTACGTAACAGAGAGTTGAAGCGCGCATTTCTTGAGGAATAACCCAACCATTAATTAAAAAGCTTAGTTATAAAACGTATGCTGACATTGGAAATTTCACTTCAAAACAGAAATTGATGAAATTTAATCCAATTTTTCTTATTCCTTGAAATGCTTCTTAAAATGACTTTTAAACAATATGAATAATAAATGACACTATACAAACTCCTTCCGAACGTATCTATTTATTATATAGAAAATGGAATGAAGAAAGCGTGATGATACCCGTCTTATTAAGGTTCGGATGATAGATTATGGTTTCTTATTATTTTAAGCTATTTGTTGATGATCTTAAATTTTTGGCATTTGGCGGTATGCTTTGCAAACACGATGAACAAAAAAGAAGTACCTAACAGAGAGTGGAAGCGCGCATTTCTTGAGGAATAACCCAACCATTAATTAAAAAGCTTAGTTATAAAACGTAAGTTGATATTGGAAATTTCACTTCAAAATAAAATCTAAACGATTTTATCGATTGATAAAATCTAATCCAATTTTTCTTATTCCTTGAAATACTTCTTAAAATGATTTTTTTTTTCATCTCATGGAATTTTCCGTCATCTTTTTCATTTCATTCAGGAGTTAAATGCCAGTGAAAATTAAAGAAACAATACCTGCTTTTCCATTTGTGTTTGTATACGATAAGTGAAGAACCCACAAACATAGCGCAATACTGCCGAGAAAGACTTGATTCCTCATTATTCGCTTTTGAAGGTTCATCAGCAAAGACTGTTTACGCACAATGTGTTGTGGTCTGACCTTATCTGGACGGAGGCGTCTTTCAATTCCTAAAATAAATTGTAAACAGTGTAATAAGCAGTCTGGCTAAAGTCCCCCGAAAAACACTGTAAATTAGTCCAGAAAAGCCCGAGGGGAGAGACTAATAGCTTCACTCACTTAACCACTTAAACTTCACGCAATGCGCGAATACGTCGTGTGGAAGAGTATGTCAATAGAAAGCTGAAAGTGATGAACGATCATTAATAATTGAAATCCATTTTTAACTTCTGGTCGACAGTGTTCCCTCTTTCCAAACCTAACACATAATGCAGTCGTTTGCTTAATTAACATCAGAAATGATATTGTCCGAAAGCAGAGACGGAAATGGAATGACACTCCCAGGTTACCTTGATTCGAATGGAGTCCTAGAAAATAAAGACTTCAGCTTTAAGACGTGAAATAGTTGCAGAGGATAAGTAGAGGCAGACAGACTGCAACACTATGTATGAATGAAAACCGTGCTTATTTAAACATTGTCTTTCACTAGACTTGATTTTGAAAACGTGTAAGAGACTCTAGGTTGTTCCAGATGGAAGCACATCAGTAACTCAAACCGTGTTTTTGTAATAATTCGCCCGAGGTAGAGGGCAAATTCACGGTTAGACTTTCGACATTGGCTATTCACGTAGAGGTTTCATATACCAGACATCATGCAAAAATTGTTGTAATGTACTTGAAAGCAAATGTGCACAGAAAAGTATGCGCCAGTTTTGCATTGAGTCAGTATTATTTCGTACGGTCGTGGAACGGCTAGTTTATTTCGATTCGATTTCAATGCTTTTTTCGTTGATTTGTACTGGTCCAATTTTGAATTAAGGTCGGCGCATTCATGAATCGTACGGCGTCGGAATGTCACCTGAAAAGGGCATATGGAGGGCCGCCTGAGGTTAGGACAACACTAAAGGTTAATGTACTGATGCATGTATCGCCAAGAGATTTACCTTATTCTTGCACTTTCAGGTTGCATGTGATAACGACCATAAAGGCATCGGATTAAAAGTGTCACTGTTTCAACTTCACGGTAAATGAGTTTTCTCAACAATTTAAATCTTGCTACGCATCAACAAAATTTGCAGAACTGTTTAACGAAATCATGTTCACAAGCATCTGTACTCCACGACGGACACGTTCAAGAAGACCAGCATGAGGAAATTCCCTTGAGCTTCCAGCGAAGTTTGCTTCCCGTAAATTAAACTCTAAAAGATTTTTTTGAGGCCCATACATAAAAAAATGAAAAAGACAGATCCGAAACCTAAGAGGTTATCTTTCTCTACATCAGTGCCTCCGAATCTTTTGGGCAATCTTTTATTTGGGAAAATAAATTTGGAAATATATTGTGCACAACTGTTAGAAGATTTTACAAGGACAGATCAGTTACACTGAAACGTGTCGATTTTTGCTACTGATTCAAGAGTCTTGAAATGACTAGTTGGTGTCCCAGCTCAAAGAACAAAGGATGAGGTGTTGGGTTTGCTCTTATTTCCGGTTCAGCTGCTGTTGCCTGTGCGGAACAAGGACAATTCAATTGCATCAATTGATGCAAGGCTGGCAATAAAGCTGTGAGAACAAAATTTTCTTGCTGTTTTCAAATTTCGTCAGGCACTGCCTGACGGCTTCAGGGAGTTAAGTGATTTGCCATTATACAAATATAAGCCATTTGAAAACTACAGGTAAACTATAGGATTATAGTTATATATATGTATATATATAGCCGGTATTATTTATACCATTGCAATATTGATTGGTTTAATAAGCTTTTACTGTCTATGAACCAGCTGGAAAGGCGTGTCACAGCCTGATGTCAACGAAAGAGAATCGAGGGTCCCATGTGTCAATGCAATATTTATGACCAAGAGAAAACGAATTGTTTAAATTGTGTGAAAACGAATTGATTAAATTGCCCACTGAGATAAGTGCGAAGATCACTTCTCACTTTCCTTTAGAAAATTAATATTTTCTCTTGACCCAAACTGCCTCAAATTTTGCCCCAGAGCTTATACCTTTCACTATATTTATTTCCTCGGGCGTTTATTTAATACGAGGAATTCAACGGCATTTTCCTATTTCAATTATCCTAAACTGAATTCTCAAACCAAATTAAGGGCCTCTATGACACTTACGAATTAAAGCAATGACCCTCTTCCTCTCTGCGTGCCGCATATTTAGTCTTTAATAGCAAGACATCGTCTACAATGTAATTCTTTTAACTGATAAAATGACGTTCCCAAAGGAGAGAAAAGCTGTTCAGTTAGGACAAATAAAAGGCACCGCTCCATCGGCCACGATTTCTCCAAGTGCAAATATCGGTACTATTGGGGAGTTAATTAAGGCGTGTGAGTGAGCGAAGCCCTGAGGTGTGTTTCCTTGGAAAAATCCGAATGCGAATGTTTGAATCATCAGGCTATGAACGGATTTTGCTTCTTTACTAAAATCCAAAAATGGATTTGAATCCAATGTATCCTCAATTGTGGTAGATTTCTTTACTCAAACTTAATCCAGACTTCTTTGGACTGACTCATGTAGTCCGTACGTTTCTTTGGGCCAATATGGATCCGAAAACTTTTGGCAAACAGCTTTCAAGACAAAACAATCACCGCCTGAGGGATCATGGTAAGTGTCTTTCGCTCGTCAAGTCGCCTTGGAATATTTTTCAAGTAAATCTTGTAAATTAGAAAATTCCCCCTGCTATAGAAATAACAAATCTTCTTCTCGACCGAAAGTTACGTAGATAAGTTGGACAAATTATCTCGTAAAATCAAGGGTTTTTATCATTGGAGGAAAATCGGTGCGGGTGGTAAATTTAAGTGCTTTTAAACAATATGAATAATAAATGACACTATACAAATTCCTTCCGAACGTGTCAATTTATTATATGGAAAATGGAATGAAGAAAGTGTGATGGTTCCTGTTTAAGCTATTTGTTAATGATCTCAAATTTTCGGCATTTGGCGGTATGTTTTGCAAACACGATGAACCAAAAAAAGTACGTAACAGAGAGTTGAAGCGCGCATTTCTTGAGGAATAACCCAACCATTAATTAAAAAGCTTAGTTATAAAACGTATGCTGACATTGGAAATTTCACTTCAAAACAGAAATTGATGAAATTTAATCCAATTTTTCTTATTCCTTGAAATGCTTCTTAAAATGAATTTTTTTTTTCATCTCAATGATTTTTCTGTCATCTTCTCTATCTCATTCAGGAGACAAATGCCAGTAAAATTTAAGAAACAATACCTACTTTTCCATTTGTGTTTGTATACGATAATTGAAGAACCCACAAACATTGCGCAATAGGAGGTTTCATGCGACGTTTATCGCCGCCATGTTGGTGGACGAAAACAAAAGATATCTCATTAGCTTCTTTTGTTTATCCACCAGAAGTCGTACATTCCTCTATTGTTATTGCTGTCTTTAGAGATTTGCTTTTGAAGGCTCATCAGCAAACACTGTTTGCGCAAAAGGTGTGATTCAGTAAAACTTCACGCAATTACTTCGTGTGGAAGAGTATGTCAATGGACGGCTGAAAGTGATGAGCGACATTAATAATTGAAATCCTCTTTTTTCCCTTTGTTTTTAAGGATAATCCCATGTAAAGTTTGCATTTAAAATACTCATTATTTTATTTTTTAGAGAACCTATAAATAAAATGTAAACTGTCCCAATCCTGGGGTCCATTTCTCGAAAGTCCCGAAAAGTCATTTGTGAAACTGCTAATCGTTTATTTTGGAGAGCCGATGTTTTAACGTGTTTTTAAGGTAACAAAAAGAAAAATAAGTGTGAAGTTTGAGGACTTAAATCCTCTCCGTTCTTGAGATACAAAGGAAATTGTGTGACACCCGAAAATGGCCCGTAAAATTTCGGAACTTTCGAGAAACGGGCCCCTGGTACGGCGGCTTCATTTTTAAATTTGCCAAAATTAAAATTTATTTAAGGCCTTAAGTCCTTTTAATTTCCCGTCGACAGGTGTCCCCTCTTTCCAAACCTAACAAATAATGCAGCCGTTTACCTAACATCACAAATAATATTGTCCGAAATCATAGCAGATACGGAAATGGAATGATACTCTCCCAAGTTAATCTTGATTCGAATGAAGTCATGGAGGATAAAAACTTTTCACCTTTGTAAAGCCTGGTTTACACTGCGACATAAGCATAAGCATAACGAAGTTCACACTTGCTGCATAAGCATAAGAGAAGTGACATGCGCAAGCGCAGTTAGCTCCAGGAAAAAAACGACGAGCCACGTTCCAAAATGGCGGACGGTCTTACGCTTATGTTTATGTTGCACAGGTTTACACAGTTGTTAACGTGGCATAAGCATAAGCATAAGCATAAGCATAAGAAAATGGAAACGATTCCATTTTCGTATGCTTATGCTTATGTTACTCCTGG
>OX421448.1:36476074-36483574 GCA_949126865.1 Montipora capitata | reverse complement strand
GCTCACACGTTCACACCTTTAATTATTTTGTACTATCCTGTACCATTTTGAGGTCTTTTAGATTTTTAAGCTTTGGTAATAATTTCAGTTTAAAGATAACAAACACGCTCTTGAGTAAAGGTGCAAGTGATCACCTTGTGTCAAGTGAATGAACTTCGGAAAAGAATGTTAATCGTTTGTCGTTTTCAGAGTAAGGCCCTGTTTACAAGCAGGTAGTCTAACCCTAGTGCTAGGGTTACCCTAGCAAGAGGGTTACCCTAGCACTCACACATTTCTTCTTTTTTCCAACGACGTGTTTACCAGGCAGCTAGGGTTACCCTGGTGCTAGGATAACCCTATGTGAGTGCTAGGGTTACCCTAGCTGCCTTGTAAACGCTCTGCTAGGGACAACTCACCTACGCCGGACAATTTTTTAGCGGTTTACATTGTGTTTGCGATTCTGGCGGTTACCAAGCACGCAAAGTTGTCCCAGCTGGTAGGGTAACCCTACCTGTGAAATTTTGCTTGTAAACCGGGGCTATGTTTGACCCTCCTGCTTGGGTAACCCTAGCAGTAGGGTTACCCTACCTGCTTATAAACAGGGCCTAAAACAACGTACTTTTTAGCCAAGAAACTTCCGTCTTTGGTTTTTTTAATTTTGTTGTAATATTTAACTGAATATTTACATTTCATCTGTCGGGTCAGGAAGCCTTCTTTGTCGGGTTCCTGAGAAATGTATCTATTGTGACTTCTGGGAGAACAATAGACCATATTCGTATTCTCGGTAGTGGACTGGAACTAGCTTGCAATGGAGGCTAATGCGGGGAAATCTTTTCAAATGCAAATACTTTCTAATATATTTCCCCGCATTAGCCTCCAATGCAAGCTAGTTCCATTCCAATACCGAGAATACGAATATGGCCTATTTACACAATTGCGAGGTTGAGCGGCCATGTAACTGAAAATCTGAACATCTATGAGATACAAAAACAGACTTGCCAATTATCGCAAATCACAATGCTGACAAGCACAAAAGCAGAAGAAATGGTAAATAAATATGAAGTATTGGGGCCAAAGCCAAAGCTCCAACGCGCTTGCTACATCAACGCAGTAACTTAGCTTTAATTCCATGCTCGAAGTTCATTAACTAAAGCGATTGCTAAAAAGAAGCAAACACAAATACGTTATTGCAACGAGCTAAGTGAACAGAAATCGACAAAAGAATCGCAAACGACGAAATAAACGAAACGACGAGTGGAAAATAATACTTACAAACGTTGTATGGCTTTTAAACGGAACAAACTAAACCAAGGAACGATAAAACTTATAACAATGTTGACTCTCCGAAGTACAAAATGAGAATAAATTTTTAAGCAAAGCGGCGAATTTATACTAATGAACTAAACAAAGACAAAATTATGCAGGAAAAAAAACTAACAGAATACTGATTACGAAAACGACATATAAGCGTGACAGAAAGTAATTTTAAAAACAAAGGCGAACAAAATATTCATAAAAAATGCGGCAGCAACATCTGGCTCCCCCAAGAGTTTCTAGCTTCCGAAGAAACTCTTACAGACTGAAGCTTTTAAAAAAGGCAAAATACACAAAGTTTCAGTTATGTCACTAAAGGCTCCTCTTGCTGGGATTTAAACCCTGGTCTTCGGGCGTCTTTTCAAGGATTAGGACAAGCTTGTGGACTGGACGATCTAGTGTTGTTGTTCCCGTAGTGACTCTGACGGAACGCACGTTTCCTTCTGCACCGGGATAGGTGTCGACTATTCGGGCCATAGGCCAATCGTTTCGTGCGGCTCGGTCATCTGCGATGAGGACCAGGTCTCCCTTTTCGAAGTTCCTTCTTGGGCGATTCCATTTCACTCTTTGCTGCAGACATTGTACATACTCCTTTCTCCATCTTGGCCAGAATACGTTGGCAAGGTATTGGACTCTTCTCCATCTTTTGCGCAAATAAACATCTTCTTTATGGAAGTTGCCAGGTGGGGTTAACACAACCTTGGATTTCATCGTCAAGATGTGATTCGAATGTGATTGGGGGTCAACGGATCCAAATCGTCTGGATCACAGGATGGTGTGGTTAGGGGTCTGCTGTTTATAATACACTCTACGTCCGTCATTAAGGTTCGAAAGGATTCGTCGTCAAGACCGCGGCCATGTTCACGCATTAACGCAATGCGAATTGAGCGTACAGAACGAATTTGGCGCTCCCACACGCCACCCATGTGGGAAGCAGACGGAGGGTTTCGCTTCCATTGTACCCAATCAGCCTTGAACTCTCTGCATAAGCTTCTCTGAATTGAGCCGTTATCCATCTCTTCTAGAGCTCTTCGTAATTCTTTCTCTGCCCCAACGAGATTTTGTACCCTGATCAGATCTGATCTCACGCACTGGCCCTCTTCTTGCAACAAAGCGTCGTAAAGCATTCAGAAAGGAATCAGTTTATAGCGAGTTCGCAGTCTCGATGTGCACGGCCCGACGTGATAGGCAGGTAAACAACCCACCGTAACGCTTCATTTCCTTGCGTCCTTCTTTGATAAAAAATGACCCAAAGTAATCGACGCCACAATACGTAAATGGAGGGGCTGGTGATAATCTTTCTTTGGGAAGATCGGCCAT
This sequence comes from Montipora capitata, assembly GCA_949126865.1. Taxonomy (NCBI): domain Eukaryota; kingdom Metazoa; phylum Cnidaria; class Anthozoa; order Scleractinia; family Acroporidae; genus Montipora; species Montipora capitata. The sequence goes on along the minus strand of OX421448.1, from coordinate 36,480,961 downwards.
CTTTTGCTCACTGATTACACCACGAGGCCGGCGACCCGTCACGCACTTTGAGATGAGGTGCCTTACAACGGAATTGGCGTTGATGATCCAATATTTGCTCCTAAGCGCGCCCAAGGTGATGCTTCGACCGGAATGGCCAACCCTTTCATGCGCGTCACGAATAACGAGATTCACCACAAAACTCTTCTTTGGGAGGATAACCGGGTGTTTGAAATCATCCGGAAAGACTCGTGATTTGCCAAGTCTTTCCCCAACACGCAGCAAGCCATTCTTGTCTAGAACAGGATCAAGTTGATACAATGTGCTAGATTTCTTGATTTCCGCTTTTCTGGCTCTTGAGAAATCACGTGTCTCTTGACGATGCTCTCGCTGGATCTTCCGTAAGACTTCAAGCTCCCTAGGAAACGAACAATCTTGTACCAGTCGGAGAATGGTTTCCTCTGCGCGCTGCATTTCTTCGACCTTGAATGATTCGTGACTCGTGTCTTTAATGGCTGCATTTCTCGTTCTGTGTTCTTTGTCTGTCAGCGGTAACTGCTTGTGGGTTAATAATTGCTTGAGGCGTAGTATCCAGGCAATGCATCTCTTCATGCGATGCCAGTTACCGAAACGCGCAAGCCTCGTCAGGATGTCTGCCTTTTCGTCGACAACAGTAGTTAGCACTTGAACTTTCTTGACATCAGGATCATTGCTGAGGACGCTATTCAGGACACAAGGAGGCTCGGGCCATTCACCCTGGGATAACCATAAGAAATCGGGGCCTTTGATCCAACGTTGCTGATGAGATAATTGATAACCATTCAGACCACGCCATGCATCATCAGCCGGGTTGTTCTTGGATTCAACATACCTCCACTGAGCGGGATCTGTTTGATCTCGAATACTTTGCACGCGATTTGCTACAAACACGTGGAAACGCTTGGCTTCGTTTCGTATGTACTTCAATACGGTCGTGCTATCGGTCCAGTAGGTCTCACTATCAACGGGATCATCTAGCTCTCTGGAAACCATTCCACCTTTTCGAACAGAGATAGTCGCGGCTGTAAGCTCGAGACACGGAATTGTCATGGCTTTAAGTGGGGCTAGGCGGGACTTCCCCATCAGAAACGAACAGTGGATGTTACCCTTGTCGTTTTCAATCCGTAGATACGTCACTTGGCCATAACCAGTGGCACTTGCGTCTGAAAAATGGTGGAATTGCCTTGAAATAACAGAACCGAAACCATCAGGCTTGACACAACGGTCCATTGAGAAGTGCTCCAATGCAGACAACTGACTTCTCCAATTCTCCCAACGTACGCGAAACGCATCGTCAATCTCATCATCCCAGTCTAACTTCGTGCGGCACAGATCTTGCAAAATTTTCTTTCCGGTCAACAAAAGGGCGCAGCCATCCCCAGTGGATCAAAAATAGAACAGATGGTGGAAAGAATACCACGGCGAGTGAGTGGCTTATCTTTGAGGATGATTCGAAACCCAAACGTGTCTTATTCGACAGCCCACTGTACCCCAAGCGCTCTTTCAACTGGAAGAAAATTACTGCTCAGGTCCAAAGCTCTCAATCCTTGGGCACGTAAGTCCTCTAGCACGCTCTCCAACACGCTTCTTCTGTTGCTAACAAGCTTCGATAGGTTGAAGCCTACATGAGCACATGCGGAGCGTACACAACGTATTCTCTGAATAGCCTCTTCTTCTGACTTTTACGAGCGTAGACAGTCATCTACATAAAAATTCTCCCTCAAGACCTCAGCTGTTTCGAAACCAACGAATTCTTCTGCATCATCTGCAGCTCGTCTTAAAGCGAAATTGAAAGAACTAGGGGAGGACACAGCTCCAAACAGGTGCACATTCATCTGATATTGTGCGAGGTCTCCATCGAGGTTACCACTCGACCACCAAAAGAATCTGAGAAAATCTCTTTGTTTATCGGGCACTCGAACCTGGTGAAACATGGCATCAATATCACCCATAAAAGCGATTGGTTGCTGACGAAATCTTGACAACACGCTAACTAAGCAACTGGTCAGGTCCGGCCCCTGGAGTAATTGGTCATTTAGAGACGTCCCTCCAAATCTGGCACTGCAATCAAAGACAACTCTGATCTTGTTCGGTTTCCTAGGAAGGTAGACACCATGATGAGGTATATACCACAGTTGACCTGACTTGGCGGGAGCTCGATCTTCTGGCACCTTTCTAGCAAATCCCTTACGGATGATGTCATTCCTAAAATTAACGTAGTGCTGTTTCTTGTAAACTTTCTTTTCAGCCAGCATGCTCTTTTCAACACCTGCTCTCTGTTATCCGGAAAACACACATCGTCAGAGCGGAAGGGTAGAGGTATCTCGTAGTGGTTGTCATCTGTGCGTCGGATGCCTTGATGAACAATCTTAAGAAATTTCTTGTCTTCTTGTGAGTACTGTCGACTTTTCTAGTCAAATCTTTCGTGGACGTCTAGTTCGAACATCTTGTTCAAAGCCAGTGGCACAATAATTTCTTTAACTTTGTCCTGTATTGCAAAATTATGGCCAAGGAGCTTCTCCGATCCTACTTCAAAGGCAGCTATTCTATTGCAGTCGACTTTCTGCTGCTCTGTGCTGGTCATGTGCAGCGGCCCAACTATTGCCCATCCTGCAAAAGTCTTTAACGCATAGGGACCACCGTTTGCACTCGCTAGGATGTCCATCGGTTCAAGGGCCTTTGGACAGTTTGGTCCAATGAGAAGACCGACTTTCGCACCGTGGAGCTAAAAGGGCATAAATTCAGCTATCCGGTTGAGGTGTTTCCACCGACGAGTGAGTTCAGGTGCTTGCACATCTACTTCGATCGCAGAAATATCTCCTTTGGTGTATGTCTTAGGCAAAGTGATGGCATTTTCACCATTCAGATCCGTAACGGTCAAACCGTTCAAAACCTTAGCGTCGTGTAACTTAGTACCGTTGACAGTTCTCACCATCAGCTTCGTGTCGGCACCTTTAACATCAAGCAGGCAGCTACGTCTTCAAGAACAAAGGTTGCGGTGCTACAACTGTCGAGCATGGCGTAGGTAAGCACTTCAGTTCCGGCGGCTTTTAGTCTGACAGGGACTATAGGTACGGCAGTTACTGGGTTCCCTGTGCCAACAACACTACAAACGGCCGCCTCAGTTTCAGCATGAGAGGTAGTTACGACATCCACTGATTGCTCGTTTAAGGGATTCTGATTCCTGATTATTGGCTGATTAGGACGAAAGTTGTCATCGTGAAGTCCGGTAGGATGACGTCTATCACACGTTTTACAAGTTCTTCTCTGGGCACACCCATTTGACCTATGACCACCATCGTAGCACGCGAAGCACAGCTCTTTCCCCTTTAGAAACTCTTTCCTTTCTTGTAAGGATTTATTTAAGTACTCTTTACAGTCATCAAGGTCATGACTCTTCCCACACATCTCACACAAGTTTACAGGGTCACATCTTTCGTTCTTGGGTGCAGTAACTACTGTCGTTGCGTGACTAGAAACATGGCTTGTCGTGCGGGAAAGGTCTCCGTATGTTCTCGGCTTGTTTGCATTCCTACCCTTGTTGAAGCGATCGGGGCTTTGTGACACATCCAAACGACTGAGCGCTTCTCGTGAAAATACTGGGTGGCAATACTAGAAACATAGCAATACCCGCCTCAGTCTTGACAAATGTCACGAAGCTAGTAAACGTGGGGATGATGCTTCCGGCGACTCGATGTCTACTAGATTCTCTGCGCCATCTGTCTTGGAGTGACAACGGAAGTTTTCTCACCATAGTCTGAATGTTGTGTGGATGGTCTAAAATTGACAGAAACGTAAGCTCGGACATCGCGCTCCGACACTGAGTGAGAAACGTAGCAAACCGATCTAAAGCCTGATCGTCCCCTTGTCTCATGCAAGGCCATTCATTAACCTTCTTTATGTAAGCGTTCGCAATCTTGTACGGGTCTCCATACTTTTCAACCAAAAGCTTCATAGCCTCTGCGTATCCGTTCTGACTGTCGAGATGGAGGCAACCTTTAATCAACTCTTTCGGCTCCCCTTCCAGGTACTGCTCTAAGTAGCGCAAACGTAGGTCGTTCGACTTCAGTTTACTCTCTATTTGTGACTCAAACGCTCTGTGAAATGTGTAGAAGTCTAAGGGATTACCGGTGAATTTGGTGATAGTTAGTGCTGGCAAAAGGGTTTGCTGTTGCTGTTCCACAAAGAGCTCGGTTAATCGGTTTTGCTGACTCAGAACCTCTTGAACACCTTCAGAAGCGTTCTGCCTTTCGCTCTGTTTCATTTTAAATTCAGGAACACATGGGTTAAACTGTGAATAAGGCGCTGCAGTTGGCTCTACTTGTCCAGGAGGGTAATATGCCTGAGGAACAGGTGGTGGATGTGGGCGAGGAAAAGGCTCAAACTGTGAACTATGACAGACCGTTAGCGGGTAAAACATGCGGCTTTTCTTCCAAGGCACCATTCTCAAATTCAGCATACGCCCTTTAATTTCCCTCGCTTGAGCTACCGCTAGTTGTTCTTCTAAGAGTAAGCGCTCTGTTCTCTTCTCCAGTTCTTGCCTACGCTCTAACATCGCGAGCTTCGCCATCAGTTCGGCCGCTTTCACTCTTTCTTTCGCCCGACCGGATGCAACAGATGTGGACGATGCGTTTGAGCGGCGGGACGATCCAGAACGCCTCGAACATTCTGATCGGTCATCTAGGCTGTTTAAAATCTTTTCCTTCGCGGGAGAGATCCACTGTTCCGTTGTCTGGATAAAATCAATCATATGACCGCTTTGTAGAGTGTACCAGTCGCTAGCTACGTCAAGGTCTTCTTCAGTTTCAGGTCATTCATAAGGGTTGCGACCGCCTTTTTCACCTCCTCGCTGGCCGCGCGAAATGTGGA
>OX421448.1:36463574-36471074 GCA_949126865.1 Montipora capitata | reverse complement strand
GTTTAAATATTGCAACTGAATGGATATCCTGTTCTGTGGATTGAGTACTATTTAAAGTTAAGAATATAATATTATATTCTTTGTCTGAGATAGTTGTTAACTTGATGCATTCACATTATGGAGTACATTCACAGATGTTTTACCTGGTTATGTCGTTTGGGAATGAATTTATATATGAATCAGTGTCAATCTCGTTTTTAGTATAGTTGACTATCTGCCATTTATTTTTATTGGTAGTATAGTGCATATAATTACGTTATCTGTAATAATTTCGTTGTTTTTTTTTTCCTCTCCTGAAGTAGTTTTATAAAATTTTAAATAGTACTTCGCCTGAGATGAGTAAATTTTGTACCAAGAAAACGTGTAAGTGCATTGTAAATAAAAAAATAATAATAATTTAACTACCAATCAGTGTCAATCTCCACATTTTTGTGCAAAATTAGTATTTGATGTATCCACAATGACTGGATAGCATTGAGGGGACGTCCTATGATTGTTCTTCCAACAAACAACTAGCTCGAAGTTACAGATTTTGTATAGGACAATAGGCTCACTTTGCTGGTCGCTTGCGAGCGCCTTGCCACTTTTAAATTTAAACTGTTTAACTGAAATTATTCTTCTGATATTTGTGTGTCGGCTGTTAAAGGCGATTCCCGTATCAAGAATTATTTTCTAAGATTTGACCACGAGAACGCATGAGCTGCCGACTTGAGTTTCGTTCCCCGAGTTAGAATTACTTGTGCGCGTCACTTCATCAACGTAAAACTTTCGCAGCTTAGGGCAATATGACAAAATACAAATTGAGAAAAGCTTCAAATTTAATGCTTTTTCAGTGGTTTAATTTTCAGACGTGAAAGTTTGCCAAGTCAAAGACACAATAGGGCAGAGTGAGATGATATCATAAAAAGATTTGGAGCCATTTTGTAGACAACACCGTATCACACGAAACCTGCTATGTTGAACCTTGCCACTTTAAATTACAATTTCTTTACTGAAATCTTTTCTTCGGTTGTTGAGCTTACTGCAGCAAGCGGGAATTCCCGTATCACGGCCTATGACAAAAGTCTCGAAAAAGGGAATTAAAATATTTTTTGCCAAGGAAATTTAAATAATCTGGAGTACTTGTTAAGTAAAGGCTTGCGTCTTGGCTTAATCTGTTCGCTTCAAGATTCAAAATCAGCCCTATTTCTTCTCCAGAACAATTCCCGACACTACTTCGACCATGTGGTTCAAAATTTCAAGGCTGGGAAGCTTTATAGCGAATTGAGATGTTCCTCACCAGTGGGCTGCCATTTTTCGACTCCATCTTGTTGTCCTTGCTTCAAACGCCAGTTTACCCATATTTTTGAATGTAAACTCACATTTCAATTTAAATCCGACTTACTTTATGAAGAAAATGAGTTAATTAAACAGCACTCCATTCTGAGTTGAAGTCTCTTAAATAAGGAAAAACAACGCCAGGAAGGCAAAACTATCCTCTGCTCCTTGCAAGTTCTGCAGTTCATCGCCACGCTTTTGACTCGCCATCTTCCCTTCATTTGTGATCCTTCGCCGTATTTCCCGTTGTATTGAACCAGTATCAGTCATAAAGATAAGATAATGCCCAAGTCTTTCAAATGACTCATCATCTATGCATTCATTGTGTGCCGTCCTTTTGGAAACATGCGATGAATATTAACGATGCCAGCACTACATCCGCCATTTCTCATGTTCCCGCGTTTCGAATGAATTTGAGTGATTTCAAGGGATTTTCGGGGTGATGAGGCGTATGCGCAACATTAGGCTCCTTTGTTTGTAGTACATGTAGCCCGTACCATGAAGACTAATTAAAAAATTCTATACCGAAAGGGTCCAAAGTCACTAGTTTTTCTGGTGGCAGCGAGGCAGCGAGTCAAGAATTAGGGACAGAATAAGAAGGGGGTTGTGGGGGGGGGGGGGGGGGCAGTGCCTTCATTTTATCATGAATCTTTTTCGTTCATTCTACTGATCTTTTTTCGAGTGGTATTTCCTCCAAAGCGGGGTGAGGATGGTGTGGTTACGCTGGAATTCCTTCATCCCCTTCCTGCCTAATCCCCCAGGGAACAAACACGAGTCGATCCAGAAATCTTTAGATGCAAAATTGGGATTTGGCAGACTCACCCGGTGAGTTATACACGGACAAAGAAGTTTTGTTGCTGTAAAGGATGCTCAGAGAACTTTTTTTTTCAAAATAACATGGGTTAGTATTTTTGCTGATCATTAACCAGCCTTCATCCCTTGCACAGGTATCGTACTTCTTGGATATCTCAAAAGAGCGATTAGAATGCGCATCGATTGGTTGAAGAGCAAAGTGCTGCAGTTCTGATTCACTTTTGAGGTCATCCCACGTTGAAAAATTGAGATTTTCTTTGGAAAACCATGCGGCACTGTCATTAACGGCATTAAAAATGAGAGAATGCACTTCTTGACGATCTTTGTAGATTGCAACACGAACCTGCAAAATGATAACAAGAACACCTTGAGTAAAAGATGTTGGGATTTTCAATTGGCTGGTGCGGAATCAACACCAAAGGTAATTACTTTACTCAATCACAACATATACCAAAAAAAAAAAGGATTATAATCAAAAGCCATGCAACTCCACCAGCTAAAGATGCCGCCTGAACAGGACTTGATGATTTCTCAACGCAGCAACGAGAGTGGAGATTACTTAAAAACTTCCAAGTTTTGTTAAATAAACAAAGTAAAAGATGGATGTCCAAAACTATGGACGTCTTCTTGAATTGAATGTTTTTCCAGCTATTTAGACCATGCATATCCTACATGACGAAATGGAAGTCCCATGTTTCGATACTTAAAGCGACAGTTCTCCCAACGTCGTAAGACTTTTAGGATTAGTTTTCGAACCCGCGAATACGTCATGCAGGTACGCTGCATTGACCAATAATCTTTTCTGGTCAAGAAGCAGCACAATAAGATTGTTCGCGATGGAGATACAGGAAGTTGAGAGATGTCGTAAAAAAGCTGTGTGATATCTTAATTTTTCCTACCTGCTTGGGATTAAACGTGTTCCAGTTTTGAGAAAGTACCAGACGGTTTTTATAGTGTCCAGGAAAAGTTGCAGAAGAATCCAGGGCGGCCGTCACGTTCTCAGAATGTGTGTCTGGTGATTTCCACATCTCCGCAACGTACAAAGGCGTTGCGTTTGCAACAACTTTAAATACCATCGTCCAACCTGCAATTATTAGTAACAAAAGTCATCTATGTCACTGGAAAACAAAAAACGTTTACAACTGATTTACGCCCGACGACCAAGTTAGTCATTTGCATAAATGGGTCTGTTCCTGAGGTGACTTTTTGTTCACTTTTTCGGAGACAATTTTTTTTCTCCAAATTTCAATGCAAAGCAGTTTGCAATATTAAAGGCAGGGGTATACCTACCCTGGGTACCAGAGGTTTTTCTCGCTTAGAGACATGACCGACACCGGAAACTGCGCAAGAAAAACCTCCGGAAACCAGGGTAGGGTATACCCAAATTTCACTGAAAAATGCGAATTAAGAGCAAAATCAGAGTAAAAAAAATTCGCATTTTAAATATCTTAAAAGATATTTAAGTTTGCGAAGGGGAAAGAGTTTTAACCAGCTTTCCCTCTTGTATGTCATTAATTTCGATTTTATATTTCCCGCTGCCGTTTGTTGATTTGGTTGTCATAGCAACGGAAACAGCGTCGGTAACATTTCCAGTTGTTTTGGTCGCGCATCAACGGCTTTCCAGGCAGCATTTGATTGGGGACACTGCATTCACCTTATTTGAAGTAATATACGGCAAAGAAGAGCTACCCTAACATGAAGTACTTCCCGAAAATACAAAGCTGAGTGAGTTGAGCGAAATAGAGACGGCCTCTACCTTTACGAAGAATTGAATAAGAGTCACATATCGGCGTAAAATTAACTGAGAATGGTCGGTGAGGAAGCGAGAACCTCCTACATACGAAAAAGGAAGGAAAAACCTTTTTCTGTGAGGCAGAGATACGAAATCAAGGGAGAGAAACGGGTTCCTTGCGATGATATCGAAACAAGTACACAACCAAGTTGTTCTGGTGTTGAAAATTTGTCCGACTCAGACAGTGAAAAACCATTTAGGCCATCAGGGAAGAAAATGGAGCATAAAAAGATCGATTTTTCCTCGGAAAGGTCGGATGACGAGAGTTCTTTCCAAACTAGGGAAAGCGAGGGATACAGAATGGTGGACCTAGAAAAATTATCGAAGGCAGTCTCAAGCGCGCACGTGTGTAATGAAAGTGAGAAACTTTGCAAATAGACATGTATGTTTCGTGTTTCATCCTGGGAAGTGCTTTCGACCTTGGCTCATAAGTATCAGCTCTTTCATATCTCTTTTAAGTACAGTTTCCGGTATTAGTATTTGAATGGAATGTCTTAACAGGCCACGCAGTAGTTAGGTCTATAAACATCCTTTTACAATGCGGTCCATTCCTGAAGGTCTTGCTGCATTTTGTAGCATTATGAACATGCCTTGCCTCACCAAAGCAGCATATTATAAACAAGTGGAAAATATCCTAAAAGCACTTGAAAATGAAGCAAATGAAGAGATGAGGAATGCTGGAGAGAGACTTCGACAGCACATCTTGGATGAAAACCCTGAAAAAGATGAGCAGGATGTATTGGATGCTGCTATCAGCTTTGATGGCACATGGGCCAAACAAGGCTTTACATCATTAACTGGTGTAGTGTTTGCCACCTCAGTAGGCACTGGTGAAGTCTTGGACTATCATGTCTTGTCCGAATCATGTCTGAAATGTACGTTTAAAAAAGTAAAATGCAGTGATGAAGAGTTTGAAGAGTGGCTGCTTGAACACGAGTGTGATATTAACTTTGCTGGTAGTTCACCAGGTATGGAGAGTAAAGGAGCTTCTGTCTTGTGGAGTAGATCAATTGATCATCACAACCTCAGGTATAAGTGGATGGTCTGTGATGGAGACAGTAAAGCATTTAATTCTGTTGAACATGTTTATGGTGAAACAAAAGTAGAAAAATTGGACTGTGTGGGGCATGTGCAAAAGAGAATGGGAAAACACCTCCTTAGCCTCAAATCTAGAACAAAAGGGAAGCTGGCCGATGGTCAACCAATTGGTGGTCGAGGACGTCTAACTGAGGGCAAAATAAAGCAGCTGCAGAAGTATTATGGTCTTGCCATTCGCCAAAATACAATTAAAATCAAACCCAACAAGAAGAGAGGTGGATGTTGCAGTGTATTCAATGAAAAAGAATATTATTAGATGATTATTCTCCATCGTGATTCGGCCAAACAGCATCGCTTCTGTCCACCTGGAGAGTCATTGTGTTGCAGATGGAGGCAGGATAAAGCAACTGGCACTTCAACCTATAAAGATGACGACTGCTTACCAGAAGTCTTTCTTGGAAGTGCTTCGCCCTACTTTTATGACATTGAGTGATGAAAAACTTCTGGAAAGGTGTGTACTGGGAACAACACAAAATCCTAATGATTGTGTCAACTCTATGATATGGGTGCTGTGCCCAAAACACAAACACCATGGTGTGAAAGTGGTAACGTGTGCAGTAGCATCAGCAGTATGCCACTTTCACAGTGGAGCTAAGAGTAGACTGAGAGTCATGGAAAGGCTTTTCATCCCTGGTGGATAATCCACAAGACTGGCATCCACTGCCAAAGACAATGAAAGAAAGAGGAAGTCAGATCTGCAAGCGAGTACAAAAGAAAAGAAACGCTGTCAAGGAGAGCAATTTCTGCGCACCCGCCGGGAAGAAGCTCTAAGAAAAGCTGAACGCTTCTAAAATGATTGTAGAAGCCTCAAGTATAAAAAATTGAAAAAGAGGGTCATTACTGTGGCATAATTAATGAGAAAGTCTATTTGTAACAATAACTTTTACTTTGAAGTCATTTTTCTCCTTGTGCATGTTTTTAGTCTTCAGGAAAAGATATCTCACGATAGATTTATCCAATTGATATGATATTTTCAGGGCTTGTTGCTGTCAATAATGCATATTAGGGCAGTTATGAAGTAAAATGTGCCTTGAATTTTTTGGGTCAAATTTACTGAATCATTACTTTTCATGGTTTTATTATTCTCAAATCTCTGTGCTGAAAACAACCAACAGTCTGTCTTTTTTAAAATGACATAAAAACCTTTCAATTTGGTCAATTCTAGCAGGGTATATCTTCTCAAGTAAGCCTTGGTACCACCCAGCAGGTGGTGCAATAAACAGTTTGGTATAAGATTACAATTAGCTTTTCAGGCATAAAATATATTTTTCATATTCCTTAGTTCATAAGCTTTGTAGAAATGTATGGTTTCCTATAGTTTCAAGTCAAATCTTGGTTGTTAAAATTTGTTGAAAAAATACCCCTTTTCTGGGTGTACCCCCGCCTACCCGAGATAGAGACATGCATGTGTCTAGCTTGATCGTGCGGCAAACAGTTGCTCATTTTCTTAACTTCACGTACCTAGTGCGCACCGATAAAAGCGAAATCTAAAGATCCAAAGGCAAACTATTTGTCTAATTTTGCTAAAATTTATCTTTTGTGAAACTGTTTGAGGGCCGTTGGATTTAAACAATTACACAAGGAGTTTGAATTTCCCATGGGTCAATAGATAGGAGATTGAGCTCATCCATTGTAGCGTAAGGTTGAGCAGTATTTTGCATTGCCCACAGAAAACGAGAGTAAAAGAAATCGAGTACCTCCTCCATCGCTTGTCTGATCACAGTAAACAGGAAAATGTCCGAAGCTGTCATTCAGTCGAATGTTATAGATTCCGGAAACGCGTGGATTTGGAACTTTAGAGCAGCCAGTGACTACGAAAGGAAAAATATCATAGGAGAGGATCAAGGTCTCGTTGCAAAACTAACGACATATTTGAGTGGGATGATAGGACATTTGCTTGATGACGCCATTTGACTTTAAGTCCCAGAATCCTTCAGGTTTTGCTTGCCTCATGCATTAGAGCTATTAGTATTTTTACCCCGCTGGGAATACAAAACTTAAATAAGAAAAGAAAAACAAACTGAATTCTGGTAGTTGAGGTCAAATGACGCTATCGTGAAAGTTGCCCATTCTTGAATGATTACCCTCATCCGGTCTTTTACCTGACACCTACTTGCATAGTAATGAAAGAAAAGGATGCTATAAGCTATTAATGCCTGCACTTTTTTCCCTTTCTGGCAAATTGGTGATCATATGAAAAGACTGAAAGAAATGTAAGGATCGCTTCACTTTTTGGTCTATAACCCGCACTTCAAATGTAAGTGATATTTCGTATAAAATTATGCAATCGCTGTGCCCAAGGGCAATTAAGGATTAATTTCACGAGCATTTTCAAAGTTGTCACAAAATTACCCGAGTCGCGAAGCGACGAGGGCAATTTGGAAACCTTGGAAAATACATGTGAAATTAAACCTACATTGCACGAGGGCACAATACGATTACATGCTTATCATGCACATAAAGGGCAAAATTATTGAGGG
>OX421448.1:36446074-36458574 GCA_949126865.1 Montipora capitata | reverse complement strand
TCGGGAACATTTTGTGAAAAAATATTTATAACGGGTCACACGCGCAAGTTGATCGCCCGAGCTTCCCCTGTTATATGCATAACATCCACTTGGCCTTTTGACATCCCATTGAAAAAAACTCGTAAAATATTCGCGGATCGGTCGATTTCTCTAAAAAATTTGAAAGGATGATTGCTAACGAATGTAGAAAGATTTTCCCAATAACTAAAAATTCCTGTGTTAAGCATTAGAATTCGAGGAAGAGGTAAATGCGACTAAATTTGTTGCGTGCGTTGCTATTTTTTTGATTTGACTGTTGTGCAAATTTTGACAGATAATATAAAATTATGAAAAAATATCTACGGATAGATCGCTAAAAAATCTTTATTTTTAGCGGTTATTTGAATATAAAAGTTGTAACACTTGACGAGAATAATATTTTTGCTAATCGAATGTATTTGAAAGAAGGAAAATTTCGCGGGAATCGCGGTGAAAATGAGTTTAAAAATTTGCATACGTGCGTTGAAATGTGATACGGGAGGAGACAGGAATTTTATTTCTCTGACAAATGATTTTGTCAGTGTAGTGTAAGATGAAATTTATGTGGGAAGCCAACAATATTTCTTTGACTTCCTGGTTAATCCAATATATTGCTACGACTTGCTAGTGCGAAGATTGTTTACAGGAAACTCACGCTTTTTGCGAATTTTGAGTGTCATGAAATTACATCAATTGCGTGACAATATAATCCTTTACTCTAACCCAAAAACATTCAGATAGCAACAAACTTTATATTTATGAACCATTTCTTCTGCTTTTGTGCTTGTCAGCATTGTGATTTACGATAATTCGTAAGCCTGTTTTTGTATCTCATGGATGCTCAGATTTTCAATTACAAGGCCGCTCAACCTCACGATTGTGTAAATAGTTCACCCTGAAGTCAAAATAGATACGTCCTCAGGAACCCGACGAAGAAGGCTTCCTGACCCGACAGATGAAACGTAAATATTCAGTTAAATATTACAACAAAATTAAAAAACCAAAGACGTTGTTTTACTCTGAAAACGACGAACGATTAACATGCTTTCCCGTAGTTCATTCAGTTGACACAAGGTGATCACGTGCACCTTTATGGTTGCCTAGCAAGTGATCAACTTCTTCCTTTTGACAAAACATCATAAAAGTCAGAGACTGCAGAAATCTTCGTCTTTTTACAATCGATTGTCATTAATCTTTCGATGAGAATTCGATTCAGAGCTATATATAAAAACTATGTTATTTTTTTCCTTTATCTGAGAAGAAACGAGTGAATTTTAATGAAGAGCGTGTTTTGTTATCTTTAAACTGAATTTATTACCAAAGGTTAAAAAACTAAAAGACCTCAAAATGGGACGGGATATTACAAAATAAGTAAAGTTGTGAACGTGTGAGCCAAAGAGCCTCTGCTGGCGCGACATGTGGGTGACCCTCATGGTCTTAATGACCCCCCACTCGAAAAAATTAACTGGAACCCTGCAGTTCAATAACGGGCACCAATTCAGTGCCTTCTGTTTTTGTGTTACACGTACCACAGGAAACCCAGTGTACGCTTTTATGGAGCGTCTTGACAGCCAAAAATTTAATTGTCTTTTGACGCCATTGATTGTGCCTCTCTATGCTAATTTACTTATTGAATGTCTCTTTTTCACTTACGATTGTCGGAAGATGTTAATGATTTTCTTTTGGTGTTACTGATTGTCAATTGCGCGCGTTTAAATGTCCACTTGGCGTCCTTGATTGTCGAAAGATGCTCTTGTTTGTTCGTTGACACTATTGAATGTTTATAAACATGCAAGTTGCGCTCTTGAATGTTCCGTGGCGTGCTTCTTGGTGTTATAGAATGTATATTCGCCTTATTGATTCTACACTTCGCGAAAACGAATATCTTTTTCGCCTAAATGATCAGCAAAAGGTGCATTAACAAAAATATTATTTCTCGTCAAGCGTTGCATCTTTTATGTTCAAATAACCGCTTAAATTAGACTTTTAAACGATCTATCCGCAGATATTTTTTTCATAATTTAATATTCTTTGTCAAAACTTGCACAACAATCAAAACACAAAAATAGCAACGAACGCAACAAATTTAGTCACATTTACTTCTTCGTCGAATTCTCATGCTTAACAGAGGAATTTTTAGTTATTGTGAAAAATCTTTGGCAATCATCCATTCAAATTTCAGACAAATCCACCGGTCTGCGAATATTTTACGATTTTTTTTCAGTGGGATGTTATGCATAATCGGGCAAGTTCGGGCGATCAAGTTGCGCGTGTGACCCATTATAAGTATTTTTTTCACAAAATGTTCCACAGTATGACCACAGAAGACAGGAACATCGTTCTAAAAGGTTATTCTACGCAAAAAGTAGGTTCTGGAGGTAATTTTGAGAGTGGAAATCAAGTTAACACAACACAAAGACGCTAACCTCATTTTGACACGAGAATGCTTTACTATTGCCATAAAACTGACTATCCAGTTAAGCTCGCATATTACAAAACATGATGAATTCATAAATGCCAGCTTTTCCAGCGAAAATGTTTCCGGCGAACCAGACTCAATCGTGACAAATTACCATACGCAATTGCAAAAAAAATAAATTTTAGGAACAAACCCTTTCCATGAAGAACCTTTTCCTTGAATAATGAAGCTCAAAATAGACGACAAGTTTTCTTTCAAATAATTCTTGGCTGTCACATTTCCAATTATTTTTTCTACCTGAAGACTGTGCAGAGTTGAATACAAGTAAATACAAATAGCTAGACAACAGAGATCACAGATCCACTTAAGGTGTTTCACCGCCTGTCTTGTTTATCCAATTGACGTTCCATGCTTGAGCTTCATAAGGGTATATTTTGTTTAAAGATGCACTAAAACGTTATGCGAGTTATAATGACCTTTGACGCCATTGCTGGTTAATTAAATGTTCTGCTGTGTCCACCAGAGAAATCTGCCCATTTCCCCCCCAGCCCCCTGAAACATAACAAAACACGCAGAGAAGACTCTATGCACAAAGACACCACTTAGCGGAGCAGTGACAGGCAAGACTTTTTCCGACACGGATAAAAAAAAAGAAAACAGAGAAATATTACCCATTTTCCGACTGGGATTGCCCTACTGGCAACCCAGTAAAAAAAAGATATACACGATGAAGTTTCATAAGACGAGACCACAGACCGTGACAGGTGAATGGTGGGGATTGCAAAATCTGAATAGTTTGCAAAGATAAGATATAATCATTTTAGGCGGTTGTAATTAAAGAGACAGCTTCAGTTGGTATTTTTCATATCATATCACCGGAATTTCCAGGATTTTGGTCTCTAATCCCATATTTAATGCTCCCGAATCCCGTGTAGCGTTCATATCTACAATACTGAATCTCGTTCCCTGTTTTCACCAAATCCCGAATCCTGGTCTCTAAATACGTGAAATCCGGGACCCCGAAAAACCTATCGGATACCCTTTATTGTCAGTTAAATTACCTCTGTTTCTACATAAATAAACCCGTCACTCGCTTTTAGGTCATCAGGATGTTGTTTGTGGTCTGAATCACTAAGTTGGCAGACGGAATGCCCAACGTTGTAAGAGAGACAGTACTCGTCAAGGTAACATGCAATACTGCAGGTGTCCTGTCCGTCAAGGGTTATATTTTTGATCACGTGATTGATCAGAACATGACCATCAATTGCTGGAATAAACTCCAATGTCCTGCAAGCCTCTGTGAGATGAAAAGATAGCTCATCAAATGACACATTGAAGTTAAAAAATTTGTCGCAAAAACAAAAATTAATCAATAATAAATAAATAAATAAATAAATAAATAAATAAATAAATAAATAAATCATTAAAGAAGACGAAGTGGGATACAAAACGCAGTTCTTGATAAAGCGATGATATTCGTCACCTCATCGCGCTATACAGCGAACTGTGACACATAAAATTTAGAAAAGGAAACATTTAGTGGTGTAGGCGTTGACGTTTTTAAGGCCCCTAATTAATAGACCATATTCGTATTCTCAGTATTGGACTGGAACTAGCTTGCAATGGAGGCTAATGCGGGCAAATTTTTTTAAATGCAAATACTTTTTATTATATTCCCCCCGCATTAGCCTCCATTGCAAGCTAGTTCCAGTCCAATACTGGGAATAAGAATATAGCCTATTGGAGCCAACACATGTGATATATTTTGCGCATAGAAAAGTGGACATGTGATATGCTATTTAACATAATGCTTTGATTGAATAACAATACTACTACTACTACTACTACTACTACTACTACTACTACTACTACTACTAACAACAACAATGATGATGATGACGGCTGTGAGAACATAACTTTATGATTTTCCGTCATATATGCTCACTAGCTCGCTAGTCTGAGCTCGCTAGTCTGAGCACTCTGGCATGGCTTAGATGTACCACATGTGTGGGACATTTGGGGTGGGTTTATAAGCTTAACCTCCATCCCAGACATCAGCACTGCACTGATGAGGCCCAGAAGGCCGAAACAGTACTGTCTGCAGTTAGATATAGCTCTTTGGCATTACAAAGCTTTTGCTTTCATGTCCAAATTGAGCACTCTACTGGAATGAGTCATTGCCGCTAGCAATTGCGCATGCTCACTAGCTCGCTAGTTTGAGCACTCTGGCATGGCTTAGATGTACCACATGTGTGGGACATTTGGGGTGGCTTTATAAGCTTAACCTCCATCCCAGACATCAGCACTGCACTGATGAGGCCCAGAAGGCCGAAACAGTACTGTCTGCAGTTATATATATATATATATAGAATGAAGAACTGGAAATCCAACGATGTAGTCACGAGCCAGTACGAAATACTGACTGATCCATTTCGAATGAAAAACACATATGCCGTGAGTGGGAATCGAACCCGCGTTCCCTGGATTACATGTCAGGTGTGCTAACCACTGCACCATCACGACAACCCTGCTGGAAACAGAGCAACCAGAGAGGTGATTTGTTAGCCGCGGGGCTCCCCGGCGTTTTATCATTCAGGAACAGGACTACATCGGATCATCCGAAGAAGATTCACAGGCTACCAGAGATACCAAATTATATTTAGAATGAAGAACTGGAAATCCAACGATGTAGTCACGAGCCAGTACGAAATACTGACTGATCCATTTCGAATGAAAAACACATATGCCGTGAGTGGGAATCGAACCAATCACCTCTCTGATTGCTCTGTTTCCAGCAGGGTTGTCGTGATGGTGCAGTGGTTAGCACACCTGACATGTAATCCAGGGAACGCGGGTTCGATTCCCACTCACGGCATATGAGTTTTTCATTCAAAATGGATCAGTCAGTATTTCGTACTGGCTCGTGACTACATCGTTGGATTTCCAGTTCTTCATTCTAAATATATATATATATATATATATATAGGAAGAATGAAAAAATGAGTCGCTGGCGAACTTCTCACAGGTCTGGTATATTATAATCTCGTGTAAACGTTTCGCCCTTCGGGCTTCTTCAGTACACGCTAAAAACTAAAAACTAAAAATACCTGGTACAACTGAACTTGCGCTATTTATACAAAACTATGAACCAAAAGGTGTAAAATGTTTAAAATTACAAAAAAATTTTTTATAAAAAATCACAATAATATGTCATGTAATTGGACAATCCGTGTGATAAGAAATAGTTAGCTCTATTCCGAAAAAGGCGTTAATCACCAGACATCGAAACTAATAATTTACAAGTATTAGTTTCGATGTCTGGTGATTAACGCCTTTTTCGGAATAGAGCTAACTATTTCTTATCTCACGGATTGTCCTCTTGATGTATTTCAACCGCACGTATTACATGACATATTATTGTGATTTTTTATAAAAAAATTTTTTGTAATTTTAAACATTTTACACCTTTTGGTTCATAGTTTTGTATAAATAGCGCAAGTTCAGTTGTACGAGGTATTTTTAGTTTTTAGTTTTTAGCGTGTACTGAAGAAGCCCGAAGGGCGAAACGTTTACACGAGATTATAATATACCAGACCTGTGAGAAGTTCGCCAGCGACTCATTTTTTCATTCTTCCTATTAACTTATCTGAGTCAAGACGTTTTGTATCCTTTTGGATCCTCCTCGCAAGTGGCATCACCGTTGGATACTCAATCTTTATCATTCTACTTATATATATATATATATATATATATATATATATATATATATATATATATATATATATATATATATAACTCCATATATATATAATATATATATATATATATTATATATATATAATGAAATGACGTGATAAATTGATCATCAGCTAAAAGTGCTCAATGGGATTACCAGAGCTTTGAATAGATACGTAGACTTGAACTAGGCCAAAAACATTTATTTGCTACTCCGAGTTTCATGCTTCTCACGAAGCAATCATCAGGCAACTGCCAAAAAGAAGGAATACATGGTGTTTACAGTGATTTTGAAAATGGCGCTGGCGCTGGCGATGGCGCTGAAACATGCGAATTAGTGGGTTGTTATTTATTGTCCTGTCTAACCAAAAAGTATGGCAACAGGATCGGCCTGTATAGAGACGACGGTTTGACAGCTTTTAACTCAAACCCTCAACAGATCGAAAGAATCAAGAAGGGCTTCTGCCAAATTTTCCGTGAAAACGACTTAAAGATCACAGTCGAAGCAAACATCACTAAAGTAAATTTCTTAGACGTCACCCTTGACCTCCAATCTGGAAAGCACTATCCCGACACAAAAGAAGGAAACATCCCACTCTACGTTCACAAGAAATCCAATCACCCCCCATCCATCCTAAAGAACATACCGGAATCCATAAACAAGCGCCTCTCAGAAATTTCTTCCGACAAAGAATCATTTGATAAAGCGAAAGAAACCTACCAAGATGCACTCAACAAGAGCGGCTACATATATAATCTAACCTACAGAAAAACAACTCCAGAAACCAAACACCGCAAGAATAGGCCTAGAAACATCACCTGGTTCAATCCTCCATACAGCCAAAACGTCAAAACAAAAGTTGGAAAGTGTTTCCTCACCTTAATCGGCAAGCACTTCCCAAAATCACACCTTTGCACAGAATTTTCAACCGGAACACTCTCAAAATTAGTTATAGCTGCATGAGCAATGTAAAAACAATTATCTCCAACCAAAATAAAGCCGTCATTAACAAGTCATCAAATCTACCCGCTCAAACTATCAACACTTGCAACTGCCGTGACAAAAGATCCTGCCCTCTAGACGGAAAGTGCAACGTGCGGAATACCATCTATCAAGCAGAGGTCACAACATCTCAGTCAAAGCAAACTTACATCGGTCTTTGCGACACATCATTCAAATCACGTTATAGAAACCACACATGTTCCTTTAGAAATGAACGCTACAGAAATTCCACTGAACTTAGTAAATATGTATGGGGTTTGAAAGACAAGAAAGTCGACTATCACATTAAATGGCGGATTGTTAGGCATGCGAGATCCTATTCAAATGTAACGAAGAAGTGTAATTTATGTCTGTGGGAGAAATACTATATAATTTGTAGACCAGATTTGGCGACCGTTAACAACAGAAATGAGCTTGTAACAAGTTGCAGACATGCAAAGAAATTCCTTCTGAATAGCGTAATTATTTAAGGCTTATTTTTAGCAGCTCAATGGAAACAGTTTGTATTGTTTAACCGTTGCCATGCACCCCAGCCTATAGTGAATTGCTACCGTTATTTTCAAAATCACTGTAAACACCATGTATTCCTTCTTTTTGGCAGTTGCCTGATGATTGCTTCGTGAGAAGCATGAAACTCGGAGTAGCAAATAAATGTTTTTGACCTAGTTCAAGTCTACGTATATATATATATATATATATATATATATATATATATATATATATAGAAACGTGAAAACCTTATCTTTGAGTCGAAGAGTGCTCGACAATCTTGGAGCTTTATAATTACTTGCGTAGGGAAGGAAAAATTAAAACATTAAAACACTACAGAACTGTTTCGAAAGGGCCTGGTGGTCCTCTCTCGTCAGGTGCATAAAACACTGCCTGGCTAACTTTCCTTTTATAAGTTGATGGTTCAAGCATTCCTTATCAAATATTTGGTTGCGTGCCGGCACGCACTCGCCAGTTCGTTCCTTTTGTTCAGGGTGCCTGCTTCCGGTTTACAGATGATGAAAAGGCACCCTGAACAAAATGAACGAACTGGCGAGTGCGTGCCGGCACGCAACCAAATATTTGATAAGGAATGCTTGAACCATCAACTTATAAAAGGAAAGTTAGCCAGGCAGTGTTTTATGCACCTGACGAGAGAGGACCACCAGGCCCTTTGGAAACAGTTCTGTAGTGTTTTAATGTTTTAATTTTTCCTTCCCTACGCAAGTAATTATATATATATATATATATATATATATATATATATATATATATATATATATATATATATATATATATATATATATATATATATATATACGTTTAGAAGAAAGACAACTTCACAGCGTAGCGACTTGAAGTTTCATGTTTAGACAATCATCAGGCTACAGATCTTACATTTGCATTCTAACTCATTTAAAGACCATTCTAATACTCTAGGGGAGCGTGCTATTTTAAGTTCGACAAAAGGTATTTGTTCTTGTGTCTGCATTTAGAAATTAACTCGTTTCTTTTGTTCAGTAGGTGGCGCGTATCTGCTTTTATTATGTACAACTTTTCTGTAAGGCACAGGTCGCATCTCTTTGATCCACATTTGTATGGTGAGGCGAAAGACTCTATTGCCTAGCGTAGCGTGAAATTGATGTTATTATCCTTTAGACTCCAGATATGCCTCGATAACTCCGTCTCACTGCAGTACTTTTTATGCCTGAAGGATTTA
This sequence comes from Montipora capitata, assembly GCA_949126865.1. Classification (NCBI taxonomy): domain Eukaryota; kingdom Metazoa; phylum Cnidaria; class Anthozoa; order Scleractinia; family Acroporidae; genus Montipora; species Montipora capitata. Next base: position 36,449,691 of record OX421448.1, on the reverse strand, counting down.
GCGTGATTGTTGTATCGGGTTTTAAATTCTCCCTCTGACGCTCCGTAGTAGATCTTGGTGTTGTTATCGCTTGTCACTTCGGCTCTGTAGACTATAGACGATGATAGACATTTGCCGTCTAAGGGGCATGATTGCTTGTTTCAATTGCATAGCCGCGCTTCGTTAGGTGTTTTCGTGGCGTTTAATACTTTTGCATTGTGTTGCCTGATACTGCCTGTCATGTTGGTTGTACAGCAGTAGCTAAGCTTGATTGTGTTCGTGTTTAGAATTTTGTGAAGCTTGTGTCCTTTGTGGAAGTGTTTCTTGATCAGGTAGATGAATTTTTTTCCGATGTTGGTCTTGACTTGCAGGTTGTATGGTGGATTGAACCAGAGGATATTGCGTTGACGGTTCCTTTTCCGTTTGCTGTTTTGCTTGGCGGGCTCGTACTTGAAGGTTGCGTTGTGCCCGTTTTCCTTAAACGCCAATTCGTAGACATCTTTGGCTTTGTCGAATTCGTCTTTGTCGCAAGACGGGTCAGATATTCTTTTGTTGACCATTGATGATGGTGGGTGGATGATTCGACCGTGCATTGATGTATGATAGTTTGTTGTTGGGTTTTCTGTAGGGGTAGTACTTTTCTCTCTGTAAATCCAGCGTTACGTCCAGAAAGTCGGTGGAAAATAGGCTCGTTTCGATTGTGATTGAAAGGTTTTCATCTTTGAAGAGAGCAGTTATGCGCTTTCTCAAGCGATCTAGGGTGGGTCCGCTGATGTTGCTAACTACAGCGAGGCCATCGTCTCTGTATAGGCCTATGGACGCTTTGTTGACAAGGGCGGATAGTTTACTTAGGAGGTAAAGCCCTACTAATTCACAGACCTCGGCACCATCGAAGCAACCCATGTCGAACTTAAAAAAGCACGCTCCCCTAGAGTATTAGAATGGTCTTTAAATGAGTTAGAATGCAAATGTAAGATCTGTAGCCTGATGATTGTCTAAACATGAAACTTGAAACTTGAAGTCGCTACGTTGTGAAGTTGTCTTTCTTCTAAACGTTATATTCGCTCTACTTCACGTATTGAGCACTCTGCAGCTAACTGGAACCCCCTACTTGCGCTATATATATATATATATATATATATATATAACTGCAGACAGTACTGTTTCGGCCTTCTGGGCCTCATCAGTGCAGTGCTGATGTCTGGGATGGAGGTTAAGCTTATAAAGCCACCCCAAATGTCCCACACATGTGGTACATCTAAGCCATGCCAGAGCGCTCAAACTAGCGAGCTAGTGAGCATGCGCAATTGCTAGCGGCAATGACTCATCCCAGTAGAGTGCTCAATTTGGACATGAAAGCAAAAGCTTTGTAATGCCATATATATATATGAGAAGAAGAAAGGTGTAGCCATGCCTCGATAGATAATGTAATAAGGAAATAACTTCTTGAGGCATATATGTTTCTAATCGGTTTTATACTTCAACCGTTTCGCCGTTTAGAGCTTCGTCAGTTGCTCTAAACGGCGAAACGTTTGAAGTATAAAACCGATTAGAAACATATATGCCTCAAGAAGTTATTTCCTTATTACATTATCTATCGAGGCATGGCTACACCTTTCTTCTTCTCATATATATATATATATATATATATATATATATATATATATATATATATATATATATATATATATATATATGATGAGAAGAAGAAAGGTGTGGATGGATGTTCCTGTGGAGGATTCCCCAAGAGATATCTCTTGGGGAATCCTCCACAATAAACCAATCTTGTACTTATAAACTTCATTCACTGACAAAGCTCTAAACGGCGAAACGTTTGAAGTATTTAACCGATTAGAAACATATATGCCTCAAGAAGTTATTTCGTTATTACATATATATATATATATATATATATATATATATATATATATATATATATATATGCATTGTATATTATTTACAATTCGTCTCTTTTGTTTGCATGTTTGTTTGATTGCTTTAATTAATTTAATTGTCTATGAACTGGCTGGAAAATCGTGTCGCAACAGTATGTCAACGAAAGAGAATCGAGGGTCCGATGTATCAAAGCAGTATTTATGACCAAGAGAAACCGAATAGCTTTAATTGTGTGAAAACGAATTGATTAAATTGTCCATTGAGATGTGTAGTGTCCTGCATAAATTATAATAATTACGAAATTAGATTGGGTATAACATTATGATTTATGTTGAGTACTCACGAGTGAGCGTTTTAGTAAAGACCATTCGAGGCACCATTTAGTCCTTTAGTCTTCATCTATTGAGTATTCTACAAGATGGTCTGAGATAAATGCGAGAATTACTTCTCACTTTCCTTGAGAAAATTATTTTCACTTGTGGTGATCCAAAACTACAAATGTTGTCCCAGAGCTTATAATTTTTACTAACATAATTTCCTTTAGGCGTTTATTTCAATAGGAGGATTCATTTTCCTATTTCAGTTATACTCAACCCGAATTCTCAATCCAGATTACTTGTATGACACCTACGAATTAAAGCAATGACCCTCTTCCTCTTTGCGTGCCGCATATTTCGTCTTTAATAGCAGGACATCTTCTACAATGCAATTCTTTTAACTAATTAAATAAAAGGCATTGAACTTTTTACGTTATTAAATTATACCCGCTCAATCGGCCACGATTTCTCCAAGTGAAAATATCAGTAGTATTGGGGAGTCAATGCGTGTGAGTGGGCTAAGCCCTGGGGTGAGTTTCTTTGGAAAAATCCGAATTCGAATGTTTGAATCATCCGGTTATGAAAGGATTTTGTTTCTTTACTAAAATCCAAAAATGGATTTGAATCCAATGTATCTTCGATTGTGGTAGGTTTCTTTACTCAAACTTAACACAGACTTCTTTGGACTTATTCATGTAGTCCGTACGTTTCTTTGGGCCGAAATGGTCCGAAAACGTTTGGCAAACAGCTTTCAAGACATAACAATCACCGCCTGAGGGATCATGGTAAGTGTCTTTAGCTTGTCAAGTCGCCTTGGAATGTCTTTCAAGTAAAATAATCTTGTAAATTAGAAAATGGCCCCTGTTATAGAAATAAAAAATCTTCCTCTCGACCGAAAGTTACGTACTAGATAAGTTGAAGAAATTAGCTCGTAAAATCAAGGGTTTTTATCATTGGAGGAAAATCGGCGCGGGTGGTAAATTTAAGTGCTTTTAAACAATATGAATAATAAATGACACTATACAAACTCCTTCCGAACGTGTCTATTTATTATATAGAAAATGGAATGAAGAAAGTGTGATGATACCCGTCTTATTAATGATAGATTATGGTTTCCTATTATTTTAAGCTATTTGTTGATGATCTTAAATTTTTGGCATTTGGCGGTATGCTTTGCAAACACGATGAACAAAAAAGAAGTACCTAACAGAGAGTCGAAGCGTGCATTTCTTAAGGAATAACCCAACCATTAATTAAAAAGCTTAGTTATAAAACGTAAGTTGTCATTGGAAATTTCACTTCAAAAACAGAAATTGATAAAATCTAATCCAATTTTTCTTATTCCTTGAAATACTTCTTAAAATGATTTTTTTTTTCATCTCATGGAATTTTCCGTCATCTTTTTCATTTCATTCAGGAGGCAAA
>OX421448.1:36431074-36438574 GCA_949126865.1 Montipora capitata | reverse complement strand
GAAATAGTTGATATGCACTCAAAAGTGACTGGCAGGGAGTAGAGGCAGAGAGACTGCAATACTTTGAACAAATGAATGCTGTCTTTCACTAGCATTAAGTTGTTCCAGAGGGAAGCACCCCTGTAGCTGAAAATGTTTTTGCCCGAGGTAGAACGACCTTACTCTAGACAAATTCACGGTTTGTAAATGAGGTGCAGTTCCGTGTATGCACTTGAAACCTGATGTAGCTAGTGGTTTCGATGAGAAGTCTAGCATTAGCATCAAAGTTCGAAAAAGTCCAAACCTGGGCTGCAGCTTTTGTAGCTTTTCACGTTAAGTGATACACAGTTTCCCCAGATGAGGTTACAATAATCAAAGTGCGGTTGTATTAATTAAAGCTAGGTAAATAGAATGCAACGTCGCCTGAGGAACGAAATTCCCCACACGCTTGATAACGCTAATTCAATGCAAGACGCAAGCTTTTTTTGTCAGTTTATCGACATGATTACTCCAGTTAAGAATTTCATCGATAAGAACTCCGAGTGATTTAGCGGTGGAAACTCGATTTTTAATCTCGGGGGTTGGTGGATTTGTAAAAGTCGGATAATCTCTGCCTGGAGCCAATCAACACAAATTCAGTTTTTGACTCAGGGTTAGTTTGTCAGCTGCGTAAATTTTTAAACTTAAGTTAACATGAAGGTTATATCTCTATATTGAGACCATTAACAAAGGCACATATTGATTTGTTGTCAGAAAAATATGCATGTTTCTAGCAAATGAAACTTTATTTGATTGAGAAAGTTTTGTATAAGTATGGGCTATGGTCTACACAAGGATACTAAATGCCTGTAGTTATGCTCTGTGATAAAGAGATTTGTGTTCATAGAATAGTAAAGATGGCTCAAACCAATTCACTGTAATAAACCTCAAACTTTGCCTTCTACTTTCATCTTTACAATAATATTCATTGTTGTGATTTATGGATGTGTGAAAGAGGACAGGTGAAGTTAGTTGATGTGAAAAAAAGAGGATGCAGAGGATATGGTTAGATGAGGCAGATGATTCGCTGTGGCGTTCCCCAAAAGGGAACAGCTGACAGGAAAATAATAAGTTGTCCCGTTTCATAACAGTATCTTCTTTTTAACACCAAGTGCCAATCAGCTCCCAGCATTCTGCATGCGTGGAGGAAGCCGTGATAACTATTACTAGTTTAAGTCGTCCATTTGAGGTAATTCATACCTGGGCCAGGTTGTTCGAAAGCCAATTAGCTTAATCCAGGATTAGCAGTCTGAAACTTTTGTTTCATGTTTTCAACTTTTTGGTGAAAGTTTCTTCCTCTAATTTTTGTCTTTCAAGATTGACTTCTTCTATTGTAAAATATTGCCGAATATGAGCATTGAACAGCGTTTGGGAGTAGAAAAATAAACTTGTTGGTTAATTTTTTAATCTGGGATTAGTGTTAATCGGCTTATGAACAACTGGGCCTTGGAGGCAATGTGGCGCAGTGGCTAGGACGAGGCTTGCTTTCAATCAGTCAGCAAACTAATCAATCAATCAATCAATCAATCAATCAATCAATCAATCCATCAATCAATCAATCGCTAATTTATCCACGTAGCGTCCAGTGAGCTAAAAAGGTCGTTCAAAATACGTACGTGCTTAACATCCGGAGATCCCGGATTCAAGACCACACATCGAATTTGATCCTAGTAGTCAGTGGTTCAAGTCTAAGCTGCACTTGTGAATAGCCAACTGGCTGGAGGTAGACCAGTTAACATTCTTAACAGTTGTTGTTGTTGTTACGTTATATCGTTTCGTTGATTGTGTGTCATTGGCCATGAAAAGCTCCTATGCATGTAAGTTCATGAACCTGGTCCATCAAAGTCCGTGGACTTCAGGAGTCAGTGAAATGCACCCTGACCCGCACACGCTGGCGAGATTTCGTTTCCAAAATTCGAAAGGATTGGAATTTGAGAGACTCGCAGGGGTCCTAGACTGCACTTTCTCATCGGCTCTGAATTCTCTCAGGTCCAGAGCGACTTGATGCGGCACTTTGGCTCGGTAACCCCGGGTAGATGTGTCAATAAAGTTTAAAAATTATGAAAAGAAACTCCACGAAATCGCGCAGCAATTAATTAAATTTTAATAATTAGCTTATTGTTTACACTCCCTGACATTCTTGAAAACTTCACGTTTGTTCACTTTTTTCTCACATTGTCAAGCGAGCTTAAATAGGTGATATTTCTCAGTGTACCATGACATTATCTGACCATGTAATTTTCTATAACTGCGATTCAGGCTACAGCTCAATGAGGAACGTAAACAGAAGTAGATAGAGCAGTACTGTTTTCCAACATTGCTGTTTTCCTCCGCATTACGATCTTTGTCAGAATATTCCCTCATCTGGGCCTCTTTTTTTTTCCTGTTTCATCTAGCCAGCAATCTCCTCAATGGCTCTGCTATACTGTCGCAAGTTCTGGGATATATCTTGCATTGAAATTAACCAAGCCTAAGGAACTTTTGACTTCGGACACATAATTCTGTGACAGCACTTAAGGCCGCGTTGAACCTTGGCATATGAAACACACACTTCTCATTGCTTTGGTAAGATCCTTGGGCTTGATTCTAGAATACCCCCTCACTTACATTCAAGTTAAGAAACCTGCTAACGCAGTCCCGCAGCGGTCACATCATTCACTATCGTTATGGCAAACAAAAATGAACCTTTGATTTTATCTTTCACAGTTCAGTTAACTGCACTATTTACGAAATCATGTGAAGAATATAGCACTCGTTTACTGATTAAGCCTAGGCACTGGTTTCAGTGATTAGGCCTAAGCACTCTTGTAAAATTTTAGCTTTCAATTTACCATTCGGTTAACTATACTTTTTACTGCGGACCGCGGTAGCACTTTCCTCAAACACTTAGTCACACTGCGGGACTGCGGACCTCGGTATCTGAAGCATTAATTACGTGCTTTAGTGAGGGTGTATTGTAAATTTGCTCCGGTCTGGTGAACACTTTCTGTAGTCGCTTATCATACTTAGCTGTATCAGGATTATAGAAATGATGTCATCCGAAATGTTGTTTCAATGCAGTCACGTAATACCTGAGGTGAGGAGAGCTTTAGGAGAAACCAACACCCTAGAAAAAAAGTGGGAGGGGGGGGGGGGGGGGGGCTATCAAGCCTTTGTGGGTTGCGAACCTCAGTCTCAGTTAGATCACTTTGGTGATAGCTCCATTTAAAATCCGGATTGGGGAATACATTATCTTCCTACATATCTCAGTTCCAGTACTTCTTAATTATTTCTGAACATGATAAGTGACGAGACCGTGATTAAAAATGGTTAGTTCACTTGTTTAAAGTCTTTCCATGTCCTTCCAGACCGTTATACTTCTACAAACTATATAGCCAAACTATCCAGAAACTTAATTAGTGGAAATGGTGTTTTAGCACCGCGCGAGCGTTTTAAAAAAACGTGAAGATGACAGTTCACCGATGTGCGCTCACTTTTCTTTTACATGAAACTTGACATTTGGTCGTTCCATGTTGCGCATTTCCAGTTTGCTCGTAAAATGTCATCGTTTCGTCCACGTCATAGATCTTAAAGTTCCTTAAAGTTCCGTGTGTTTTAAGCCGCGGCTACACGAGCGATTGTTGTCTCGCGCCGGTGATGCGAATTGTCGCTTGCGCGCCAGGGTGGCTACACTTGTGACAAATTTTGGCGACAAATTGAAGACCACGCGAATCGCATATTTCAAGAGACCCGGCACTATAAACAGACATTCATCCTTTAATTTCATTGGCTAAATACTCTTTAATCGCGTCGCAAGCGCGGGCAAAAAGTTGCAGGGTGGCTACACGAGCAACTATGTCTTCGATTTTGTCCTGAAAATTTCAACTCTGGCGACTTTATTCATGCGATTTTTTCGCCTGTCGTGTCGCATGTTCAAGGGTGGCTACACATGTGATTTTCATCTCACGCTGGCGACGCAACAAAGTTTCAAAAATCGCATCACCAGCGCGAGCAAAAAATCGCTCGTGTAGCCGCAGCCTTACTGAAATGAGTAGTAAGGCTAGAATTGGTTTTAAGCATCCTTTATTCAATCGACAAAAGGTTATTAAAATCTAAGACTCCAAAGTCCTCCCTCCCTCGCTTAATGTGCCCAAAAACGTAGCCAACAATAAAACACTCATGACACTCGGTAAAACATTTATTGAAAAGAATGAATCATGACGCTTTCATGCAACAATGCTGGACAATTCAAAATGAATTTTACACAACACAAGCCGATGGGAGATGACCCTTACATCGCCTCTTATTCCTACTTTGAAATCAGACCATTTCTTCACGTTACCCTGCCCCACATGGCACGATTCCGACATTTTCAAGATTTCACTCTGTTCCAGATATTGAGGCCCGTCAGTTCTCCAACGTAATTTTGATTTTGGTCAAAGCTGCCACCAAACGAATCTTGGTCTTCGTTTTATAACCAGACTTCAACCTCAATCCACGTGCTCGCACGATACCATCTTTGTAAAGTTTCCACGAGCCATCCGTGCTCTCCCATGTGGTACAAACATGATGCCAGTTACCGTCATTCACAGACACACCGCTATTTCTGCAGAAAAGATTTTAAAATATAATTGAATTTTACACGCAAATGCTGACTAGTTAACATTGCCACAACACGGTTTACATAATAAAATTAATGAGTTGACTGGCTGAATTCAAAGGCTATATCACAAACTAAGCAATGTGTGCCTAGTTGTAAGTCGTGTGTTTTCTCACTTAATGCGGAAAATTAAAGGAGAGCAGAAAAGCTTTGCATCTGCCCAAGACTTATAATTCAATCCATGACTTGATGCCGGATATCAGGGATCTCTGCGTTATCTTCTCTTAACTCGCACCTTGGTTTTCTGACTTGCGACAGAAATGATGGAGTGATCCTTGCACCTTGAAAATCAACGTGATTGTCATAATATCAAGAAACCTGAAAAAAAAATCCATTCAGGGCTCCAAGGGGGTTCCATATCATGAGCTTTTCGATAACGGTAAAATGTCACATTAACTAAGTCTAAAAAGCCAAATCTGTTGAGAAGTAATTGGTATTTACCTAGCTGAATTTAACTGCTTCGATTTTTCACGGTTTCAAGTTGTTTCCTCAGGAGGTCGATGTCTTGTTTGAGTTGTTTGTTTGCCTCGCACAAGTTGCACTTATCACCTCCCACGGCCACGTTTATCGTTGGATTACAGTGACAAGCAGATGGAGTAAGATCGTTGGATTTGTGTGCTTCGGAAGAAGAAACAAACACAACGGCTAGAAACAGGAAAGAAAGCCCAACATTTGCCATCCTTTCGCTTGATAAAGAGAGCAACCGCAGAGAAGTACACTGCTCGGCGCACTGCGTAAGCAAGAATGGCAAAATTGATACTTCCTGGGATCAGAAATACAGGGTCGAACTGGGGATGAGGCAATCAGGCAAACAGCCAATCTACTAAGACCGTCAATCGTGTCTTTCTGCGAAATGATTTTTAATGGACGGGGTCCATTTTCTGACGCATATTCAAGTGCAGGTCGGTATCATTCATGTCTGCATAGGTCTGCATACCAATTTTTTTCAAAATAATTGAATGGGGTTTTTGTTTCCACTTGTATAAAGGCTAGCTATAAGTAAATGTGAGCTTCCCACAAGCACGAACTGAAAGAAATATTACGGCACTGAATTCAGTTTTTCATTACTTATGAAAAAAAAAAAAAGAAACACGTCAACTGAAACCGTCTACAAAGCCAAATACCGTGGCTATCGTCGTAGGAAGACCTTAGACAGCAATGACCAGAACCAGGTTGCTGACCAGCGGTTTTCGTTAAAACAATAGGTTGCTTGGGGTACTCAGTCTCGCGGGCTCAGAAAACCTGTTGGTGGTCATTGTTATTTAAGGTTTTCATCGTGTGCTATGGTGACACGGTGGGGTGGAAGAAGCCATGCTCGGAATGAGATACCGCAGCACCAATTTGTCCATTAAAAAAATCCTTATTTTCTCAAACTTCGCTGATTCTTAAGAATGAAAGGCACATTTCCCTAGGAAACACCTAACGTGATTAGCCTACGTGTAGCCATACCCATTCCCCGCGGGAAACCCCTTTTCTTAGATAGATGGGTGGGTACGCTTACACGTGGACTACATCATGACAATAACATGTTTATTCACGTCTTGCAGGTGACTGCATTCCTGATACCTGATCAGTACACTTGATGATAGACAGGCCAGAAAACGAGCGTCGTGCAAAATATGTTCTGCATCACAGGCAGACAACCCTAGGGATTAGAGGCCACGCGACGTCAACTTATTTGATACGGTTATCGATCTCTTACGGTTGAACCCTGTTAATTCAAAGTCGCAAAGGAAAGAGAAAATAGTTCGAATTAGCGGGTGTTCGATATAACCGGTTCAGCATAAAACATTGCTGAACATATCATGATGCTGTTAGGCCTTTTACGTTATAATTACCTAAAAATGTCACAATATTATTATTACTATTATTTCAATTAGAAGAAAGATGGTATTTTTATCCGCAAATCTAGAAGAGTAGAGAGGAATTCTATATCTAAGGTCTTTCCCACCAGAAATCTATGTTTCAGGACACTATGATTGTGGTTTATTTTTGGGACAGGTAGATATTGTGCAACTCGAATCGTGTGCAACGGACAAAGACAATTGTGTGAAATTTCAGCCATCTCCTCCCTCACCCTAGGGGCGCGGGGGAGAGAATTTCTGAATTGTCTCTCCTGCGCCCCTTACGGTTAGGGAGGAGACGGCTGAAATTTCAGACCACATAGACAATTATGACAGTTTGTTTTGATAGCGTCTGAAGTTTGTCAAACACCTTTTTAAAAGACCTCGAAATAGAAGGGTATAAATTCAAGTCCATGAGAATTACTTCGAATAAGAGGGAATTTAGCCTGCTTGCAGGCGGTAATTTGTGATTCGGTCGCCATATTGTGTGAAAGATCTGAGACGAGTGGCCCCGTCGTTTTGTCACCCGACCCAGACCTATCCCACCCGCTTCCAATAGTCTTTATTTATTTATTTTTTAATTTTTATTAAACTTTTATTTATTAAATTTCATTTTTACAGTAGAAATAAAATAAAATAACACAGTAAAATAGATTAACACATAAAAAGAATATTATAGCACTTTAAGGACTACAATAGATAAACAAATAAATGCTAGGCGCTACTGATTTAAAAATTTTAACATGGCAGTATTGACATAAGGTAGGTAAATTAATTTGTCCTATTAAGACGTTGGTGGTGGCAAAAGTTCTGGAACAAAATCCTTTAATATAAGGCATTTCCATTTGTCATTAAGGAGCTTGTCAGTTTTGTCTTTTATTGCGATGTATCTTTCAGTCATTATGTTCTCTCGAAGTTGTCTTAAACAGTGAGAAAAGTAAAGTTTGTTCATTCAAGTTACATTTGTAAATAAAGTATTTTGCCACCAGCAAAGCCAAA
>OX421448.1:36413574-36418574 GCA_949126865.1 Montipora capitata | reverse complement strand
CAAGAGGTCCATTGCTCTCAAGAAACTACTGATAAATGGACTTGTGAGTGGGGTTATAAAGCGCTCTTCAGCTGCTGCAGCAGCAACAAAGCAGGGGTTGGTATTCTTTTCAACAATAACTTCAATTGTCAGATCCACAAGGTTTTCTCGGATCCGAATGGTCGCTTTTTAATATGTGATATCGTTGCTGATAGCAAGCGTCTGACTGTGGCTAACATCTACGCTCCGAATGAAGACGATCCAAACTTCTTTCAGGTTTTCTTCGATCATTTATCAAACTTTAAATGTGAGGAAATTATAATTGGTGGGGACTTTAACTTAGTTCTTGAAGTTGAAAAGGATAAGAGGGGTGGCCTTGCCAGAACACACAAGAATGCCTTAAAAGTGATTCAAGACTTCTCTGAAAATCTTGGTTTGATTGATATTTGGAGACTTTTCAACCCGGAGACCAAGAGATATACTTGGCGACAAAACCAACCAGTCATACACTGTCGACTTGATTTTTTTCTAGTCAGTGAATCATCCTTATGTGATGTGACCCATGCAGATATTCTTCCTGGCTTCAAAACGGATCATTCGATGATTACTCTTAATGTAGCTTTACACTCGAACCCTAGAGGCAAAGGTTTTTGGAAATTGAACACGTCTCTTCTAAGCGAAATGAGATATGTCCAAGAAATTAAAACAGTAATTGAAAACACTGTGAACCAATACAAAGATGACATCTCGGTGAACCCAGCCCTACTCTGGGAGATGATCAAATTAAAGGTGCGAGAGAAATCAATATCCTATGCTGCTTACAAAAACGTGACAACAAGAAAACGTGAAGAAATGTTGGAACGCGAAATCGCTTTTTTAGAGAAACATATAGACAATTCAAGCAATGGTAACCCCTCATACCATATTGTTGCAGAAAGAATTTTTACCTTAAAGAAAGAACTGGAAAACATCTTTGAGTATCGGACCAAAGGTGCAATTATTAGGTCAAAGTCGCAATGGTACAACGAGGGCGAAAGGAACTCTGCATACTTTCTAAATCTTGAAAAAAGGCACTGTAAACAAGGAACAATTAGTCAATTAAAAATTAATGACACTGATTTCGTCACCACAGATAGAGATATCTTATCTGAATGTACCGCTTTCTACAAAAACCTTTATACGTCAAAAAAACCCGACAGCCTCCAGTCTACATTCTTCTCTGAAGTGAACTCCACTTCTTTGTCGAATGAAGAACAAATTTTATGTGAAGGCCCCTTAACTCAAACGGAATGTCTTGAAGCCCTGAAGAAGATGGAGTCCGACAAAACGCCAGGAACAGATGGACTTCCTGCCGAATTTTATAAAGTTTTTTGGAAAGACATTTCTCCTTTTTTAATTCCGGCACTCAACTATGCTTTAGATTCTGGCTGCCTTTCAGTGACGCAAAGACGAGGGGTGATTAAACTAATTCCAAAAAAAGATGCGGAACTGTACTTCATCAAAAATTGGAGACCTATTACCCTTTTGAATACTGACTACAAAATCGCAGCAAAATCTATTGCAAACCGAATTAAACTAATACTTCCAAACCTTATCAATCATGATCAAACAGGATTCTTGAAAGACAGATTCATAGGCGAAAATATCAGACTTATCGACTCTATTATCCAATACGCCACAGAAAAGAATATCCCGGGCCTATTACTTTTTATTGACTTTGAAAAGGCATTTGATTCTCTCGAATGGTCCTTCATACATGACACACTAAGTTTCTACGGATTTGGTGCTTCATTGATTAACTGGGTGAAAACCCTGTATAGTAATACTGAAAGCTGCATTCTGAATAATGGATGGGCACGTAATTTTTTTGAGATTCAACGAGGTGTTAGGCAAGGCTGCCCGCTCTCACCTTATTTATTTATCCTATCAGCAGAGGTGCTTGCCATGGCAATTAGAAAAAATACTAATATAAAGGGAATCTCTGTAAATAATGTGGAAATTAAGTTAAGTCAGTATGCCGATGACACAACACTTATATTAGACGGGTCACGCGAATCTCTTTTTTCATCCCTCGCAATGCTTGACGATTTCAGCAAAGTCTCTGGCCTCAGACTCAATGATAAGAAAACTGAAGCTCTATGGATCGGCGCAAGTGTTGGAAATGATAAAATTTTGTTATCAGGAAAAGAACTCAAATGGCCAAAAGACAAGGTTAAATCCCTAGGTCTATGGATTTCAACAGATCCCGAACTATCTGCCTCCTTAAACTACAATGAGAAACTTGAAAAAGTTAAAGAAATCCTGAGATGCTGGAAATACCGCCGACTCACATTGCTAGGGAAAATCACTGTTATCAAATCACTAGTGGTCTCCCAATTAGTCTACCTGCTCTCACCTCTTCGCTCAAACTACAGAGTTTTAAACGAAATAAATGACTTACTCTACACTTTTCTATGGAATGGCAAAGGAGACAAGATAAAACGGAAGGTAATGATCAACGATTTCGGTGATGGTGGCTTAAAAATGATTGATATAAGTTCCTTCCATAAATCCCTCAAAATGACATGGATTAAAAAATACTTGGATAACAATAACAAGGGAAAATGGAAAATTTTTTTCGATATAACCCTCCAAAAATATGGTTGTCAAAACTTTTTTTCCTACAACCTTAATGTTAAGGACATCTTATCGAAAATAACAACTTCGGATGGCTTTTTAAAAGAAGTATTAGAAATTTGGGCAGAAGTTAACTTTGAACCAGAAATAGCATCGAAAAATCACTTTCTGGACCAACAACTTTGGCATAACTCCTTAATAAAGATAGCCAACAAGACAATTTTTTTTCAAAATTGGTTCAATAAGGGAATAACTCGGGTGAAGCATCTTTTAGGATCGGACAACAACTTTCTCTCGCTAAATGATTTTCGCTGTAAGTATGAAATTGACCCTCGCCCTCTCAGCTTCTACGGATTAATATCCGCTGTTAAGTCTATTCGGATCGATTCAAATTTTCAAGATCTACAGAACACCGACCACGAAAAGGAGCCACTTACAACAAGAATTTTACAAGCCAAAAAAGCAACTACCTTAATATATAAAAAATTGATCAGTATCAAGAGCTTAACCCCCGAGCCAAGTCAAAAAAAATGGCTACAGGATTGTGACCTACCAACAAATGACAACATAAATTGGACTGCTGCTTATATTTTAGCTAAACAATGCACAAAGAGCACTAAGCTAATAGAGTTCCAGTTTAAACTCTTACATAGACGCGTATCAACCAATAACTTCTTATTTAGAATAGGTCTAAAGGGCGATGAAAACTGCAGCTTTTGTCTCACCTCCTCTGAGTCACTTATTCATCTTTTTTGGACGTGCAGCCACACATCTCACTTTTGGAATAAACTTACTGAATGGCTAATAAACCTAAATGTACTTCCTAGGGATTATGCTTTGACAAATACTACTGCTTTGGGTCTGAGGCCAGATATCTCTCAATTCGCACTTCTTATAAATTATTGCTTTCTCTTAGCACGATATCACATATGGCTCGCTAAGACAAAGGAAGGCCATCCAAACCTTACACATTTCATACGCACTTTAAAATCACGATATGAAATAGAAATAAAAAGTGGAGACACAAAGAAATGGAAACCTCTTGCAGGATATATGAGGATCTAAATAATATTAGTATATTTCTTCACCTATCTGTATTTTATCTCCTACCCATTAGTTTTCTTTCAAATCTCCTGTCAGGTGCATATCTTACATTACCTGTAGTGAACCACATGCCTTTACCCTGTTTTTGATGCCTCCATAGTGCAACTTCAAGCTGTAATGATAATTATCTATTTTTCTTCTTTTTTTCTTTGCCCTTTGTCGTCACTGCATGTGTTAGTAGTACTGTCTCCACTGTATTTGTTAGTCGTGTAGATTTGTTAGTCGTCGTAATTCAAACACGGTTAAAATTAGAGTAATATCATGTAAATAGAGCTAGTGCTGTAAGTAGTCAGTGTACTGTTCGTAAGCATTGTATTCTCTTGTATTGTTGCAAATAAAAAAAAAAAAAAAAAAAAAAAAAAAAGAAAAAAAAAAAAAAAAAGTATCACCACAGAAGACAAGAACAACATTCAAAAACCTTATTCCGCGCAAAAAGTAGGTTCTGGAGGTAATTTTGAGAGTGGAAATCAAGTTTACGGCAAACGATAAATACAATCTCACGAGGCATGGTATATTTAATTAAGTTAACACAACAGAAGGACGCTAACCTCATTTTTATACGACAATGCTTTACTATTGCTATCAAACCAGTTAAGTTCGCATATTACAAAACATGATGAATTCATAAAGGCCACCTTTTCCAGCGAAATAATTTTTGAAACAAACAACATATTTGCTATTAGAGGCAATCTTTCTTTCAAAAAATTCTTGGCTGTCACATTTCCAATTTTTTTTTACCTGAAGACTGTGCAGAGAACAGAGATCACAGATCCACTTAAGGTGTTCGATTCCTTCTCTGTCTTTGTTGAACCCATAAGTTACCAGAGAATTTTCCATTTGGTTTTCAGTGTTCTACATAACAGCACACTTGGTAAAATATTAGAAATAAAGCTCACTTTGATTTCGGCTTGACGGGCGATAGTTGTCGTCGAAGTCTATTACTCGTCGCTTTTAAGATTCCAGATATTTATTTTTCACCACCTGTCTTATTTATGCAATTGATATTCCGTTCTTGAGGTCCATAAGGGTATATTTTGTTTAAAGATGCACTAACACGCCATGCGCGTTACAATGACTTTCGACGCCATTGGAAGATTAATTATCAAATGTTCTCCTTTGTGCACCAGGGAAATCTACGCATTACCCCAGCCCCCTCAAACCTAACAAAATATGCACAGAAGACTCTATGCACAAAGACACCACTTAGCCCGGGAGTGACAGGCAAGACTTTTACTGATAGGGAGAAAAATAAAACTAGACGCTCCATGAGCGTACACTGGGTTGCCTGTGGTACGAAGGTA
>OX421448.1:36383574-36408574 GCA_949126865.1 Montipora capitata | reverse complement strand
CCTTTATCCAGGCGATTTGTCATAATTTGAAAAACGTCGGGCCGACTTTTTTCAAGATTACCCAAATGTAATCCGTTTCAATCTGGTACATTTATGTCCATCCATGCTTCTCTTTCCTTTTGCAGTATTTTTTCTTTGTGTCGTTCAACAGTTTTAAGTGGTTCTTGCAATGTTTCATCCTAAATTTTTGGGCATTTTGGGAAAAAAGGAAAGCAAAGCAACATATCAAGTGTCAAGTCGTTCTAGTGCTAATTGGGGATAGTGTAAACTGAAATTAACAATTAACGCAAATCAAATCGAGTGTTCTCATCACTGCGCCATCACTGCACCCCAATCATGGATTATAACATTTTGAGTGACGTATCCCCTTTAAAGAAGAAACGAGTGAGTTTCATTTCACTCAAGAGCGTGTTTTGCCTCTTTGAATTGAATTTATTACCAAAGCTTTAAAAAGTAAAAGACCTCAAAACGGGACTCGACATAACAAAATAATTCAATGCGTGAACGTGTGAGCCAAAGGGCCATTGCTGGCATGACGTGTGGGTGACCCCACAAACGGTCTACATCACCCTCCTACCCCCCCTCTCCCCCACTTTAAAAAAAGTACTGGAACGCTGCAGTTCAATACCACCCAACTCAGTGTCTTCTTTAAGAAAATAACACAAACAGCGGTGATAAACTTTGTATTCCACCGCAGTTTTATAAAACTTGGCGTTTCGTATGCTAGTCAACACACATTTTCAAAAGTGACCGTTACAATTTTTGAAAACTATATATATATCGTAAACGTTAGGGGTCTGGAACCTAGACTGAGAAAAATGATCTGCAGCAGTACGTGTCTAGACGTACCTAACACGTACCACAGTCAACTCAGTTTACGCTCATGGAGCGTCTAGTAGTATATTATAACACAAAGTACTCCATATAATTGATGCTGCCGCAGTGAGCGAGCCTGAAGTGAACGAACACGTTTCACCATGTTGCACCTGTGAACGAGAAAAAGAACCCCTTCAAAACGGAAGCCGGGAAGAAGAAAAAGAAAATTCAATGGAAATTGCAAAAATAAAAGTGCTGGAGGCCCTTTTATCCAGGCTCAGTAGTCTATTTTAACCAGAAGAAATACCACCAGCAGAGATAGAGCTGCCCATTAATTGTGGTAAACCAACAAGACTGGGGATAAGAAAGGCAATCCAGTCTTTGAAGAATGTTAGGGCAGCTGGACAGGACGAGGTTCCTGCAGAAGCCCTAAAGGTAGACATCGGCACCTCCACTGAAGCTCTCTACAGACTATTTGAGACCTATCACCTTTCATGTTTCTTTTTGTTATAGACTGGATCTGTTGAGGACCTCCACTGAAGAAGCAAAGAATGGAATTTAGTGGACCTTTGGTCACAGCTGGAGGACTTACACTTCGCCGATGATCTGGCCCTTCTTTCACGTAACCATGAACAGATGCAAAGCAAGACCACTGAACTGGCAGCAGTATAAAAAAATAGGACTGAAGATCAACAGGGGTAAATCAAACGTTATGAGGATCAACACCATCAAAGAGCAGCTCCATAGGCCTCCAGTATTCGAATCATCTTTGCTTTATGAATAGAGTCAAAAGCCTTTTTGAAATCAATGAATGTGATAACTGCAGATAGGTTGTTCAACTGTTTTTCTCTGTATTGCAATTTCTTGGCATATCTTTGGAAGCTCTGATAAGGTTGCATGATGCCTGGAGGACCTATGACTAGAACAGAAACGAAAGGAGAGAGAAAGAGAACGACAACGACAAAACAGAATATCAGTAATAGCTCATACTTAGTTAAAGAAGTTACTCCACAAATTCTTTCATTGGGCACTAAACCGTTTGTTATTTTTACGGGTGCGTTATAAAGTGGATGCATATTTGGTTTACCCTTATGTTATAAACACGTAATTGCAATGAGCTCTCGTAAAATTAGGGGTAAATCTGACAAGCTTGTGTTTTCAGAAGTTTGTTTAAAGCATATAAAGGTAATTTACTCAGCAGATCTTGTTTGAAGTTCGTCTTTTCTTGGTTGCATTGCCGTATTTTGCCGATTCTTTTTCCAACCCAAGCTGGCGTGTTTCAATGACATACATCAAAATGTGAATAATCTCGTTTTCAGAGATAAAGTGGAATAAAGTACACCAGTAAAACCCTTTTTTGACCTTCAACTTTTTTTATGGTTTCTAATTTTAGCGTGATTCCGATTTACTGGCTATTGACAGTTGACTCTAAAATGGCCTTTTTCCTTTCCCATTCGCTCGCTGAGGGTTTACTTGTGCGCAATTGCGTAAATGAAATAGATTTTTACAGAGAAATAGAGGAATTGAAAGGCCACCTAAAGAAAAAAGACTCACAAATTGTTATTTAGAAGATGATTTTTACAACAAGGCCAAAGATTTCTTAAAAGAAAAACAGAGAAGCAACCTCGCCTTTCAGGAAACGAGGATCAATCTAAGCCAAACTATTAACAAAATGGGCGCCGTGGGCGCCTCTTGCTGACATTCTGCCTGTAGTGCTATTCTTTCTCTCTTTTTTTTTTCTTTCTTTCTTTCTTATTTTTTCGCTCGCGATAAACCTGGTATTCTGAATTTTCTTGCGTTCCCGTTCTTCCACCGGTGTGATGTCCAGAGATTCGTATATACGGACTGCTTCCTAACGGCCTCGTTGAGTACAAACGCCTTTCCCAAATAAAGCCGTTACTGTCGCGTGTGCGAGAGTACTATATTGACGTAACCAAGCTTTTCTGGGAGACCATTCCCCGTTAACTAATTGCTCAGGAGATTTTTCGCTTTCGGAATTTGCGAAAATGATGCAAGATAAATGAGAGCCGGGTTCTCCTCTTTCTTTACACCCAGCCACTCTTTTCCTTCACGTCTCGCCCTTGCCTTCGCGTGGGCATCTTGGTCTCCCAAGATGCATCTGGATGCTCTAACCACACGAAGCGACAGGAGACTTCGGGGAGCAAGAATTATAGCTGGGTTTTGACTAGAATTTTAGTGTCCCTGTAGTCTCCCAGTCAAATCAACATAAATTAACTTTTTACTTTTTACGATTCTCAAGGAAAGAAGACCTCATTGGTGTCTTTAATTTTAAACAGAACAGTTTCATGCGGATCACAAGCATGCCTGACGGAAGAGACCGGGAAAACTGGCCAGTCATGTGGTGGAAGAAGGGCAAGGTGTTCATGTGACGGCGTATGCAAGGCTGAAGAATTTTAAGGCCCTCGTGCACTGATTTTACAGTCTTGCCCTGGATATTCATGATACTAAAAATTAAATATATCAGTAAAATTTCGCGGTGTATCGGTGTCAAAATGCTTTTATTAGCTTAATGAGACATCGCTTGGCGTTGAACAGAGTAAAATCTATAAGTGTGAATATTAATTGGCATTTATGGCAATGAAAGGGTTAAATAATCACAACCCGATTGATCATCCTTAGAACATCAAAGTTATTCGGTGGGTTTCGATGATTCTTTAGTCATGGTTAGGATTAGCGTTTGATGAGATTTTTTCCATGACAGAAGCCTGCGTAGTTCTTTTTGTAAATTGGTGCGCTGTTTATCCACTTTTCCGCGGCACCAATTTACGAAGTAAGTCAGCTGAATTTCAAAAACGCGAATGCATGTGTACGCGAATGAATTAATATGCAGCACGGGCGTTTCGGGCTTTCAGACTTTTAACTCGTGTTTTGCATTTACAATAAGCTGCTTTTAAACGTTTAAATTTTAAGCTCGTGAGTAAATGACGTCACTTTTCCCTGCATGGATCCAACTCTCTGAGGTCCAATCGGTCAGTTTCGAACGTGAGTAATGGCGGACCGTGAAATCCAAAACTTACACTCAAAGTAAACAGCCTTTGCAAATTAAAATCAAAGCTCAAAATTTTGTTAGTCAAGTGTTAAGCAATCACTCTTTTAAAATCTGAAGAAAAAAAGGAAGTGATTTTTTGATTATATTAGCTCTTTAAACATAAGACGCATAAACACGTCAGAAAAAAGGAATCGTGACTATTTTCTTGCGCATATACATGTGATCGTGTAGCGTTCATGAGGGAGGAAACCGGGGAAGGATAAAAGGAAGTCTTTCGCTTTTCTAGTGGCAGCGAAAAGTCGAGAAAATTAGGTCCAAACCTTCTCCGATTCAGAAGCTCATTGTGCTTGCGTATACTGATGAAACAAGTGTGAACATTGCTCTGCGTATTTCTTATGTTTAGTTATGGTTGTAAGTTAACGTGTAAACCTAGCAAAATGCAGCACATGGAAACACAAGTAGAAAAAAAATGCTTTCCATGCGGCGGCAATATTTGTGGTGATATCCACGAAGATTCTTATAGGGCAGACTACTGGTCAGTGAAAAACGTTTACGCTTGAATGGGGATGCGGCCACTGCCCTCCGGTTTCCCTGTATTTTTTAGTTTCTTCTATTAATCGTTTTTTGAGGAAGTGCGGTCTCGCTGGAGTGTCTTCAGCTCCCTCTTGCTAAGTGTTCCCAGGGAACAAACACGAGTTGATCCACAATCATTTATTAGGAAAATTGGGATTTGTCAGACTCACCCATTGAGTCATAATTAGAGGAAGACTTTTTCCTGCTGTAAAGGATACTCAGGGGCTTTTTTTTCTCAAAACGACAGGGGTTAGTATCAGTGCTGATCATTAACCAGCCTACATCGTTTCCACAGCCAGCGTCATACTCCTTGGATATTCTCAAAAGAGCGATCAGAACCCGCATCGATTGCTGAAGAGCAAATTTCTGCAGACTTGAAGTATTTTTGAGATCATTCCACGTGGCGAAATTGAGATTTTCCTTGCTAAACCATGCAACATTATCATTAACGGCATTAAACTTGAGAGAATGCACTTTTTGACTATCCTTAGAAGCTGAAGTTTGGAACTATAGCTAATGGCTTGGCTGAAATAACAGAAACCTAGAACTGCAGAAGAACTTGGAATTTACATGTACAGGCGAGGAAAGGACCCCTTGTTGGGGGTAAATATGCTTCTTTTTGTCGTGGTTAGGGCTTTAAACAAGCAAAAAAGGATGAAGGTTCAACTGGTCAGAAACAGGTTCAAGGGACGGTGATGCATAACCCCTCTAATGTTAGAATTGGGAAACCCCCCCCCCCCCTCCCATTCTAGGAAATTAATGTTAATTTGGACATTACTTGTTTCAAATGCCCGCGGGAAAAAAGGACACATGTCGTTTAATTGTGGAAAATAACCATGCACAACTTTATTGTGTATGATGCCATTTCCCCCGTGCAACGTTAAAGGACTGATAGTGGGTAAACCTGCAGAGATGGTAGTAGATTCTGGGTGCACAAGAACCTCAGTTCATAAGAAGTGTGCAAGCGATGATTCCCTAACTGCAGAGGAAATTACAGTATTAACAGCAGCGGGCGAACGACTTGTGATGCTCCTTGCCTGGGTCAAATTAAAGAGCGAGTAGGGTAGGTATAGGGAATTAGTTGGGGGTACCAGACAAGTTACCTGGCGATTGTCTTTTTGGAAGGTCGTCGTTCGGTCAGACTCTTTCGAGGAAAAATGAAAAATGTTCTGGAACAGGGGGAGAAAAACATATCGGCCAACGAAATTGAAAATAATGAAGCTTTCGTTCTGACTCGGCATCAGAAAGCGCTGGAAGATGCTCAGAAGCGAGCAGACTAACTGGTTGGGAAAACTCGCTTGCCATGAAGAACTTATCCCAGAAAGAGCCAAAGAAAGACTTAGTCGACGGGTCGGGGCTTTGCAGATCGAGAGTCGGCAGAGATAGAAGACACAACGACAAAGAATGAATCCTATAGGAGTGAAGTTCTCCGGGTTGGGCATACCATCCCTCTAGCTGGTCATATTGGAAGTACAAAAACTTTAAATCGCATAGCAGCATATTTTTTTTTTGGCCTGGCCTGCATTTTGATGTTCGTAAGTATTGTGCGACCTGTCCATAATGACAGTTAGTAGCACGAAAGATAAAATCTCACAGCCCCCCCCCCCCCCCCCCTAAAACCTGTTGAACCTGAAACAGAGCCTTTCCGGAAAATAGCCGTCGATATTGTCTGGGAATTGCCACGGACAACCACAGGGTACAAATATATCCTAACCATAGTTGATTATGCAAGGCGTTATACCAGTCAAAATACCAGTTCGAGAGCGATTCCAGATGCCCTCTTACAGTATTTTTCTAGGATAGGTATCCCAGAGGAGCTGGTTTCGGATCAAAGATCTAATTTCGTGGGCAAATTAATGGCGCAACTGTATGAACAGCTCGGAATTTCTAAGATAAAGACGTAAGTCTACCATCCAGAAGCAAACGGGTTGGTTGAGCGATTTAATGGAATGTTGAAATTGATGCTCAGGAAATTTGCCTGAGAACAGGTGAAAAACTGGGACAAGTTCCTTCCATATTTACTCTTTGCTCACAGAGAGGTCCCATGTGAATTGACAGAATATTCCCCTTTTGAATTATTGTATGGCCGTTCTGTGAGAGGACCACCCGCTATGATCAAGGAAACGTGGGTGGGCGAAAATCCCCATGAGAAAGGTCTCGTGAGCCATGTGTTTGAGATGAGGAGACGACTGGTGACGATGCAACGTACCGCACGTGAACATTTGGAGAAATCTCAAAGAAAACAAAAGCGTTTGTATGATATTAGTAGTTGCAAAAGGCGCCTGCAAGTGGGTGATAAGGCCTTAG
Source organism: Montipora capitata (assembly GCA_949126865.1). NCBI lineage: Eukaryota > Metazoa > Cnidaria > Anthozoa > Scleractinia > Acroporidae > Montipora > Montipora capitata. The sequence continues at coordinate 36,401,868 of OX421448.1, read as the reverse complement.
TCTTCCTATCCATCCCTGGAAGCAAGCTGGAAGTCTATTGGCAGGGCCTATATCGGGTCACTAAGGTTTTAAACGAAGGGCTCAACTGCGAATTGGTCACTGGTAAGACCCACAAACAGTTCCGAACATACCACATCAATCTCCTCAGAAAATGACAAAATCGAGACGAAATAGCCGCTCTTGTAATGCCAGAGTCCCCGAATATGCCATTGCCACATGAACAAAATATCCCTTTAATTGCAACTAAAGAAACCTGGCACGACGTTGTGATTTCGCATGAACTAAACAAACCTCAGAAAGAACAAGTGGAATATTTTTTCAAGAGTTCGCTGATGTGTTCTCAGGAATGCCAAATTTAACAAATGCAGCCACTCATCAGATTGACAGAGGTGACCTATTCGACCTTATACTATACCACAAAGATAGGAAAACGATCTAGACATGGAAATTGAGAAGAAGCTGGACATGGGCATAATTCGTCCTTCAAAAGGCCCATGGGCTTCCCCAGTTATTATCGTTTCGAAGCCTGATGGCACAATCCGTTTCTGTGTAGATTGTAGAAACTTGAACAACATTACTAAAATGGATTAGTACCAAATTCCATCAACGGAAAAAATGATAGAAAAAGTTCGCCTCAGCTAACTTTATAACCAAAGCTTGACTTCACAAAGGGATACTGGCAGGTTCCCTTGGAGACATCTGTCATAGAAAAATCGGCTTTCATAACGTCTAAGGGTCTGCATGATTTCCTGGTAGTGCCCTTCGGTATGAAGACCGCACCAGCACCTTTCAACGGATGATGTCGGATGTGGTATTAAAGGGCTTGAATTTTGCAGATGCTCATATCGACGACGTTGAAAGAGATCCCCCCCCCCCCCCCCCTTTACTTACACAACATCTGTTTGAGCTGCACAAAGTTCTTGAACGTCTTCGACAGTACTGTTTAAACGCACGTCCATCTAAGTGAAAAATCACCATGAAAACGGTTGATGTTGTGGGCCATCGGGAATGCGGAGGTAGTATTGAACCCAGGAGAGCACTTACTCAAACCATTCTTACGTATCCCAGGCCTGAAACCAAGAAACAGGTAAGATACGCTCTTGGGTTGTTCAATCGTTCAATCGTTAGGCTATTAGTCTTCCCCCAGGGGGCTTTTCAGGACTAATTTACAATGCTTTGTGGGGGACTTTAGCCAGACTGCTTGTTACGCAGTATACAATTAATTTTATGGAAGTGAACGATGGCCCCCGTCCAGATAAGGTTAGACCAAAACACCGAGGACTACGTCCCCTACTCTTATCGAACAGTGAGTGGGGTCTTTAACGTCCCATACTATTTAATTTCCAACAAAGGTTATGAGAAGGGACCTCCGGTTTACAATCCTTATCCGAGAAGACTTGAAAGTCTAACCATTTGCAGATGTAATTACAAAGGCACCACATTCTCCTCAGTTAAGACCCTGAGTGTTGGTCCGGCCGGAGTCGAACTCACGACCTCCCGCATGACAGCCCGATGCTCAACCAACTGAGCCACCGCTGCGCGGTGGTTGGTTGGATATTATCGGAAATGTATTCCTAATTTTTTTAGAGCGAGCAGCCACCCTTAAAGCTTTAACGAGAGGAAGAAATCCTTCAAAAGTGCTTTGGCTTGATATTCACGAGCACGCATTTCTCGATTTAAAAAAGGCCTTCCAAACCCCACCGGTTTTACGTCCCCCAAATTGGAATGAGGAGTTTATTTTACAAATTGATGCTTCGGATAGAGGACTCGGGGCTATTCTGTGCATGCCAGAAAGATAAGAACGGTGAGGAACACCCTATAGCCTTTGCAAATAGGAAATTACTGATTAGAGAGCAGAGTCTTAGCACCACTGAAAAGGAATGTCTAGGAATTGTGTGGGAAGTTGAGTTATTTAGGTATTATCTTTTTGGTAGGACTTTCAAATTGCAGACCAACCATAATCCTCTAATTTGGCTCAACCAGCTACGAGACAAGACCAAGAAGCTGCTGAGGTAGAGTATCATGCTTTAAGAGTATGCCAAGAGCACGCCAACGTTGATGCCCTTAGCATAGTATTGAACCCATCATATATAGTTTTCTTACGCCACCCCTTTTTGTAAATATACTTCTTTTTCTATTTTTGTGTTACCCACCCCCAAAACTAGACTAATTTAGGGGGGAGGTGTCACGGAAAAATTCCCTTATCGCATATATGTCTTCTTCTTCTTCTATTTTTATTTAAACCATTGCATCATAGTTGTTAGTGTTACTAACATCGTTTATTATCTTGTAGTTAACGTATATTGTTATGTAGAATGTTATTGTAACACTATTGTAGTCTGTAGGAAAAATTAAGAATGCATTTTAAGTGTTAATTTGCGAGCGAAGGATAGGTGACAGGGTGTTGGTCCAAGTTATATATACCAGGGCAAAACGTTGGTTGTATAAGTGGCGCAAGGTTGACGCATGTAGGAAACGCACAAGGAAAGGTTTTAACACGAAGGTCTGAGGGAAAAGGAAAAGACCGAGAGCTGAGTGTATCCCTGCTAACTAAAGAGATATTAGCGGGAGCTGGACGGAAATTTTGAAGACAAAACCCATTTGTCAGCTGCTGGAAGAAAATAAGTCACAGGAAGAAAGTAAGGCGCTAAGTTTGAGAAACGAGAGAAGAAACTGGTCAAAGAAAGAGAACTGAGGAACCACAGTAGAAGTAGGCGTCGAGGTGTGGAGAAATTGACCCCGAAACTGAATTGCTGTTGGTTTGTTAAAGAGCTGGACTGCTGGTTTGTTGAAATACTGAACTGTTAGCTTAATTTTATTCAAAGGTTTTAGTGAGTGGTAAAAGTATTATTGTCTTTTTCCTGTTAATTAAGATTATTAGAAACTTAGTAGACCTGAATACAAGTGATCATCCTTAGAAAAACCAATGAAAGTTATTTGCTGGCTTTCAATGATCGTTTGATGAGATTTTTTTTCGTGACAGAAGGCTACGTAGCTCTTTCTATAAATTGGTGTGCTGTTTATCCACTTCTACACGGCACCAATTTATGAAGTAAATCAGCTAAATTGAACAATAAACAAATGTAAAAGTTTGCCAAAGGTGCGACTTGCATTATATGTACGCAAGTTTTTGTTATGAAAAGGAACGACGTCAGCGGATGAACACAGCAAAAACATCAGCTAGGTCCATGTCTGTGAAAAGAAAATAGATAACAGTTGCATTGTTACTCGATAAAGGAATGTAGATTTATAACGAACGCAAGTAAAATACATGAGCGCAGTTAACTCCAGAGTCCCATAAGTAATTTTTGAAACAATCATCAGGCATCCTTTACCCCATTTGACTTTTTAAGACAAACTTACGATACTTAAAACATAAAAAGCATATAAACATCAGAAAAAGGAATCGAGACTATTTTCTTGCACATGTACAAGTGATCGTGTCGCGAACCGTTACCGTGTATAAAGGCATGGCCAAACGCTCGCAACATTTCAACGCAACATCTTGCATGATGTTGCGACATGAGTTGAACGGGCTGGCCAAACACACGCAACATTTTCAACATTTTCAACGCAAAATGTCGATGTTTATGTGCCCCAACCCCAGGCGCGCAACAAAGTGGACCTAGCGCGCATACCTCAGTGCAACAAAGTTGCATGAACGTGGCCAAACGAGTACAACATCATACAAGATCCAAAATGTTGCACGAAAAAATTGACCGTTTTCAAATTTGATCCAACACAATTTGATCCAATCACAGCGGAGCATCCTGCTTAATTAAAAGGTGACGCGTAACCAGTCGACCTCATCGCCTGATGAAGACTAGCAGTATGCAGTCGAAACGTTGTGATCTACATCACAAGTGACCACATCATGAGACAAACGAGAATACTTTATTATTGTTGATCCAACATGTTGCAACATATCACAACATATCGCAACACATCGCAACACGGTGGACAAACGTATGCAACATGTCGCAATTGTGCGAAACCAATGTTTGCGAGATGTTGCGTTGAAATGTTGCGTTCGTTTGGCCAGGCCTTAACAAAAAGTCACTAGTTTTTCTGGTGGCAGCGAGTTAAGAATTAGGGACGGAATAACAAAGGGGGGATGCCGCCACTACTGATCTTTTTTCGAGTGGTATTTCCTCCAAAGCGGGGTGAGGGAGGTGCGGTAACGCTGGAGTTCCTTCAGCCCCTTCCTGCTGAATCCCCCAGGGAACAAACACGAGTCGATCCAGAAATTTTTAGATGCAAAATTGGGATTTGTCAGACTCACCCGGTGAGCTATACAGGGACAAAGAAGTCGTCTTGCTGAAAAGGATGCTCAGAGAATTTTTGTTTTCAAAAGGACATGGGTTAGTATGTTTGCTGATCATTAACCAGCCTTCATCCCTTTCACAGGTATCGTACTTCTTGGATATCTCAAAAGAGCGATCAGAACCCCCATCGATTGGTTGAAGAGCAAAGTGCCGCAGATTTGATTCCTTTTTGAGGTCATCCCACGTTGAAAAATTGAGATTTTCCTTGGAAAACCATGCGGCACTGTCATTAACGGCATTGAAGTTGAGAGAATGCACTTCTTGACGATCTTTGTAGATTGCAACACGAACCTGCAAAGTGATTGCAAGAACAACTTGAGTAAAAGATGTTGGGGGTTTTCAATTGGCTGGCGTGGAATCAGCACCAAAGGTAATTACTTTACCCAGTCACAACATATACCGAAAAAAAGGAAATGATCTAATTATAATCAAAAGCCATGCAACTCCGCCAGCTAAAGTTTCCGGGCTGAGCAGGACTTGATGATTTCTCAACGCAGCAGCGAGAGTTGAGATTACGTAAAAACTTCCAAGTTTTGTTAAATAGACAAAGTAAAAGATGGATGTCCAAAACTTTGGACGTCTTCTTGGATTGAATGTTTTTCCAGGTATTTAGACCTTGCATATGCTACATGACGAAATGGGCGTCCAATGTTTCGATAATTAAAGCGACAGTTCTCCCAACGTCGCAAGACTTTCAAGATTAGTTTTCGAACCAGCGAATACGTCATGCAGGTACGCTGCATTGACCAAGAATCTTTTCTGGTCAAGAAGCAGCACAATAGAATTGTTCGGGATGGCGATACAGGAAGTTGAGAGATGTCGTAAAAAGGCTGTATGATATCTTAATTTTCCTTAAAAAAAATTGTTCTCCTACCTGCTTGGGATTAAACGTATTCCAGTTTTTAGAAAGTACCAGACGGCTTTTATAGTGTCCAGCAAAAGTTGAAGATGTATCCAGGGCGGCCCTCACATTCTCAGAATGTGTGTCTGGTGATTTCCACAACTCCGCAACGTACAAAGGCGTTGCGTTTGCAACAACTTTAAATACCATCGTCCAACCTGCAATTATCAGTAATAAAAGTCATCTATGTCACTGGAAAACAAAAAAACGTTCAGAAATGATTTACGCCCGACGACCAAGTTAGTCATTTGCATAAATGGGTCTGTTCCTGAGGTGATTTTTTGTTCACTTTTTCTAAGACATTTTTTTTTCTCCAAATTTCAATATAAAGCAGTTTGCAATGTTAAAGGCGGGGGTATACCTATCCTGGGTACCAGAGGTTTTTTCTCGCTTAAAGACATGACCGACACCGGAAATTGCGCAAGAAAACCTCTGGCACCCAGGGTATAGGGTATACCCAAATTTCACTAAAAATTGCTATTTTTTTTTTTTACTCTGATTTTGCATCTTTTAAGGGTAGTAGCCAAAACGCGGGGCCGGGGTCGGGGTCGAGGTCGGGGTCGGGGTGCCTTTTTTTTCCCAATTTTTTTCTTGTTTCAATTTTTGTCGTTATTCTCCTGTACTGTTGTTTTCGAATGACCGGCATCTGCCCTTCATTTATGGTGGAAATTAGATAAAAATATTAAGGAACTTACGGAAGCTATAAAAAATTCTTAAGGGACGTCTCAGTTTTTTTTCGCGAAGTCGGACTTTGTTTTTTTTGTTTTAAAATCGAAGTTGGTTTTTGCGAGCATCTGACTTAGTCTTACCGAAAATCGGAGTTTGTTTTTTGAAATTAAGATAATTTCCGAAAATGCTGAAATTGGCTGGAGTTTATGAAATATACGCCAACTGCCAGAAACACTGATGCGGGGAGACTCGCTGAGCTCCACACTTTAAAATAGCATTGTAATGTTTACTTCTTTAGGAAAAAAAACGGGATGATCGTCACGCAGTCACGCTATATTCTGTTTCGTTTTAAGTGTATTGCGGAGAAGGCTTTTAAGAAGTAAACATTAAAATGTGGTTTTAAAATGTGGAGCTCAGCGAGTGTTCAGTGTCTCTAGGAGTTAGCGTATATTCCCTAGAAAAACTCCAATTTCAGTCTGAAATTCTCGTAATTCGAAAAAACAAACAAAGATGTCCCTTTCGTAGCTTCTGTATGTTCCATATTTTTTGACTAATTTCCACCATAAATGAAGGAAAGATGCCATCAAGGAGAGCAGCTTCTGTGCACCCACAGGGAAGAAGCTCTAAGAGAAGCTGAAGGCTTCTAAAATGATTGTAGAAGCCTCAAGTATTACACTTTGAAAAAGAGGGTCATTACTGTGGCATAATTAATGAGAAAGTCAATTTGTAACAATAACTTTTACTTTGAAGTCATTTTTCTCCTTGCGCATGTTTTTAGTCTTCAGGAAAAGATATCTCAAGATCGATTTATCCAATTGATATGATATTTTCAGGGCTTGTTGCTGTCAATAATGTTTCTTATGGCAGTTATGGAGTAAAATGTGCCTTGAATTGTTTGGGTGAAATTTACTGAATCATTATTTTTTCATGGTTTTATTATTTCTCAAATCTCTATGCTTAAAACAACCAGCAATCTGTATTCATTAAAAAAGCATGAAAGCCTTTCAATTTGGTCAATTCTAGCAGGAGATATCTTCTCAAGTGAGCCTTGGTTCCACCCAGCAGGTAATCCAATAAACTGTTTGGTATAAGATTGCAATTACCTCTTCAGGCATAAAATATATTTTTTCATATTCCTTACTCCATAAGCTTTGTAGAAATGTATGGTTTCCTATAGTTTCAAGTCAAATCTTGGCTGTTAAAATTTGTTGAAAAAATACCCTTTTTTTGGGTGTACCCCCGCCTACCCCGGATAGAGACATGCATGTGTCTAGCTTGATCGTGCGGCAAACTTGTTAACTTCACGCACGTAGCGCGCACCGATAAAAGCGAAATCTAAAGATCCAAAGGCAAACTATTTGTCTAATTTTGCTAAAATTTCTCTTTTGTGAAACTGTTTGAGGGCCGTTGGATTTAAGCAATTACACAAGGAGTTTGAATTTCCCATGTGTCAATAGATAGAAGATTGGGCTTATATATTGTAGCGCAAGGTTGAGCTGTATTTTGCATTGCCCACTGAAAACGAGAGTAAAAGTTATCGAGTACCTCCTCCATCGCTTGTCTGATCACAGTAAACAGGAAAATGTCCGAAGCTGTCGTTCAGTCGAATATCATAGATTCCGGTAACTTTTGGATTTGGAACTTTGGAGCAGCCAGTGACTAAAAAAAGAAAATATCATAGAAGAGGAACAAGGTTTCGTTGCAAAACTAACGACAATTTTGCGTGGAATGATAGGACATTTGCATGATGACGCCATTTGACTACAAGTCCCAGAATCCTTCAGGTTTTGCTTGCCTCATGCATTAGAGCTATTGGTATTTTTACCCCGCTGGGAATACAAAACTTAAATATGAAAAGAAAAACAAACTGAATTCTGGTAGTTGTGGTCAAATGAGGCTATCGTGAAAGTTGCCCATTCTTGAATGATTACCCTCATCCGGTCTTTTACTTGACACCTACTTGCATAGTAATGAATGAAAAGGACGCTATTAGCTATTAATGCATGCAAATTTTGCCCTTTCTGGCAAATTGGTGATCATATGAAAAGACTGAAAGAAATGTAAGGATCGCTTCACTCTTTGGTCTATAACCCGCACTTCAAATGTAAGTGATATTTCGTATATGCAATCGCATGGGCCCGAGGGAAATTAAGGATTAATTACACGCGCATTTTCAAGGTTGTCACAAAATTACCCGAGTCGCGAAGCGACGTGGGCAATTTGGAGCCCTTGCATGGAAAATACAAGTGAAATTAAACCTTCATTGCACGAGGGCACAATACGATTACATGCTTATCATGCACATAAAGGGCAAAATTATTGAGGGAAGCCCGTTCAATGCCACGACAAATGACAATTAACCTAATATTCTTTCATTAGGTTAAAGTCCAATTCAATTAATCGACGTTGTCAACAAAAATAGAGCTGAATTTTATTAAACTGTATTTTACATGTGTACAAAAAGCAGTTTATTCAGAGTCAGAATCTGGAAGAAGATTCTCTTGTAACTTCGCTTGCTCTGGATAAGCAACAGTTGACCAATCAGGATCAAGTAATCATACCCTCTTGATTACCAAGTGCCCTCGGGATTAAGATGAAAAATGCCCTCCGTCTCAACCAATCAGCATTCAGTAATTTTGCCCCGTATGTGATCATTTAATTTATCAAATCCTTCACGGGAACGCATGAGCCCAACAAATTGACTTTCTCTCAAATGGGTGGCTTCATAGTTCGGTTTGGTAGAACATTGCACGGGCATCGTAAAAGGTCATGGGTTCGAATCTCGTTGGTGACTGTTACTAAATTGCCCAACTGTGTGCGAGGATCACTTCTCCATTTCATATATAACCCGCAATTAAATTACATATTTATTTCATTAACCGCGTCCTTCACGGGAGCACATGAGCCCAACAAATTGACCTGCCACCAACTGTGTGCTTCATAAATCAGTTGGTAGAGCAATGCACCGGTATCGCAGAGGTCATGGGTTTGCATCCCGTTGGAGACTCCTGTTTTTTTCAGGTGTCCATAAGCAACAATTGCTTTAAAAATTGTCCAGATTAGCGCAAGGATCAGTTCACTCTTTCCTTTCATAAAAAGAGACTCCAGTGATAGCTTTGTATCACCCCTGATGAAGGCACCAGCCGGGAGTTTCGAAACGTTCGTCCTTTAAATTGTACCTTTTCAAGCTACGTTTATAATTCTCGAGACCATCGGCCCGTTTCTCGAAAGTCCCGAAACTTTTCGCGGCATTTTTGGGTGTCACAATTCCTTTTGTATCTCAAGAACGGAGAGGATTTAAGTCGTCAAACTTCACAGACATATTTCTTTTAGTTAGCTTGAAATCATGTTAAAACGTCGGCTTTCCAAAGCAAGCGGTTGGCAGTTTCACAAATGGCTTTTCGGGACTTTTGAGAAACTGGCCCCAGAGTAGCATCAAAGTGCTGCACCTCTGAGGATCAGGAGAAGAAATTAGGAGGAGCACGCTAATTACTTTTTATTTTAATCATTGACTTTTAGGAAATTTCCACTATTTCAATATGAATAAGGCTGCCCTATTTTCATTAGCCCTTATGCTTATTCGGGGCAGCCTGCACGTACTCTTTTTAAAGAGTATTTTAAGAGTATAGGCTATCTAATGAAATATCATGAATCTCAGTACGGAAATATTAAAATATTAAACTCCTGTATTGAGATAATGACAACGCCTAATATATTCACTCGGTCTTGCTGGAGGAAGCATTTTTGAGCCGGAAAAAACAGTAATGCCCTTATAACATATTTATGTAATTATTTTTTGAGCCACTGACGCTGTTAGGATGATTGATGCCGTATATAGGTGCCTACTTGTTTGAGGTGTCTAATGGTGAGGCCCATTAAATTTCATTGAGCATGCGTTAAAAATTTAAATGTTCGGTGTCCGTCACGCGTGACCAGGCACAAAATAAAAACAAACTGGTGAGGGCAAGGATCTCAGGGATATACACACCAACCATAACTCTAAGAAAAATGACCATTCTAAATTAGTTTCTAGAACTAAATATTGCTATAGCAATAAAATAAACGAAAGTTTAGACCTAATCACTGAAATGGGCACTTCTTCGACTTAATCTGTAAAATGAGAGTTTAACCTAGGGGAGTCGTGTTGGGTATAGCCATGAGATCTTTCCCAGGTGAGATATTTTCGAAAAACTCTGGCAAACACACAACAACCAAGGAATCATGTCAGTGAAAACTCTAGATAGTTTATACTTTATACTTTTAAATTGCTATTTCATTTTTTACTGAAAATTTTTTAGGTTTCTGGCAGACTGGTTCCTGTAACCGACATGCAGGGGAAATACTCATGGGAATTTCGACGGTTCAAAATTGCCACAAGGTTGTAAACTTCAAAAATATTGAAGAAGCCTTGGAGATTGATTATGCGCAAAGGTTAAAGAAACAGGTTTGACAAGTTGAAACTGGACTGACTCATCCATTTTTTTTGGAGATCGGCGGATCAAGGAATGTGCAGGCCACGAGCAGAGTCTTCTTTCCTCTTCCCGACTTATCTAGGAAGATCGAAAGAGACTCTGCTCGCAGGGTAGTACAAACGCAAGCATCAACGCAAGCACAAGCGCGCTCATTTCATCGTGAAAATGGGCCTGAGGCAAGCATAAGCACAAGCTCAAGGATCAAAAATTTTCCTTTTCCTTGTGCTTGAGCTTCAGTATTCTTGCGTTCTCTTGCGTTTTGTGAAAACGGGACGTATAACGCAAGCACAACGGGAACTGTGATGTTCGTTCGACGAAAAAGACCGGCCCCAGATTCTACTAGCAGAGGCGCGTTATTAGCGAGATCATGGAACTAGTGAATCTTTATCTCTGCGTCATTTGCTTGTTCTTGTGTTATGGTTCGTTTTCACTTGACACGAATCTCTTGTGCTTGCGCTTGTGCTTGCGTCGCTAGTGGAAACCAGGCTTAAGACCCTGAAAAAGTTCTTTTGAGGTTCGTAGAGTTGTATGGTATAGTATTTCAATAAACCAATGCTACTCGAACAGGAAACACATCAAAATGCATTGTTGTGATGTGTAGTGCGGTTTTCATGTTACATCATGATGGTTGTGCCACTTGCTGCAATGTCACGCCGGCCAACTCTTACTAAATTAGATTTAAGTGTTATTTTCTCTTTTTTTATGCCAACTCGTTGAAAAAACGTCAAATGAGCGAAATCTGAGCGGAGTCTGGGGTATGTTCTTGGCATATTATTAAAATTCTGGTTAATCAGACTCAAGATTCTTACAAGAAGGTTCATCATTGATAAAAGTACATCTTAATAAGATGTCTGAACAACAGCTGCTGATTTTTTCGACAAGCTATGATCTCGACAAACTGGCAAAAATCTCATCCCCAAATAAAATATTGAGTAAGGTTTACCTACCCAGATCCTCACAATGCTTTCCAGTATATCCCTTTTCACATTTACAGTAGTGGGTATTATCTGTTGCGTTGATAGCACATTTTCCGTGCGGAGAACACAAATTTCCATAGCATTCATTCTGTGAAGTGTAAAAGCACATTACGTGTGAAAAATCTAGGACCTTAAAAGTATCGCAGACGAATGCTGCTGATGTGTTGCCGGCGAGGCATGTAACAATGCACGGCATTCATATGCAAATGAGTGGCCATTCATAGGCTACGATCTGACAAAACGACAGAAAACTACAATCACGTAACTTTTCCGTGATCATAAATGAATGTGTTTTGTTGGCAAAATGATTGAAAAAATATCACGAAACATTACAAAACAAGAGGCTACGGGAAGCCTACACTTTGTTCGAAGGATTTTTAGCCGACTTCCTTTACGTTCACAGTATTTCAGTGGGTTTTTACTAGGTTGCCAAACCCAGTCGGAACCTGCGTTTCATTTGTTGGTTTTACTTTTTAATTTTTTTTTCGTTTTTTTTTCTGTGTCGGTAAAACTCTTGCCTGTCTCTCCCCTGCTAAGTGGTGTCTTTGTGCACAGAGCCTTCTGCGCGTATTTTTTTAGGATCGAGAGGGTAGTGGGAAACGCGTAGATTTCTCTGGTGGACACAGTAGAATGATTAACTTAACCGAAAGTCATGTAACGCGAATGGCGTTTTAGTGGATCTTTAAACAAAATATACCATTATGGAGCTCAATAATGGAAAGTAAATTGGATATTGAACAAGACAGGCGGTGGAATCTTAAAAGGGACGAGTAATGGACTTCGACAACAATCTGTCGCCCGTTGAGCCGTAATCAAAGTGAGCTGTAGTTCTAATATTGTACAAGTGTGGTGTTTTGTACAACACTGAAATCAAATGGAAAATTCTCAAGTAACTTATGGGTTTAACAAAGACAGAGAAGGAATTGAAAAGCTTGGATCTGTGATCTCTTTTGTCTGGCTTATGTGTTTGTACTCAATTCGGGTAACAATTTGAAATTTCACTAATTCTTGTTTGTCAAAAATTATTTGAAAGAAAGCTTGTTGCCCATTCTTTGCTTGATAATTCAAGTAAAGGGTTTGATGCTGAACACTGGTGGGAAATTTATTTAGTTGCGTTTTTGACACGGAGTGTAATTTGACACGATTGACTTTCTTGTCTTCACGTACGTAATGAAATAGTAAGGGTTTTCTGCCTCTTATAGCAAATATGTTGTTTGTTTCAAAAAGTATTTCGCTGGAAAAGGTGGCCTTTATGAATTCATCATGTTGTGTAATATGCAAGCTCAACTGGATAGTTTTTATGGCAATAGTAAAGCATTTTCGTGTCAAAATAAGGTAAGCGTCTTTCTGTTGTGTTAACTTAATTAAATATAAATATACCATGCTGCGTAAACTTGATTTCTACTCTCAAAATTACCTCCAGAACCTACTTTTTGCGTAGAATAACCTTTCAGAATGATGTTCTTGTCTTCTGTGGTGATACTTGAAGATTCGGCAACATTTTGTGAAAAAATATTTATAACGGGTCACACGCGCAAGTTGATCGCCCGAACTTCCCCTATTATATGCATAACATCCACTTGGCCTTTTGACATCCCATTGAAAAAAACTCGTAAAATATTCGCGGATCGGTCGATTTCTCTAAAAAATTTGAAAGGATGATTGCTAACGAATATAGAAAGATTTTCCCAAGGTTTGTAGTGCACACTAGTACATAGCGCGTTGCCTCTAATAGAAACTTTGATATCTAGGAAAGCCAATGAAGTTTCCGAAATTTCCCAGGTATATTTAAGAGCCGGATGAAAAGAGTTGACGGAGGTTATAAATTGATCGAGTTCTTCTCTGCTGGATGAAATAGCGCCGATGCAGTCGTCGATGTAGCGGCCGTAGAGTTCAGGTTTGGGGCCGTCGTACTGATTAAAAAATTGGTGTTCAACATATCCTACAAAAAGATTGGCATAGCTAGGTCCCATTCTTGTGCCCATCGCTACACCATTAATTTGTTTGTAATAGTTGCCGGCGAATGAAAAACAGTTAAGCGTTAAAACTAGTTCGGCAAGGCGGAGGAGCGTTTCCGAGTTAGGTTCTTTGACAGTGCGTTGATCGAAAAAGTGTTTGAGTGCTTGAAGACCGTCGCTATTAGGAATGACTGTATATAGAGATGTAATGTCCATGGTGAAAATAAGTTTGTCTTGGCCGGAGAAATTGAAATCGCGGAAAATTTGTAGTGCGTGTGTACTGTCTTTAATGTATGATGGCAAAGATTTGACGATAGGCGTCATAATCCTGTCTAAGTAGCTAGAAATGAGTTCGGTGGGGCAACTACAGGCAGAAACGATAGGGCGACCTGGGTTGTTGGGTTTGTGAATTTTAGGCAAGAAGTAAATGCACGAAGTTCTAGGGGTGTTGATGATGAGATTAGTGGCAGTGTCCGGTAATGCTTGATTAACTATAAGATTTTGAATGGTGTCTTTCACAAGTTTTTGATTTTTGGAAGTGAGATCTTTAGGGATTTTGGCATAAAACGAGGTATCCGAAAGTTGCCGCAAAGCTTCTTTTTGGTAAAGGTCGGACCGCCAAACAACTACCGCGCCGCCTTTGTCGGCCGATTTGACAACTATGTCGTTGCGTTTACTAAGATTTTTAAGAGCCGCCCACTCTTCCGAGGAAAGGTTGGAAAATTTAGTGTTGCGATTGAATTTAAGTTTGTGAATGTCGTGACGGCATTTTTTGGTGAAAAAATCTAAAGAGGCAAATTGTCCCTCTGGGGGAGTCCATTTGGATTTGCGAACTAGAAGTGTTTCAAAAATATCTTTATTAGAAGTGTCCGAATCGTCCTCTTTGTCGTGAAAAAAGGCTTTTAATTGAACGCGGCGAAGGAATTTTTCAACATCTTGCTTAATAGAAAATTCGTTGGTGCGTTTGGTAATAGGGACAAAATTTAGGCCCTTACTGAGAACAGATTTCTCTGAGTCAGTAAGGGGAAGATTTTCTGGAATTGTAATTACGGTATTATGACTATGCAATGTAGTGTCGTCGGTAATTTGCGGACCTATTAACTGTTGAAGTTTTAGAGTCTTGCTTTGGTGTAAATGGTCAAACAGTCCAGAATTAAGTTGTCGGATTTTAGCGCGAATCGATTGTAGTTGTTTGGCGGTCCGACCTTTACCAAAAAGAAGCTTTGCGGCAACTTTCGGATACCTCGTTTTATGCCAAAATCCCTAAAGATCTCACTTCCAAAAATCAAAAACTTGTGAAAGACACCATTCAAAATCTTATAGTTAATCAAGCATTACCGGACACTGCCACTAATCTCATCATCAACACCCCTAGAACTTCGTGCATTTACTTCTTGCCTAAAATTCACAAACCCAACAACCCAGGTCGCCCTATCGTTTCTGCCTGTAGTTGCCCCACCGAACTCATTTCTAGCTACTTAGACAGGATTATGACGCCTATCGTCAAATCTTTGCCATCATACATTAAAGACAGTACACACGCACTACAAATTTTCCGCGATTTCAATTTCTCCGGCCAAGACAAACTTATTTTCACCATGGACATTACATCTCTATATACAGTCATTCCTAATAGCGAAGGTCTTCAAGCACTCAAACACTTTTTCGATCAACGCACTGTCAAAGAACCTAACTCGGAAACGCTCCTCCGCCTTGCCGAACTAGTTTTAACGCTTAACTGTTTTTCATTCGCCGGCAACTATTACAAACAAATTAATGGTGTAGCGATGGGCACAAGAATGGGACCTAGCTTTACCAATCTTTTTGTAGGATATGTTGAACACCAATTTTTTAATCAGTACGACGGCCCCAAACCTGAACTCTACGGCCGCTACATCGACGACTGCATCGGCGCTATTTCATCCAGCAGAGAAGAACTCGATCAATTTATAACCTCCGTCAACTCTTTTCATCCGGCTCTTAAATATACCTGGGAAATTTCGGAAACTTCATTGGCTTTCCTAGATATCAAAGTTTCTATTAGAGGCAACGCGCTATGTACTAGTGTGCACTACAAACCTACTGATTCACACAGTTATTTGTTGTATTCATCGTCATATCCATCACATGTCAAGAACTCCATTCCTTATTCTCAATTTCTTAGACTTCGACGTCTATGTAGTGATGACTCCGATTTTTTCAGCAAATCAGAGGAGATGTGCCAGTTCTTCGAAAAACGTGGCTATCCTGTCTCTGTGGTCAAAGCGGGCCATCATCGCGCTCAACAATTTGATCGACAGTCATCACTACAAACGTCACAAAAAGATAAGAATGACAGAATTCCATTCACCCTCACTTTCCATCCTCATAATCACGCAGTCAAAAGCATCATTCTTAGTAATTTTAAATTACTCCAAAATGATCCCGAGACTGGTAGAATCTTTTCGCAACCTCCACTTATTTCATTCAAGCGCGACAAAAACGTAGGCAACTTTTTAGTTAGAAGCGCGCTCAAAACTAACGAGCAACCCGGCACTTTCAAATGCGCGCGCTCACGATGCAATACTTGTCGTTTCATTGTTAACACTAGCAAGATATCGGGACCTAAGCGATCTGTTCAGATCACCGATCGTTTCACATGTACCTCCGCAAATGTCATTTATTGCATAACCTGTACGTTATGCAATAAATTATACATTGGTGAGACAGGTAGACGACTAGGTGACCGATTCCGCGAACACCTTCGCGATGTTGAGAAGAATGACAAGGATGCATCTAAGCCAGTCGCTCGCCATTTTAATCTGCCTAACCACTCCAAAAAACACATGGCAGTCTGCGGCCTTTCCCTACATCTAGGTACGACGGAAAGCCGCAAGAATCTGGAACAAAAATTCATCTTTCAAATCGGCACCCTTAATCCTCACGGTATTAACGAACGCTTTTCATTTAACTAATATATTCCTATTTTCACGTTGCCATGTTACCACCAATAGCGTAGCTCCTACTCTACTATAAAAACTACACGTAACCCATAATCCCTCGATTCGCTCTGACGAAGGGCTAACGCTCGAAACGTCATCTTTTAGAATCTCTGTACGGTGGCCAATTTACATTATCAACTCCGTTGATAAAACCAAATTTTTGTCTATTACATGTATGTCTTCTTAGTTTATACGGACTATTACGCCATACAACTAAATCCGAAATCATTGCGGGCATATTATCGCTGGTTATGTTATAGATTAGTTTGACAAGACTTCGTCTATACACGTCATAAATCGAGTCCCATTGTGTGAGTTCCATAACTTGTACTGATGGTGTGTCTCGCGGCAAATTAAAAATTAGCCTTCCGGCACGACAGTGCAGGGCTTGCAGGGATTTGATATAATCCAGGTTGTTACAGTTCCCCCAGATAGCGATGCCGTATGTCACTGAAGGGAGAATCACCTTAAAGTATAGGTCAAGAAGTGATTTTCTCTTAAGAAAATAACACTTTTTTAATAAGTTTAATTTTTTGACAAAGTTGTTCCTTAATTCCTTAAGATGATTCGCCCAAGTAAGCTTTCTGTCGATAGTAAGCCCGGTGTAGATGTAATTATAAAGACAGCACTTTCTCCTCAGTTATTTAAAGACCCTGAGTGTTGGTCCGGTTGGAGTTGAACTCACGACCTCCCGCGTGACAGCCCGGTGCTCAACCAACTGAGCCACCGGTGCGCGGTGAATGTTTTATGGTTAGAGGAAAGGGATATATTGTCAGGCAAATGATGTAATGTCATGACACTCAAAATTCGCAAAAAGCGTGACTGTCATGTAAACAATCTTCGCACTACTAAGTCGTAGCAATAAATTGAATTAACCAGGAAGTTAAATAAATAGTGTTGCCTTCCCAAATAAACTTTAGTTTACACTACAATGACAAAATCATTTGTCAGAGAGAAAAAAATCCTGTCTCCTCGCGTATCACATTTCAACGCACGTATGCAAATTTGTAAACTCATTTTCACCGCGTCCCGATTCCCGCGAGCTTTTTCGTCTTTCAAATATTAACAAAAATATTATTTCTCGTCAAGCGTTGCATCTTTTATGTTCAAATAACCGCTTAAAATAGACTTTTAAACGATCTATCCGCAGATATTTTTTCATAATTTAATATTCTTTGTCAAAATTTGCACAACATTCAAAACTCAAAAATAGCAACGAACGCAACAAATTTAGTCACATTTACCTCTTCGTCGAATTCTCATGCTTAACACTATTCTATTCGTTGGCAATCATCCATTCAAATTTCAGACAAATCCACCGGTCTGCGAATATTTTACGATTTTTTTTCAATGGGATGTTATGCATAATCGGGCAAGTTCGGGCGATCAAGTTGCGCGTGTGACCCGTTATAGGTATTTTTTCACAAAATGTTCCACAGTATGACCACAGAAGAAAGGGGAACATCATTCTGAAAGGTTATTCTACGCAAAAGGTAGGTTCTGGAGGTAATTTTGAGAGTGGAAATGAAGTTAACACAACACAAAGACGCTAACCTCATTTTGACACGAAAATGCTTTACTATTGCCATAAAACTGACTATCCAGTTAAGCTCGCATATTACAAAACATCATGAATTCATAAATGCCAGCTTTTCCAGCGAAAATGTTTTCCGGCGAACCAGACTCAATCGTGACAAATTACCATACGCAATTGCAAAAAAAATAGATTTTAGGAACAAACCCTTTCCATGAAGAACCTTTTCCTTGAATAATGAAGCACAAAATAGACGACAAGTTTTCCTTCAAATAATTCTTGGCTGTCACATTTCCAATTATTTTTTTTACCTGAAGACTGTGCAGAGTTGAATACAAGTAAATACAAATAGCCAGACAACAGAGATCACAGATCCACTTAAGGTGTTTCACCGCCTGTCTTGTTTATCCAATTGACGTTCCATGCTTGAGCTTCATAAGGGTATATTTTGTTTAAAGATGCACTAAAACGTTATGC
>OX421448.1:36363574-36378574 GCA_949126865.1 Montipora capitata | reverse complement strand
GCAATAGGAGGTTTCATGCGAGGTCATCGCCGCCATGTTGGTGGACGAAAACAAAAGATCTCTCATTAGCTTCTTTTGTTTGTCCACCAGAAGTCGTACATTTCTCTATTGTTATTGGTGTCTTTAGAGATTTGCTTTTGAAGGCTCATCAGCAAACACTGTTTGCGCAAAAGGTATGATTCAGTAAAACTTCACGCAATTACTTCGTGTGGAAGAGTATGTCAATGGACGGCTGAAAGTGATGAGGGGTTAATTAATAATTGAAATCCTCTTTTTTTCCCATATAATCCCATGTAAAGTTTGCATTTCATTTTTTAAAATACTCATTATTTCATTTTTTAGAGAACCTATAAATAAAATGTAAACTGTCCCAATTCTGGGGTCCGTTTCTCGAAAGTCTCGAAAACATTTCGGTCCCGAAGAGCCATTTTTAAAACTGCTAACCGCTTATTTTGGAGAGCCGATGTTTTCACGTGTTTTCAAGGTAACAAAAAGAAAAATAAGTGTGAAGTTTGACGACTTAAATCCTCTCCGTTCTTGAGATACAAAGGAAATTGTGTGACACCCGAAAATGACCCGTAAAATTTCGGAACTTTCGAGAAATGGGCCCCTGGTACGGCGGCTTCATTTTTAAATTTGTGAAAATTAAAATTTATTTAAGGCCTTAAGTCCTTTTCATTTCCCGTCGACAGGTGTCCCCTCTTTCCAAACCTAACAAATAATGCAGCCGTTTACCTAACATCACAAATAATATTGTCCGAAGTCATAGCAGATACGGAAATGGAATGATACTCTCCCAAGTTAATCTTGATTCGAATGAAGTCATTGTCTGAGGATAAAAACTTTTCACCTTTGTAAAGCCTGGTTTACACTGCGACATAAGCATAAGCATAACGAAGTTCACACTTGCTGCACAAGCATAAGAGAAGTGACATGCGCAAGCGCAGTTAGCTCCAGGAAAAAAAACGACGAGCCACGTTCCAAAATGGCGGACGGTCTTACGCTTATGTTTATGTTGCACCGGTTTACACAGTTGTTAACGTGGCATAAGCATAAGCATAAGCATAAGAAAATGGAAACGATTCCATTTTCGTATGCTTATGCTTATGTTACTCCTGGTTTACACAGCTTATGCTTATGCTCAGTTATGTCACAGTGCAAACCAGGCTTAAGACGTGAAATAGTTCTTATGCACTTAAAAGTGACTGGCAGAGGACAACTAGAGGCAGAGAGACTGCAATATTTTGAATGAATGAATGCTGTCTTTCACTAGCATTAAAAAAAAAAACGTCTAAGAGACTCTAAGTTGTTCCAGAGGGAAGCACACCTGTAGCTAAAAATGTTTTTGCCCGAGGTAGAGGGACCTTACTCTAGACAAATTCACGGTTTGTAAATGAGGGCAGTTCCGTGTATGCACCTGAAACCCGATGTAGCTAGTGGTTTCGATGAGAAGTCTAACATTAGCATCAAAGTTCGAAAAAGTCAAAACCTGGGCTGCAGCCTTTGAAGCTTTTCACGTTAAGTGATACCACAGTTTCCCCAGACGAGGTTACAATAATCAAAGTGCGTTGTATTAATTAATTTAAAGCTAGGTAAATAGAATGCAACGTCGCCTGAGGAACGAGATGCCCCACACGCTTGATAACACTAATTCAATGCAAGACGCAAGCTTTTTTTGTCAGTTTATCGACATGGTTACTCCAGTTAAGAATTTCATCGATAAGAACTCCGAGTGATTTAGCGGTGGAAACTCGATTTTTAATCTCGGGAGTTGGTGGATTTGTAAAAGTAGATAATCTCTGCCTGGAGCCAATCAACACAAATTCAGTTTTTGACTCAGGGTTAGTTTGTCAGCTGCGTAATTTTTTTTAACTTATGTTAACATGAAGGTTATATCTCTATATTGAGACCATTAACAAAGGCACATATTGATTTGTTGTCAGAAAAATATGTTTCTAGCAAATGAAACTATTTGATTGAGAAATTTTTGTATAAGTATGGTCTATGGTCTACACAAGGATACTAAATGCCTGTAGTTATGCTCTGTGATAAAGAGATTTGCGTTCATAGAATAGTAAAGATGGCTCAAACCAATTCACTGTAATAAACCTCAAACCATCCAAGAGTTTATCATTGATTCATAGCTTTGCCTTCTACTTTCATCTTAACAATAATATTCATTGTTGTGACTTATGGATATGTGAAAGAGGACACGTGAAGTTAGTTGATGTGAAAAAAAGATGATGCAGGGGATATGGTTAGATGAGGCAGATGATTCGCTGTGGCGGTCCCCAAAAGGGAACAGCTGACAGGAAAATAATAAGTTGTCCCGTTTCATAACAGTATCTTCTTTTTAACACCAAGTGCCAATCTGCTCCCAGCATTCTGCATGCGCGGAGTAAGCCGTGATAAGTATTACTAGTTTAAGGACGTTCGCGCGAAATTTTTTCAACATTGATTTTTTTCTGAAACTTTTACCACTGTAAGGTGATGAGTTAGTTATGTCAGAAATGTAAAAAAAATGGGGGGTCACCGACTTCGTTTTGGATAGATCATGCCCGGAAAAACACCCAAAATGGGACAAAATCGGGCTTCGTTAGCGAATAAGGCCAGTGTCTGTAAACCCAAATATATTGCAATTAAATCTTTGAAGTGAAATCTTCTCTGCCGAATATTGTTTAAGTGGACTTACTAAGTGAATTTAGTCAACTGGTGAGGTTCTTTAAAGATCAAGTTCGCATTTAGCGACCACAGTTTCACGCGCCTTGCAGCCGCAAGATGGCAGGATTTGATGTCCCGTGAGCAGAAATCTTGAAATTTTTTTAACTTCCCACATTGATTTTATGTTCATTTTTGGACAACGTGGAGATAATTGTAAATAAAATCCGTTCCTGGAAAGAAAAATAGGGGTCACCGAACGTCCAAGACCGTTAAATCCAGGCAAAGCTATAGCAATGGCCTTTTGCCCTATCATCTCTCATTTTATTACTTAGCGCGCGCGCTCGTGTATGACGTGGCGTGTGAATTTGCGTGCGCAGTAAGGATGCGCAGAAACAATTGGCGCGAACGTCCTTAAGTCGTCATACCTGGGCCAGGTTGTTCGAAAGCCAATTAACTTAATCCAGGATTAGCAGAAACTTTTGTTTCATGTTTTCAACTTTTTGGTGAAAGTTTCTTTCGCTAATTTTTGTCTTTCAAGATTGACTTCTTCTATTGTCAAATTTTGCCGAATATGAGCATTGAACAGCGTTTGGGAGTAGAGAAATAAACTTGTTGGTTAATTTTTAAATCTGGGATTAGTGTTAATCGGCTTTTGAACAACTGGGCCCTGGAGGCAATGTGGCGCAGTGGTCAGGGCGAGGCTTGCTTTCAATCAGTCAGCAAACTAATCAATCAATCAATCAATCAATCAATCAATCAATCACTCAATCAATCACTCAATCAGTCACTCAATCAATCACTCAATCAATCACTCAATCACTCAATCAATCAATCAATCAATCGCTAATTTATCCACGTAGCATCCAGTGAGCTAAAAAGGTCGTTCAAAATACGTACGTGCTTAACATCCGGAGATCCCGGATTCAAGACCACTCATCGAATTTGATCCTAGTAGTCACTGGTTCAAGTCTAAGCTGCACTTGTAAATAGCCAACTGGCTGGAGGTAGACCAGTTGGCATTCTTAACAGTTGTTGTTGTTGTTACGTTATATCGTTTCGTTGATTGTGTTTCATTGGCCATGAAAAGTTCCTATGCATGTAAGTTCATGAACCTGGTCCATCAACGTCCGTGGACTTCAGGAGTCAGTGAAATGCACCCTGACCCGCTCACGCTGGCGAGATTTCGTTTCCAAAATTCGAAAGGATTGGAATTTGAGAGACTCGCGGGGGTCTTAGACTGCACTTTCTCATTGGCTCTGAATTCTCTCAGGTCCAGAGCGACTTGATGCGGCGCTTTGGTTCGGTAACCCCGCTTCGATGTGTCAACAAAGTTTACAAATTATGAAAAGAAACTCCACGAAATCGCGCAGCAATTAATTAAATTTTAATAATTAGCTTATTTTTACACTCCCTGACATTCTCGAAAACTTCGAGTTTGTTCTCACATTGTCAACCGAGCTTAAATAGATGACATTTCTCAATGTACCATGACATTGTCTGATCACTGATGTAATTTTCTATAACTGCGATTCAGGCTACAGCTCAAATGGGAACGTAAACAGAAGTAGATAGAGCAGTACTGTTTTCCAACATTGCTGTTTTCCTCCGCATTACGAGCTTTGTCAGAATATTCCCTCATCTGGGCCTCTTTTCTTTTTCCTGTTTCATCTAGCCAGCAATCTCCTCAATGGCTCTGCCATACTATCGCAAGTTCTGGGATATATCTTGCATTGACTTCGGATACATAATTCTGTGACAGCACTTAAGGCCGCGTTGAACCTTGGCATATGAAACACACACTTCTCATTGCTTTGGTAAGATCCTTGGGCTTGATTCTAGAATATGCTACCGCAGTCCCGCAGTGGTCACATCATTCACTATCGTTATGGCAAACAAAAATGAACGTTTGATTTTATCTTTCACAGTTCAGTTAACTACACTTTTTACGAGATCATGTGAAGAATATAGCACTCGTTTACTGATTAAGCCTAGGCACTGGTTTCAGTGATTAGGCCTAAGCACTCTTGTAAAATTTTAGCTTTCAATTTACCGTTCGGTTAACTACGGACCTACGGACCGCGGACCGCGGTAGCACTTTCCTCAAACGCTTAGTCACACTGCGGGACTGCGGACCTCGGTATCTGAAGGATTAATTACGTGCTTTAGTGAGGGAGTATTGTAAAATTGCTCCGATCTCGTGAACACTTTCTGCAGTCGCTTGTCATACTTAGCTGTATCAGGATTATAGAAATGACGTCATCCGAAATGTTGTTTCACTGCAGTCACGTAATACCTGAGGTGAGGAGAGCTTTAGGAGAAACCAACACCCTAGGAAAAAAGTGGGAGGTGTGGGGGGGGGGGGGGGGGGGGGAATACATAAGCTTCCTACATATCTCAGTTCCAGGACTTCTTAATTATTCTGAACATGATAATTGACGAGACCGTGCTTAAAAATGGTTAGTTCACTTGTTTAAAGTCTTTCCATGTCCTTCCAGACCGTTATACTTCTACAAACTATATAGCCAAACTATCCAGAAACTTAATTAGTGGAAATGGTGTTTTAGCACCGCGCGAGCGTTTTAAAAAACTTGAAGATGACAGTTCACCGATGCGTGCTCATTTGTCATTAAAGAGCTTGTCAGTTTTGTCTTTTATTGCGATGTATCTTTCAGTCATTATGTTCTCTCGAAGTTGTGTCTTAAACAGTGAGAAAATTAAAGTTTGTTCATTCAAGTTACATTTGTAAATAAAGTATTTTGCCACCAGCAAAGCCAAACTTAGGGGTTGATGGTGTTTGAGTGAGTTTGTAGGTCCACATAAAAGAGTTGAGTCTGGTAAATGAATGTTTTCACTGGTGACTTGCGACCACCAGTCAAAAAATTCATTCCAAAGTAAAGCTATATGGGAACACTTTAAAAACATATGCTGGATTGTATGCTGTTCTCTTTTACATAGTTGGCATACATCATCAGATATTATGTTAGCTTTTTGGAGTTTGTCTCTAGTGTAGATGATGTAACTGTTGTGATTTATCTTGAATTGAAACATTATTAACTTTGTATTTTTGGTAATAGAAAAAGGCCAGTTATAAAATTTTTTTATCGACCCTTTTGCTAACATTTTTAGATAATGATAAAACGGAAGCATTGTAGGTTAATTTAGACAATCCTATAGTGTCTTGACAATGTTGATTTCCCAAGCAAAGTCAGTTTCCTCCTTTTCCAGGAGTTTAGGATTTTTTCCAGGTCTTCTAGTTTCTTATCAAAACTTAGACTTTCACATTTGCTTCTATCGTTGGAGAAGTGAATACCTAAAGCATAAAGAGAATTTTCTGGCCAGCGAAACCCAAATGGTGTGTCTTTCCCTGTTGCCCAGCAGCCCAGCCACATGGCCTCTGTTTGTGATTTGTTCAGTTCTAAGCCTGAGCAGCCTCTGAATTTTCTAACTTCTCAAAGTAACGTCTGCACTGAATCTAGATCTCTGTGAAGAAGAGTAGTGTCGTCTGCATATAAAGTATTTTTTATTTCCTTGTCTCCGACCTTTATTCCCTTGATGTTGCCATTCATTTGAATTGCTAGGTTCTATTCAGTTCTATTAGAATGAACAGGAGTCCTGATAGTGGGCAGCCTTGCCTCACTCCGCGTTTAAAGTTAAAAAGGGGGGATGCGAAACCGTTGTTTGTAACACAGCTAGAAATATCCCTGTAAAACACTTTAACCCATCTTTTGAAATATTGCTTAAAGTTAAAAACATCTAGGACTTTGTGCAAGTACTCCCATTCAATTGAATCAAAAGCTTTCTTAAAGTCCAGAAAAAGGGCGGCGCCTTGTGTCTGCTTTGCTTTAGTACTGTATAGTCAATAACATCAGAAATGAGTCTGACATTTTCACCAATATATCTATTCTTCACGTAGCCGGTTTGATCTGGACTTATGCTGTCAGGGAGTACTTTTGCTGGTCAATTCGCTATTACTTTTGCCGCAATTTTATAGTCCACATTAAGCAAAGTGACTGGGCGTATGTTGTTAAGGATATCAGTGGGTTTATCTTTCTTTGGTAGAAGAGTGATGATACCTCTTTTCTGACAGATCGGTAGTTCTCCTTTGTCAAAGGCACTGTTGATACTTTGTACGACATCATCACCAATTTCATCCCAGAATCGCTTATAGAATTCAGAAGTAAGGCCGACTGAGCCTGCAGATTTACCTGTTTCCATTTCATTTAAAGCTCTTTTGGACTCTTCCTTAGTTATTTTACCTTCGCAAATCTTCGCGCTCTCTTCGCTTGAGGGTTTAATAAGCTTGTTTGTGAAGGAAGTATTGCTCTGTGGTGTTTCTATGTTGATGTTACTCGATTCATATTGAGCTCTGTAAAAATTCTCTTCCCCTTTTAAGATGATTTCCAGATCTTCGGTTTCCGTTCCATCTTTTAATTTCAATTTAATGATATTTTTCTTCTCACCCTTTTTTTTTCTAAGTTTAATTTAGAAAATATCCGGTGTTTTTCTCCCCGTATTCCACCCATCTTGCTTTGCTTCGCAAGATAGCACCCTTTACTTTTTGGTCTGTTATTCGTTTGAGTCGCATTTGTGTACTTTGTATATTTGTTCTTAGGGATGGATTATTTTTACATTGTGCAGACTGGGCCAACAGCTCGTTCAGTTGCGCTTGCAACTTTTTTTCCTCATTCCTCCTCTTTTTAGCTTTTCTTTTGGCGTGGGCGATTGTAAAGCCTCGCACTTCCATTTTCATTAGGTCCTATTTTAGGCCTTTGTCGTCTAAATACGAGTATTTAGTTCTATAGCTTTCAATGTTTTCTTTAAATTCCTTAATATACTCTTCATCCTCTAGTAGCGATGAGTTAAATTTCCAAAAATCCGGCCCAGCCTTTTTATTGAGAGAGTCCGATTGAATAAATAACTTGACCGCGCTGTGATCTTAGCCTGGTGCAAGGACAATATTACACTCTTTGGAGAGGTTAGCAAGGTCTTGGGATGCTAAAAAGTAATCCAACCTGCATTGGACATTATATGCTTTGTCCCTCCATTTAAATTGCTTCTCAGTATTGGGATTCATTTCGCGCCAAAAGTCTTGCAAAGAGTATAGGTCGAGCAGTTGGGAAGTTTTGTCATGCACTCACACACTTTTTATTTTCTACAAATTTCCCTCCCATTTTGTCCAGCTCAGTGAGAGGACAATTGAAATCACCTCCAGTTATAATGCTTTCGTCCGCGTAATTTGAGAGCTTTTTCATAATCTTCTCAAAAAATTGTACCTGTTGAGAAACGTCATTTGGAGCGTTTTGGTTCATTAGTACTAAGTTTGCTCCCTTTATTTTTGTATCAAGAATAATTAATCTTCCATGATTTTATCACATCGATGTCATATTTTGGGTTCAATAAAATCATGACACCTTTGCTGTTGTTTTGTTCCATGACTACAGAAAATCTTTCCGCCCCACTCTGCTTCCCACAAAGCTTTTGTTTTTTCATCACTTTACTTTTCTTGCAAAAAATAGAAATGTGCTTTTTTAATTTGGTTGTGTAGCCATCTGAAAATTGACCTCCTTTCAGGGACACCCAACGAATCTGTTCCTCACATTATCTGTTCCCCAGAGGAATCTTGCTGGCTGGCAAAAATACAGGTGTTTCGATTAGCTGGCTGGGAAATTTTGTTATTGATAGAGGTTTTGCCTGGGAATTACTGAATTTTTCTAGCATTTCAACCCGAGCTGGCTGTAAAAACTCTGAAGACTGAGGACGACTAAAAAAAAAGAGAAAAAAAAAAAAAAAAAAAAAGAACCCGTTCCCTCTCCCAGAGAGTAGTCACAAACATACGACGGCTGGTCAGAGTGATTGCGCTTGCGGAAAAAACCTGTTTTGTCCCGGTTTTGTCGCTTTTGTTCGGTCGTTTTGGATCGAGGGATTTGAAAGCGCGCGGAATTCCTGGCTGGGAAATAAATTTGGTCAGCTGGCTGGGAAACCAACCAATTTTATCTAGCTGGCTGGGAAATTTCTTGTGTGTCTTGCTGGGAAAAAGGAACAGATAATGTTTTCCAAGCAACACTGAAAAACACCTGAAAATGCCTTAATAACATTTATTTTCATTAACTGGGGTATAATAATACAATTTACAACAAATTGGTCCTTGGGTGCCCCTGTCTTTTCAATGGACCCGTTTAAACCTCTAACATTTAGACTGATAATTTTGATTTGAAAAGAGTTTAAATCATTCATAATAAAAATTAATTTCAAATTCGCCTTTGTAATCTATATCATTCTGTATATCATTGTTTATGGCGGTGTGAGAATACTTGATATTTGCCATGCAAATGCCAGGCATAACACACTTTGTCTCTTGATTTTTGCTAAGCTCATGTCAAACATGTGGCGTAGTACCATTGGAAAAAAGAAGTAAAATGATAAACAACACAAGTCAGAATTTAATACTTAAAAAAAATAATATTGTGACTAACTAGACAAAGAACTAAGGTCCATTTTGACCTGATAATGCTAATTTTCTCTCACAAAAGAAAGAAGAGAGAGCAGTTTACTGAGACAGTGACTTTTTTTAAAAACCTTTTTCCCCCGCGTTCGCGTTGAGTTTTCTAGAGCAATCCCAAATGCCTTGTCCGATCTAAGAAAGGTACTAATCTCAAATATCGTCCAGATAAGCTTACTCTAGAAGTTCTTTAGGTACATTCTTACTCGTGTAGTTCGCACTTCCAATTTTGAGAGTTCTTCCGATAACCTTCGCTTGCGTGCCGCTTGCTTGGGCTTTCAGCATCGCTTTAATTAATGAGCGCGGCTCTTTCATCTTGGATTTCACTCGGGTAGTCCAAGGTTATGTATGCATCTGGGAAGTGAATAGATTCTTTTAATAGATTCCTATTTCGAAAGACAACCTCCTTGTCTTCCCTACATACGAATCTGACAAAAATCGGTCTAGGTCTACGCTGAAAGGATTTTCCCATCCTGTGTATAGCGTGACAACGCATTTGACTTGTTTCTACGCCCATTTCTTTGTTCATGATGTCGAAGATCAGCTCTCTGCAGTTCTCCCTTGGGCGTTCAGGAACGTTCCTGAAAATTAAGTTTTCTCTTCGCGGGTACTCCTCTAGATGTAAAACTTTTTCCTTTTCCTTCTTTAATCGTGCTCGTAGCATGTCAATTTCTTTTACTTGAAAGGCCATTGAAAGCGACAGCGACTTGTTGCTCTTCTCGAGAAATTCGATTTTGGACGAAGACATTTGTGCGGCCATTTCTAATTCAGTCACAGTGTTTCTTAACCCTTGGACTTCGGCCTTTAAATCTTGCTTGAAAATTTCCATTTATTCTCTAAGCTTCTTGAAGTTGTTGTCCATCTTCTCTCCGAGGGAACTGAGAGTATCCATGATAGCGTTTAGAGTTACCGGCGAAATGGTGTTATCGTCTGATGTATTCAATGTTTCAACTGTTGACACTTGGAAGCTTCGCGTCGGCGGTTTGTGGACCTTTAGGGTTACTAGATCTCTTCTTTCTCTTCTTGTTTCCCATATACCATGTTAACTGTTCACGATAAACGAGAAACGAAGTAATTCTTCGAAACAAAAACTGTTTCACGGGGAGGAAAATAAGCCGCTTCCAATATGGCGTCGGGCAACAATAACATCTACCACCTGTGAGTAGGCTACGGGGAATTCGGAATAACCGAGTTCGAATGAATTGTAGTAAGACGACTCAAAAAATGGGGCAAAACCAAAGGAAATGAACTTTAGAACTTAGCGGGGAATTCGAAATAACGGGGTGAAATAATTAATTATACTTAAAAGTAAAACTAGACGCTCCATATAGCGTACACTGGGCTGCCTGTTGTACGTGTTACACAAGAACAGAACGCACTGAATTGGGTGGTATTGAACTGCAGCGTTCCAGTTAATTTCAAGTGGGGCGTCATTGAGACCATTTGAGGGTCACACATGTCGCGCCGGCAGAGGACCTTAAATTAAGTTCACACCTTTAATTATTTTGTAATGTCCTGTCCCATTTTGAGGTCTTTTAGTTTTTTAAGCTTTGGTAATAAATTCAGTTTGAAGATAACAAAACACGCTCTTGAGGAAAATTCACTCGTTTCTTCTTTAAATAAATACTATTAGTCTGCAAAAAACTAACTGCAAATTGCTCTGACGGACGTTTTCCAGCATGTCATGCGTGTCTTGCAGTTGCACTAAGCAAACGTTTATTGCACACACTAAGAAAGGACTGAAGATGTTGTTTCCGCTTCATAATTCCTCTTCTTGTTAGTCTAATCTGATGCCAGGTCAAAACATTGTTTGGCTTTACGTTTGCACCAAAAAGTACCGTAAAAGCTAGGAGTTTACAGAAAATAAAAGCAAAAAACCATAGTTTTATATATCTCTAAATCAAATTTTCATCGAGAGATTAATGACAATCGATCGTAAAAACACGAAAATTTCTGCAGTCTCTGACTTTTATGAACGAATGGAAAGGTCATGATGTTTTGTCAAAAGGAAGAAAATGATCAAACCCATAAAATGCACGT
Organism: Montipora capitata; assembly: GCA_949126865.1. NCBI lineage: Eukaryota > Metazoa > Cnidaria > Anthozoa > Scleractinia > Acroporidae > Montipora > Montipora capitata. The sequence goes on along the minus strand of OX421448.1, from coordinate 36,367,374 downwards.
GATCACCTTGTGACAATTGAATGAACTACGCGAAAGAATGTTAATCGTTTGTCGTTTTCAAAGTAAACCAACGTACTTAACTTAGTCAGATCTTTGATTCTTGCATAGGCAAAGTTAGATATCGACATCATTCTATGTTGTACGCTGTATACTGTTGTATTGTAAAACCTTTGCCACGTATCGAGCGTGTTATTAATTAGTTAAATTCTAAAGTTGAACTCTAAACTTGAAAACGTTTCGCCTTCCCGGCCTCTTCAGTTCTTAATATTGTTTAGGTTTCTGGACTTGTACTTGTATTTGCATAAGATCTACATGGTCTCCCATGGGAGGCAGAACGTTAATTGTAGGTGTTTGAATGTCAATTAATCCTTTTCAATTCTTGCGTGTGGTAAATACACGGTATTCCATTCTTCTTTCGCGTTCATACTCTTTCTTTCTGGGATTTTTCTGATATGTATTGCTTCTGTTATTTGTCTCATCATCGAGTCTCGGTGAAAAGTTCTCACGACGTTCATTGTGAATTGCTGGATATGGCCATTGTGCTCTTTTAGACAATGACTCCATAAAGGCGAGTTCTGTTCTTTCTCGTGTAATAACTTCATGTGTTCTTTTCCTCTCGTGTAGGCGTTGCGGGCTGTTTCTCCACAGTATTTGCTGTTACAATTGTTGCACTTTATTTCATACACAATGTTGTTCCTCGAGCAATCACCTTTCCCTTTTGATGTGCATACGAAACAGTCTTCACGTCTACAGTTTCTCTCTTTCATGGGGTTGGATCTTTGTAGAAGGGACGCGATCGAAATTCCATTCTTCTCAACCACCTTTATCCTAAGTGTCGATTTATTGATCTCTTGCTGTACCGTTTTCTTTAGCTCTTCATTGGGTGTGGCAGGGATGAACAGTACTGAATCGTAGTTTCCTTTCCCATACCATTCTTGTGCCTTTGATCTTTTCTTTCTTTCCCTTTCTCTCTTCTTCCATTCTCTTGGTCGGTGAAGGGGTCTCTCTCCATTCCTATCTTTCTCTAATAGGGTGTGGTACGCTGATAGGGCTGACTTGACGACTTGATGTCTGAAGGCTTTATCATATCCTGAATACTGCATCTTCAGTGCGGTGTTTGACGCATGCTCAGTTATTCTTTACCACGGTAGGCTTGGGCTACAATTCAGGAATACTCTTAGTAGTTCTTGGGTCATGACGGCGCGTTTAATTGACCACGGAATTGCAGAGTTGGCGGGTACGACTGATTTCGATGAGACCTCCTTCGCGTAGAACTCGTGCATGATCAGATGTCTTTGGTTGTTCATATCCTCTTCTAACCACACCTTCAGGTCTAGGATAGGCATCTTGCCGTCTTTGTGGTTTGAGGGAACGTCTATTTCCAGCTGGATCGACGGATGAATATCATTGGCGATTTGTTGCAGTGTTTCCATTGTGTGTTTGTCTTTCGGTTCTGTGCGGTTGTTATCATGATTCTGCATGGTTACAATACGTCCGTCGTTATATGTGGTGTCTGCACTTAGGGATTTCACAACAATGTTAATGTCGTCTACGTACCGTTTGTACATAAACGTTTCTATGTGTAGTTGTTCAAGTCTCTTGAGAAAGGTCTTGTCCCACCACTTCATGAAGACTTGGGCTAGTACGCCAGTTAATTTCATTCCAATTGGTCCTCCTTTTGCTTGTTTATAGATCTTGTTGTCAAACGTGTAAATGTGGTTTTTCATGACAAATACGAGGGCCACTTTGATGGCTTCTGTGAGTAATGTCAAGCATTCTGATGCTGAGGGTGTTCTGCTCGTTGGATTCCACGGCGCAAAACGTTTCTCTGGTTTCTCTTCGCGTCCACTTCCGGTTATTGTCGGGGGTCTCCCACGGGAATGTTTCCGTGTCGGACAGACGTCAGCGAGTCGTAGGTGGCGTATCTGTTCTGGTGTCATGTTCAATGCTAAGTATAAGCCTACTTCGTTGTAGTCCACGCCTTCAATCTTTACTTCACTTTCTCTGAACTCCTAGCATACTTTCTCGATGGTAAACTCTATGTCCAGGCTGGGGTACAGGGCTCTTACGTCAGCCGAGCCAATGATTACGTCTGTAAGTGTTTGTTCGTTTGTCCGCGAAATTTCTGCAAGCATTTCCTCTGTACTTATACATATGTTCTTGTCATCTTTCCATACGGGATCTAGAATCATACTGAGTAGGTGTGATAACCGGTGGTTATACGCTATGTTTCCTCCACATATCGGTCTTGTAATAGGTCCTTGTTGTGGGTCTAGGCAGTCCTTGTGGTCTTTCCGCAATCCATAAAGCGGTGCGTAGGGGATGTTTGTACTTAGCATGTTACCCTTAATGCGTTCTTTGCCTTGTGAGTCTTCGCCCGTTCGTAATATCCTTGTCCAAAACACAGAATGTGCGTTAATCTCCTGTTCTAACTGGTGGTGTTTTGACGGTGTGATGGTTTCGTCTCCGTCTGTGTGTGGTGCGCATGCGTGTTTATAATTCTCTAGAGAGTCAACTGAGAATCGCCCAGACTTGTCATGAAGTGGTGGGACAAGACCTTTCTCAAGAGACTTGAACAACTACACATAGAAACGTTTATGTACAAACGGTACGTAGACGACATTAACATTGTTGTGAAATCCCTAAGTGCAGACACCACATATAACGACGGACGTATTGTAACCATGCAGAATCATGATAACAACCGCACAGAACCGAAAGACAAACACACAATGGAAACACTGCAACAAATCGCCAATGATATTCATCCGTCGATCCAGCTGGAAATAGACGTTCCCTCAAACCACAAAGACGGCAAGATGCCTATCCTAGACCTGAAGGTGTGGTTAGAAGAGGATATGAACAACCAAAGACATCTGATCATGCACGAGTTCTACGCGAAGGAGGTCTCATCGAAATCAGTCGTACCCGCCAACTCTGCAATTCCGTGGTCAATTAAACGCGCCGTCATGACCCAAGAACTACTAAGAGTATTCCTGAATTGTAGCCCAAGCCTACCGTGGTAAAGAATAACTGAGCATGCGTCAAACACCGCACTGAAGATGCAGTATTCAGGATATGATAAAGCCTTCAGACATCAAGTCGTCAAGTCAGCCCTATCAGCGTACCACACCCTATTAGAGAAAGATAGGAATGGAGAGAGACCCCTTCACCGACCAAGAGAATGGAAGAAGAGAGAAAGGGAAAGAAAGAAAAGATCAAAGGCACAAGAATGGTATGGGAAAGGAAACTACGATTCAGTACTGTTCATCCCTGCCACACCCAATGAAGAGCTAAAGAAAACGGTACAGCAAGAGATCAATAAATCGACACTTAGGATAAAGGTGGTTGAGAAGAATGGAATTTCGATCGCGTCCCTTCTACAAAGATCCAACCCCATGAAAGAGAGAAACTGTAGACGTGAAGACTGTTTCGTATGCACATCAAAAGGGAAAGGTGATTGCTCGAGGAACAACATTGTGTATGAAATAAAGTGCAACAATTGTAACAGCAAATACTGTGGAGAAACAGCCCGCAACGCCTACACGAGAGGAAAAGAACACATGAAGTTATTACACGAGAAAGAACAGAACTCGCCTTTATGGAGTCATTGTCTAAAAGAGCACAATGGCCATATCCAGCAATTCACAATGAACGTCGTGAGAACTTTTCACCGAGACTCGATGATGAGACAAATAACAGAAGCAATACATATCAGAAAAATCCCAGAAAGAAAGAGTATGAACGCGAAAGAAGAATGGAATACCGTGTATTTACCACACGCAAGAATTGAAAAGGAT
>OX421448.1:36353574-36358574 GCA_949126865.1 Montipora capitata | reverse complement strand
GATCCAAAATTACACAACATGATATTAAAATTCACTGGAAATATCAAAAAATCCTTTTCCAAACAACATAGTTGCTATTAGAGGCAAAAACCCTTCCTATTTCAATTGCTTGCGTGCAAACAAGAGACACAATCCGTGCCATTACGCATATGCAATTAGATAAATTTCTGACAGTTCACATCAAACCCTTTTCGAAAGAAGCTTGACCGTAAATAATGAAGCACAAAACAGACAACAAGCTTTCATTCAAATAATTCTTCACTGTCACAAATTTTTCTTACCTTTGCAGAGTTGAGTACAAAATACCGGTAAATGTAAATTGCCAGACAACTAAGATGCGACTTGAGTAAACACTGTGATGCATTCAAGGCGTTCGATTCCTTCAATGTTTGTTAAATCCATAAAGTAATTGCCATTTGATTTTAGTGTTTATATAATACCAAGTTAGTAAAATATTAGAAACGAAGCTCACTTGATATCCAACGGCGAAAAATAAAATTGTCGCTTTAAAGATTCCAGATATTTATTTTTCAGCGCCTGTCTTGTTCATCCAATTGACGTTCCATTCTTGAGCTCAATGAGGGTATATTTTGTTTAAAGATCCACTAAATTGCCATTCGTGTTACAATGACTTTCGATGCCATTGCAATTTAATCAAATGTTCTCCTGTTTGCACCAGAGAAATCTACGCATTACCCCAGCCCCCTCAAACCTAACAAAATACGCAGAGAAGACTCTATGCACAAAGACACCACTTAGCAGGGGAGTAACAGGCAAGACTTTTCATGACACGGATTAAATAAAAATAAAAAAAACAAACAAATATTACCCATTTTACGACTGGGATTGCCATACTGGCAATCCAGTAAAAACGACGACATGCAACGCAGATTCCGACTGGCTTTAGCAACCCAGTAAAAAAACCAAGAAATGAAACGCAGATTCCGACTGGGTTTGGCAACCCAGTAAAAAACAATTTGAAATTCGACTACTTCTTGTCAGTCAAGAATTATTTAAAAGAAAGCTTGTTGTCCATTTTTTGCTTCATTATTGAAAGAAATGGTTCTTCAGTGAAGGGATTAATCAACATTAGTATATACCACACAAGTGTATAGTGCTTTTGGCGCGCGCTGATTGGCTAGCGCGGAGGTGATTATCCAAGTACTATTCACCTCCGAGCAGCCGAAGAGAAACAAAATGGCTTCCCGTTTCGCTTCGATTTCCGAAAAGGAAATTCTTTCAATGAACGACGAAGGCTTCCGGACCCGACAGGATATTCAGTTAAATATTACAACAAAGTTAAAAGACGAAAGACTTAAGTTTCTTGCCTAAAAGGTACGTTGTTCAACTCTAAAAGTGACGACCATTCTTCATTATAAACAAGACCCTTGCCACAAGGTGATCACCTGCACCTTTGTGGTACCTAGCACGTGATTAATCTCTGACAGATTATCTTGCCCTTCCACAGGAATTTTAGTGTTTTTGCGATCGACTGTCATTAATTCCTTCGCTGAGAATTCGAAATTCAGAGTTTCATATAAAAGCTATGTTATTTTTTCTTCATCTGTCTTTTTGCTTGCGTTTTACTGTTTCCGTGTAGCATAAACTTTTTGCGGGACTTTTATTTTGCGGATTGGCGATTTTTTGAAGTTTGCGGGAACCAATTTTTGCGGCGCGAATTGACGTTGAGAAATTTCCGTCGGGAACTAATATTTGTGGTTTTCTTTTCAAGCAGCAAAACTATATTCAACTTCTATCTCTCTTTGGCAAAAAACCCCTCAATCATCGAGAACGGGTGGGGAAAATGTGGCATCCAGGAGGCCTTTTGATTGACTGCTTTGAGTTCGTCTCTTATGCCCCAGAGACTGGAAAAGTATTGACTTAACTTTGTATCGTTGCTTTTTGTTTGTAGCAAGCTCCAACTGCTTTTTCTCAATGCAAATATTAAAATAAAGGATTTTTTTTGACCCCACTATGTGGATTAAAAGCCATTTTTAGCCATTTTTAGCCATTATTATAGTTATAATTTTTTACGGTTTTAAATTTTGCTGGTGTTTTCTTCTGCTGGAACTTATTTTAGCGGATCAAGTACTATCCACAAAAGCCGCAAAAATTAAACCCCGCGAAATAAAACGGCTACACCGTAACTCCTGGATTTGCAAAACCATTTGTTGCAAACGTAAACCAAAAAAAAAATTGACCTGTCATCAGAAGAGACTGAAAAGAAGAGAAATTATGAAGCGAAACCAACATGTTCAGTGCTTCCTTAGTGTGTGGCATAAACGTTTGCTTAGTGCAAATCTAAGACATGCATAACATGCAGAAAACGTCCGTCAAAGCAATTTGCAGTTAGGTTTTTTTGCGGACTATTTTAGTAAAAGGGGCTATGTCATGTTATTTTAGGTTGTTTCGGGAAAATCTTTACTTAATCACGAGTTTAAATTCGAAAATGGTAATGTGGAATTCCTTTACCGATAAAATTATCGTTACGTCAGAAACGAAATGATTCTGAGAAAGAAACGACCTTTATCCAGGCGATTTGTCATAATTTGAAAAACATCGGGCCGACTTTTTTCAAGATTACCCAAATGTAATCCGTTTCAATCTGGTACATTTATGTCCATCCATGCTTCTCTTTCCTTTTGCAGTATTTTTTTTTGTGTCGTTCAACAGTTTTAAGTGGTTCTTGTAATGTTTCATCCTATTTTTTTGGGCATTTTGGGAAAAAAGGAAAGGAAAGCAACATATCAAGTGTCAAGTTGCTAATTGGGGATAGTGTAAGCTGAAATTAACAATTAACGCAAATCAAATCGAGTGTTCTCATCACTGCGCCATCACTGCACCCCAATCATGGATTATAACATTTTGAGTGACGTAGCCCCTTTAAAGAAGAAACGAGTGAGTTTCATTTTACTCAAGAGCGTGTTTTGCCTCTTTGAATTGAATTTATTACCAAAGCTTTAAAAAGTAAAAGACCTCAAAACGGGACTCGACATTACAAAATAATTCAATGTGTGAACGTGTGAGCCAAAGGGCCATTGCTGGCATGACGTGTGGGTGACCCCACAAACGGTCTACATCACCCCCCCCCCCTACCCCCCTCTCCCCCACTTTAAAAAAATTACTGGAACGCTGCAGTTCAATACCACCCAACTCAGTGTCTTCTTTAAGAAAATAACACAAACAGCGGTGATAAACTTTGTATTCCACCGCAGTTTTATAAAACTTGACGTTTCGTATGCTAGTCAACACACATTTTCAAAAGTGACCGTTACAATTTTTGAAAACTATATATATATCGTAAACGTTAGGGGTCTGGAACCTAGACTGAGAAAAATGATCTGCAGCAGTACGTGTCTAGACGTACCAAAGCTCAGTGTCTTCTGTTTTTGTGTAACACGTACCACAGTCAACTCAGTTTACGCTCATGGAGCGTCTAGTAGTATATTATAACACAAAGTACTCCATATAATTGATGCTGCCGCAGTGAGCGAGCCTGAAGTGAACGAACACGTTTGACCATGTTGCACCGGTGAACGAGGAAAAGAACCCCTTCAAAACGGAAGCGGGAAGAAGAAAAAGAAAATTCAATGGAAATTGCAAAAATAAAAGTGCTGGAGGCCCTTTTATCCAGGCTCAGTATTCTATTTTAACCAGAAGAAATACCACCAGCAGAGATAGAGCTGCCCATTAATTGTGGTAAACCAACAAGACTGGGGATAAGAAAGGCAATCCAGTCTTTGAAGAATGTTAGGGCAGCTGGACAGGACGAGGTTCCTGCAGAAGCCCTAAAGGTAGACATCGGCACCTCCACTGAAGCTCTCTACAGACTATTTGAGACCTATCACCTTTCATGTTTCTTTTTGTTATAGACTGGATCTGTTGAGGACCTCCACTGAAGAAGCAAAGAATGGAATTTATTGGACCTTTGGTCACAGCTGGAGGACTTAGACTTCGCCGATGATCTGGCCCTTCTTTCACGTAACCATGAACAGATGCAAAGCAAGACCACTGAACTGGCAGCAGTATAAAAAAATAGGACTGAAGATCAACAGGGGTAAATCAAACGTTATGAGGATCAACACCATCAAAGAGCAGCTCCATAGGCCTCCAGTATTCGAATCATCTTTGCTTTATCAATAGAGTCAAAAGCCTTTTTGAAATCAATGAATGTGATAACTGCAGATAGGTTGTTCAACTGTTTTTTCTCTGTATTGCAATTTTTTGGCATATCTTTGGAAGCTCTGATAAGGTTGCATGATGCCTCGAGGACCTATGATTAGAACAGAAACGAAAGGAGAGAGAAAGAGAACGACGACGACAAAACAGAATATCAGTAATAGCTAATACTTAGTTGAAGAAGTTACTCCAAAAATTCTTTCATTGGACACTAAACCGTTTGTTATTTTTACGGGTGCGTTATAAAGTGGATGCATATTTGGTTTACCCTTATGTTATAAACACGTAATTGCAAGGAGCTCTCGTAAAATTAGGGGTAAATCTGACAAGCTTGTGTTTTCAGAAGTTTGTTTAAAGCATATAAAGGTAATTTACTGTTGGAGCCGATCTTGTTTGAAGTTCGTCTTTTCTTGGTTGCATTGCCGTATTTTGCCGATTCTTTTTCCAACCCAAGCTGGCGTGTTTCAATGACATACATCAAGATGTGAATAATCTCGTTTTCAGAGATAAAGTGGAATAAAGTACATCAGTAAAACCCTTTTTTGACCTTGAACTTTTTTTATGGTTTCTAATTTTAGCTTGATTCCGATTCACTGGCTATTGACAGTTGACTCTAAAATGGCTTTTTTCCTTTCCCATTCGCTCGCTGAGGGTTTACTTGTGCGCATTTGCGTAAATGAAAAAGATTTTTACAGAGAAATAGAGGAATTGAAAGACCACCTAAAGAAAAAAGACTCACAAATTGTTATTTAGAAGATGATTTTTACAACAAGGCCAAAGATTTCTTAAAAGAAAAACAGAGAAGCAACCTCGCCTTTCAG
>OX421448.1:36336074-36341074 GCA_949126865.1 Montipora capitata | reverse complement strand
GTACAAATTTTACGAGGGCGTTTTTCATGTGTAAATCGCAGCATGTATGAAATAAGAAAATGATCTCACCAAAAGATGCCTGAACAACGGCTGCGGAAAATTTTTCGATTAAAACTGCCAAAAATCTCATCCCCACGTAAAATAATGGATACGTTCTACCTACCAAGATCTTCACAATGTTTTCCAGTATATCCCGTTTTGCATTTGCAGTAGTGGGTATTATCTGCTGCGTTGATCGCACACTTTCCGTGCGGAGAACACAAATTTCCATAGCAGTCATTCTGTGGAATGTAAAAGTACATCATTTGTATGAATGTCGCTGATGTGATGCCGGCGAGACATATAACAATTCACGGTATTCATATGCAAATAAGTGGCCTGGTATTCTGCAGTTTAGCCTTGCCGGGTAGGTAGTGTTTTCCCTTTTTCTCAGAAAATTAAGTAATCAAAGTCCTTTCGTTACAGGCAAAATAGGGTTATGCTTAATATAGTTCTTTCTCCATTGTGATTAACTAAAAGAACGTCGGCAGTTTTTAGGTAACACAGTGAGGAAATGAGGTCATTCTGACTGAGCAAAAAGAGGTAACAAACCAACACGTCTGATTGGTTAATGAGAGAGCCAAGCAAATGCGAGCCTCGTATAGCGCAAAATTGAATTCAAGATTCGTGATGAGCAAGCGTTGGCTTAACACAATCTCAAATGCAAAGGCTCGTCCAATTTTGTCGGCCTTTTAAATCAATGTACGCCTGCAAATTATTTATTCCAAATTGCACTCGATATCATTTGTTTACCTGTACAAACTACACAAGGAGCAGTGAAAACGCTTATCACAACTGACTATGGAACTTACAATAGCTAGGGAATCACCTGAAAGAACTATTGATAAGCCGTGAGAACTTAACTTTCCCATGACATAACTATGAAGTGTTTTGTTGGCAAAAATGAATGAAACAAAATCACACAACACTGTTCATAGTTTAAGCACAAAGAAAGGTTCGTTTATACAAACGTTGGCCGTGTAGCACTTATATTTTAAACAGAGTTAACAAGAGAGAGTGTAGTGTAAGGTGAAGTGCTAGATTTCTATCCCATATGAACCATGTGAGCGTTAGCCCTACTGATGGAACTGGGCCCACACAAGGACAGAGAAAAACTCTGATCAGGGTGGGAATTGAACCCACGACCTTCGGGTTAGATCTCCGCCGCTCTACCGACTGAGCTACAAGGTCAGACGGGAGCAGGCCGTGGGAACTGAAGATGTTAAAGTCACGTCAATTAACATGTACAAGTACAAAGAAAGGTTCATTTATACAAACGTTGGCCGTGTAGCACTTATATTTTAAACAGAGTTAACAGGAGAGAGTGTAGTGTGAGGTGAAGTGCTAGATTTTTCATATGGGATAGAAATCTAGCACTTCACCTTACACTACACTCTCTCCTGTTAACACTGTTCATAGTTTGTTTAGCTAAAACAAAGGCACTAAGGCTATTGTGAGCCGAGGACCCCAATAGGTTCTTCGGCCGGCCATCCCCACCAAAATTCCCGGTCCCAATTTGGATCCGTGATCCCGACGGTCTTTATCAACTCATTAAGATCCCTGTCACATTTTCTGGATTCCTTTACCTCAAAGACCGAACCAAAACTAAGGCATTTATTGCATGGTTTTCACCTTCCTCACCCTGGTTGCCGTACACCTTGCTTGAAATAAGCCTGATGGGCTTATTGGCTGCTGTTAAATGTCCTTTCATTATAACTTTTTGTCTTGCTCTTTCTTTCTTGTTTCGTCCTGTTTGCAAAGTAACTTTCTGCACTTTGCCCGATTACTTTTAAAAAGTAAAACGTGCCGCATGCATATGTGTGCCTCTTTTTGTAGTCTCCATCACGGTGCGAAAAAATATTTAAATTTTAGAGTGGATCTTAGATCTTATATAGTTACTGTTGGGGTTACGCACAGTCTAGAAACATAAAGAAGATATACACGATGTAGTTTGATGAGGAGAAACCACAGATCATCCAACGTGGACAATAGCCCTGATGGAGCTCGCAAAACGTGAATGGTTTGCACTGATATTATGTGATCGTTTTAGGCAGTTGTAAAGAGACAGCTTCAGTGGTATTTTTCATATCATGTCACCGAAATTTCCAGGATCTCGACTCTTATAATAACAGCGCTCCTCCCGTATCCCGGGTAGCGCGTTCCTAAAGATAATACTTTTTTCACCAAATCCCGAAACCATTTGTAGACCCTCTATTAACGATTAAATTACCTCTGTTCCTACATAAATAAACCCGTCACTCGTTTTTAGGTCATCAGGATGTTGTTTGTGGTCTGAATCACTTAGTTGGCAGACGAAATTTCCAAAGTTGAAAGAGAGACAGTCCTCGTCAAGGTAACATGCAATACGGCAGGTGTCCTTTCCGTCAAGGCTTATATTTTTGATTACATGATTCATCAGAGCTTGACCATGAATTGCTGGAATAAATTCCAGTATCCTGCAAGCCTCTGTAAGATGAAAAGATAGTTCATCAAATAATGCATTGAAGTTAATTAATCCAAATCTCGCAACTGAAAACAAAAAAACTAATCAATAATAAACGAAGTAAGAAAGAAAGAATTAAAGAAAACGAAGTGCAACACAAAACCTAGGGCGATGCCAAGTCGTTGATAAAGCGCTTACTGGTAACCTCACCGCGCTAGACAGCGAATTGTAACACGTAAAATTTAAAAAAGAAACGTTAGTGGCGTAGACGTTGAAGCTGCCATCGAAATTTGTTAATTAGTTTCCAAATTAATTGAGTGGGACGTTAAAGAGCCAATACATTTTGCACAAAGGAAAAGAGATATGTGGTATTCTATTTCACATAATACTCAATCTGATTGAAATAATAATTATAATAATAGTAATAATAATGATGGTGTTGATTATGATGATGATGATGATGATGCAAGGCTGGCTGTACAGCTGTGAGAATATAAATTTCTTGTTTTTCCAATATTTCGTCAGGTACGGCCTGATTTCTTCAGAGAGTTACATGATTTACCGTTACAATTTTTTGAACTACAAATATAAGCCATTAGAAAATTAGGTGTAGGATAATATCTATGTTTTGATGTATCAGTATGCACAAACGTCACAGATATATATTATTTACAATTGTTTATACCTTTCATTGATTGGATTAATTTTGTTAACTATGGAACCAGCTGGAAAAGCGTTTGTATGTCAACGAAAGAGAATCGCGGGTCCGCAGTATCAATGCAGTATTTATGACCAGAAGAAAATGAATTGCTTAAATTGTGTGAAAACGAATTGATTAAATTGTCCACTGAGATAAGTACGAGGATCCCTTCTCCTTTTCCTTTGGAAAATTATTTTCTTTTGTTGTGACCGAAAACCCCAGATTGGCCCCAGAGCTTATAATTTTCACTATTAGAATTTTCGTGAAGCGTTTATTTTAATACGAGGAATTGATTTTCCATGACTCAGTCTTACGAATTAAAGGGGTGGCGAACGGTACCTCGAAAAACGTGGGTCTCGGAAAACTTTAGCAGGATCTCGAAATCTCGAAAGCGTGTTTGAAGTCTCATTTTTGCACGGTTTGTTTTTACTTTTTTTGAGTCTCGAAACTTTTTACCAAGGAGTCTCGGGCTCGGATTTTTAACTAGGATCTCGGCGTCTCGTCGAGTCTCGGATTTTACCATTTGCCACCCCTAATTAAAGCAATGACCCTCTCCCTCTCTGCAGGCCGCTTATTTGATTCTTTAAAAAGAAGAGATAATTTACGATGCAGTTTTTTAGAAGGCACTGAAATTTTTCACATTGCTCGTTAAATTTCTTTTTGAGTATATATTTACTCGCCCAATCGGCCACGATTTCTCCAAGTAGAAATAATATTAAGGAGTTAACGAGTGTGTGTAAACGAAGCCGTTAGGGTATGTTTCTTTGGCAAATCCAAATCCGAATGTTTGAATCTTCGAATGGAGATTTTGTTTCTTTACTTTTCAGGATTTGGATGCCATATTGTTAGCTCTTGTTCTGGCACAAATAATTTCGATTTCATGTGACTGTCCGGAAACCAAATATCTCGTCGATGACAAACCAGGAATCAAACGCGCCTTGCTTTAATACTGCTAGTCTTAAGTGTTTGAGTATCTTGACTTTTCGGCATTTTACGGTATGTTCTTTAAACACGATGTACAGTTTATGGCATCTAAAAGAAGGCAACAGTGAATCCCAACACAAAGTACCTAGCGAAGAGTCGAAGCGCTGTGGGAGTTACAATATCTGTCATTTCTTGAGGGTTAACCTAACCATTAAAGAGCTAAATTAAAAAGTAAGTTGACATCGAAAATTCACTTAAAAACAGAAATTGATGAAATCTAATCAAATTTTTCTTATTTCTTGAAATACTTCTTTAAATGAAAATTTGTTCACCTCAATAACAGAATTAGAGAAACAATACCTGCTTTCCCATTTGTGTTTATGTACGATAAGTGAATAACCCACAAATACATGTATAGCGCAGTGGTTCCGACGAAGATTTGGTTTCTCATTATTCGCTTTTGAAGGTTCATCAGCAAAGAGACCAAAGACTGTTTGCGCATAAGTTGTGATTCCGTAATTCATATTATTATATACATACTGAGATTTACCCACTGAAAAGGCGCGAAATAAATTCGGTTCACAAGCTGGTTTAAGAACCCAACAGCCAATCAAATGGCGCGTATCGCTTTTTCCACGTGTGAGGAAAACGATACGTCCAATCAGGTGCCGCGTATCATGTTTTTTGACGTGTCAGCCGTAACAAGGAGCAACAGGGACTTTTGTCTGATTGGTTGATAATTTGCTTGTGCCCAGGCTTTTTTGACACGCGCGCGAGCGGAATAACAAACAAAATGGCTGCCGATGATGTCTTGTTCCATTGCTTGCTACAGGGATTTTTTATAGCAACAGCATCGTGTGCACCTTTTTTTCTTTCGGAATATAGCGGTATTTC
>OX421448.1:36326074-36331074 GCA_949126865.1 Montipora capitata | reverse complement strand
CGCTTCATGCTACGGAAACCGGAGATAAGCGCCGGCCTGATGGGCCTTCCTAGGCTCGTAACAGAGACTTTACCTGTACCTAAGGCAAGGTAAGGGAACAAAGGCCAGTTATCATGTGACTTCAAGAACCAATGAAAGCGAGTGTTTTGATGTGTGAATCGTTGACGTGGATATTTGTGATCCTGTTTTCGGAGGTGAGCGAAAGCACATTTTTTCCCTTTCTCTGACCATTGTGTTGTGCACACTTGCTTTGAGTGTTCTTTAATATTTATTTTCGAACCAGCGTTTTTACATTGAGTGAACGAACTCAATACTGAACCAACGTACGTGTTCTTATTGATCGATGTTGTCAATTTCGGCCCGCGTGCCATTGTCGAGTAGAGCAGTTTGTTTTTCGTTTTCTGACCTTTGAGTTAAGAAACACATTTGACATAATTTTCAAACGAAATAATGTCTCTAAAGTACACAATTAAACGATCAATTTGACATGTAATTCACGGCTGTATCTTGCAAAATAAAAATCTATTAGTGAAACTTTGTGTCACGCCATGTCTACCCATACGAACCACGTGAGCGTTAGCCCTGCTAATAGAAATGGGCCCACACAAGGACAGAGAAAAACTATGACCAGGGTGGGAATTGAACCCACGACTTTCGGGTTAGATCACCGGTACCGACGCTGCGGGAAGAAGTGAGATTGGTCTATTATTGTTTGTCAACTCATGGTCACCATTCTTAGGCTAGGGAATGACCTCAGCTTTCTTCCAAAAGCGAGGGAATTTGGACTTCTCAAATGACTGATTTATGGAGGGGCGTAGCCTGGTTTTTCCGTTTAGCTACGCACAGGAAGGGGGGTCTAGGGGGGTCTAGGGGCATGCTCCCCAAGAAAAGTTGTATTGTTAAGGCCTCGGAAATGCCATCGGAAATGCCATCGACATCTTGGGAAAAGTATCGGTCTCAAAGGAATTTTACAACAGCACTAATAAGGTCTGCACGGTGAGGGAGGCACGGTGGCCTCATGGCTAGTGCGCTCGACTCCGGATCGAGTGGTCCAGGTTCGGGTCCTGGCCGGGGTCATTGTGTTGTGTTCTTGGGCAAGACACTTTACTCTCACGGTGCCTTTCGCCACCCAGGTGTATAAATGGGTACCGGCGAAATGATGGGGGCAACCCTGCGATAGACTAGCATCCCATCCAGGGGGGAGTAGAAATACTCCTATTCGCTTCATGCTAATGAAACCGGAGATAAGTGTCGGCCTGATGGGCCTTCTGGCTCGTAAGCAGAGACTTTACTTTACTAATAAGGTCTAGCAAAAGTCAGTATTATGCAAATGTGAATAATAAGTTGCAGGATCCAGACACGAGTTCTAAGAAGTGGTGGGGCATTGTCAAATCTCTTTATGGACAAAAAGTACACACTACAGTATCTACTTTAGTTGAGGGCCCTCTCATGATTCAATTTTTGTAATGTAAATTTAATTTAATTCAGGGTGCAAAATAAAGTTGTTGTTGTTGTTGTTGTTGATGCAAAGGACAAAGCAGAATTACTGAATGAGTTCTTTTGTTGTCAGAGCCGTTTAGATGAAAGCTCGTCTTTCGTTCCTGCTGTTCTTGATTATATTCCGACTTCTCGAATTTTGTCGAATGTTGTCACCTCTGAATGGGAAATTAACGCTTTACTGAGAAGTGTTAACATAAATAAGGCATGTGGTGCTGACGGTATAATTAACAAACTGATTAAAATTTGTGCTGATGGCATAACGAAAGTCCTTACTGACTTTGTAAATCTCTCGCTCAGGTCTGGAGTTTTTCCTGATGACTGGAAGCAAGCTAATGTTACTCCAATATTCAAAAAGGATGACCGTCAACTGAAATCAAATTATCGACCTGTTTCTTTATTAAATGCCTTTTCTAAAATAATTGAAAAGGTCGTGTTTACTAGAATATACAACTTCCTGTTGGACATAAATTTTCTTTATCCGCTGCAGTCAGGTTTTCGTCCAGGTGATTCAACAGTCAATCAGTTGGTTTACATGGTACACAAAATCTACGATGCCTTCGAACACGGTAAAGAAGTTAGAATGGTTTATCTTGATATCAGCAAAGCCTTCGACAGAGTGTGGCATAAGGGTCTCCTTTTAAAATTGAAATCAATCAGTATCAGAGATCCTCTTTTAGGTTGGCTTATGAGCTATCTTTCTCATCACAAGCAACGAGTGGTTATTGATGGGCAGTCCTCAAAGTGGAGCACTGTCTCTGCTGGCGTACCTCAAGGATCAGTGCTTGGTCCATTATTCTTAATTTTTATTAATGATGTTACTGAGAATCTTAAATCCGATTGCCTTTTGTATGCCGATGACACCTCCCTTTTTGACATTGTAGATGACCCAGTTACTTCTTTTATCTGAGATCGAAGACTGGGCTCGGAAATGGCTTGTTACTATTAATTAAGCCACCTCACCCTGATTTATTTTACGGTGATAACAAAATTATTGAAGTTGCACAACATACCCACCTCGGTGTAGTTCTTTGCAACAACCTTTCTTGGAGAGCCCATATCTTTAAGATTTATGAGAAAGCTTCTAAAAGGCTTAATATCCTAAAAGGTATTAGGTACAAGGTTGACAGGACTACTTTCAGAAAATTGTACAAATCTTTGGTGCGTCCTCTAATGGAATACGCTGATGTATTATGGAATGAATGCACGGAAAGTGAGAGCGATCTCCTCGAACATGTGCAATATGAGGCAGCAAAAATTGTAACTGGGGCCATGAAAGGGACCAATAGGCATCGTCTTATGCAAGAAATTGGGTGGGAAGATCTCAAAACTAGAAGAGCCATTCATAAATTGCTGTTTTATTTTAAGATCGTTAATAACCTTTGCCCTAGTTATTTATTTGATTTATTACCTCTACTAGTTAGTGAAAGAACAAATTACTTTTTGCGTACGGCAACAGATTACTCTGTTTTTGCAAGCCGCACTGAGCGTTTTAAAAGATCCTTTTTTTCTTCAACTACTACTTTGTGGAATGACATCAGTTTTGACATACGCTGTCTTGAATCCATTGATTCTTTTAAGAAAGCTTTACTCTCCTTTTTTAATGTTTCTAGTTATAACGCTACTTTTGATTTTGCTATTGATAGATTTAATGCAATTTTCCATACTCGTTTACGCTTAGACACCTGCGCGCTAAACTATTATCTTTTTAAAATAGGTTGCAAAGAAAGCCAGAAAGCCCTGCGTGTCTTTGTGGTTTTTACAACGAGTCAGTTACGCATTTCTTTCTTGAATGTCCACTTGATTCTGCCCCTAGAATTAATTTGCTCTCCTCTGCTGCTCGTATATTTGCCGACAAGTGGTCTTCTATGTGTTAGGATCACAGTTACTTTCTCCGAAACTGTCCACCAAGTTTGAGCTACTCGTTCCTTCCATCAATGGCAAAATGTTCTGTGTCCTTTTTTGGCGAGCTGCAAGATGCCTTGGTAAAACTTGAAAGCCCTTCGGCGCGTTGAATCATCATTGTTTTTCAACCTCACAAGCCGGTTACGCCGGGTGCGATGCAAGTCGATCCAAGTTTCAAGAGAAAACTCTTTTGCTCTTCCTCTTATCACTCAAAAATTCACCTTCCGGAGTATCTAATCCTTGATCCTTTATGGCATTTTAGCGAATGCAACGCGAATATATTAAAAGACAAACTTCGAAGAAGACGAAGTTATTTTGCTGAAAAAAGAAGAAACCAATCGACCGTGGAAGCGGTGCGTTCAGCCAATCGTGAGCGAGTATTTTTGCTCTCTTCACAAGCAAAATGCCCTCTTCATTGACCAATCAGCATCCAGTAATTTTGCCCTCTATGTTATTATTCCAAACACTTACACAAGTGTGGATCCTCAGAGACAATTCCAGCTGTTAAGTGAAAAAAAATATCCGTGAGCAAACCGCAACTGTACTTTCACAAAACAAACATGGCCGACTTTAAAAAGGCGGGAAGTCCACACGCCTGAAAAGGCCAATGGGAAGTCACAGGAATCCCAACAGTGGTAATAGCTAAAACAGGAGCCCATGGCTAGGAGCACACAGCTTCACATACTTGTCCTTTGATTACTTTTTCCGTGAAAAGTTGTGTTATAGTCCGCATGAATGGAGTCTCAATTGGCAGAAAAATTGATCTTAAAATAGCTCGGACTATGAAAACTCCGTGACACAAACATATACAAGTTAAATACTCCTGGCTCCTGGCCGAACGTATTGATACTTTGAAACTTAGGACACCCTCAAACGAATCCGTCAGCCGAGCAAGTTTGCAGTACTGGCCGGCGGACTTGGAACGGACTCATAACAATTTTAGTTGGAATGCTCAGCTGCCCAGGTCCACTTTTTTCTGGTTAGTGACGGGGAGGGGCTGGGTGGTGGAGATTGTTTGAGGTGAGGTGAAGGGGACAAATGAGTCGGGTTGGACTTCTGTCTCAAAGGCCTATGATCCTCGCCCTTATTTTGCACAAAATACTTTGGTTTTACTGACAATATAAAGCAAGAATCTTAAGAGTCCGCGAAGCATAACAAAACCAAGGTAATGTCGAAAGTTAATGTGTACCAATACACTTACGTGATTTGTTCCGAAGGAAGCAGAAGAAAGGAGATCATTCGCGGTAAATTACATGAAGGAGATCGCGCATACCGCGATACTTACAGAGCGCAAGAAGAAGAAATTGGATGAAATTTTACCCGAGCTCTGGTTGTGTTATGAAGTAGAAATGTAATAGTTGATATCCCGGCGTCTCCACTTCAAGGACTAAACGTCGAGCGCGTGGGCGCCTCTTGCTGACATTCTGCCTGTACGTGTAGTGAGTGACATTCTTTCTCTCTTTCTTCCTTATTGTTTTGCTTGCGATATATCAAGTATTTTTGTTAAACGATAAAAATTGTAGCTACGGTTATTTCATTAAATTGCTTGGCCTCGCTGGATAACTACAATCATAGATGAAATAATTTAAGCAAATTAC
>OX421448.1:36301074-36318574 GCA_949126865.1 Montipora capitata | reverse complement strand
ATTGTACAACCAGTTAGTTGCCCAAGGAAAGGCATGCATCAATCCAGGCTTCCGCTTTTACCAACAGAAATTCAGTTTGCAGTTCCACAATGTTGTTCGTGCATTTAAGGCTGCACGCTTATGTTGCCCAGTACAGGTGCAAGCACTACGTCCAACTGCTGTATCAGTCCAGGAACTAAAGCAATTTAGTTTCATTACTGATGCAGAGGTTGTACAGCTTGTGGAAGAGCTGCCAAACTATCTGGCCACTGCTGATGGTGCAGCCATTGAAACAGAAGAAGACAAAGTACAGTGGTGGGCTACACATGCCGCTGCTCTCCCAAATTGGTCTGCTGCAGTCAAAAAGATCTTGTTGGTGCAGCCTAGTTCAGCATCGGCTGAGCGAGTGTTTAGCCTGCTACAAAATGCATTTAGCAAGCAGCAAGAGGCAGCATTAGAGGAAACAGTGGAAACATCGGTCATGTTACGTTACAATGACAATAAGCGCACATGAAATCATGAATTATGTAGAGGGGTAGCTGGTGGTGCAAAACCTTCAGGGACAGTGTAAATATTGTAAATATTGAAAAAACATGGCTTTATACCACAAACACTCGTTTATGTCAGAGAAACTTTATATCCTTAATAAGCATATTAGCAAAGTTTGTTTTGTTCGAATACAATCACGTGGTTGGGTTGAGAGAGACTCAGTCTTACCATATTGATCAGGGCTCGAAATTGCGACTCACTGGTCGCCAATGCGACTAAAAATTGAGCGCTGGCGACTAAATTTTTAGAAGTGGTCGCCAACTGACGCCTCTTGTTTTGTCCGATAAGTAAAGAACATCACGACACAACTTTTGTTTTATATCTTTATATTACAAAATCAATCGGAAATGGTAGCTAGTATATAACTCACCTTTCCGTTCCCTGTAAAATAATGTCTGAATGACCTGAATATTACAAGGTAATCGAAAAAATTGATACTCCGTTCACGGCACGCCATATTGCTTCAGCGGCTTCTTCTGAAACTGGGATTGCAAGCGCACTTCAACACAACGTACTTTACAATTTGAGTTGTAAATCAATCTCTTACACCAAAAAATTGAAAGCAACTTTTGAGAAACTTTTGGATTTTGGGGCAACTTTTGAGCAACTTTTAGAATTTTGGAGCAACTTTTGAGCAACTTTTTTGGAAAATTGGAGCAACTTTTTGAGAAAATTGGAGCAACTTAGGGACAGCCCTAACCTTGGCGGCACACACCTATCCTACATTGTCGGGAGTGAGTACCCTCCTTCCCCGCCCTTGGGCTATAAACAGGTTTTCCTTATATCAGAATAATCAAGGTCTCGGTAAAGTGAATCACCAGAGGCCAAAGTTCGAAAAATCAAGCCGAAACAGAGGTACTTTAACTTCTTTTAAATATGGCGCAATATATACAAAGTGTGTTGGCCATTCATTCATAGCTAGAACGCGTAACCTTAATACGAGTGAGTTATCTGCTAGAAAATTACACGCTTATCTGTAGGTTGTACTGAATTATTTGTAGAACTTATTAATCAACCAGTAAGAAGAGCAATAGTGACTGCACTGTTAAATAATTACATGTAAAACCTGAATACAATTGATCATCCTTAGAACAACTACTGAAAGTTATTTGCTGGGTTTCAATGATTGTTCAATGGTTAGGATTAGCGTTTGATAAGATTTTTTTTTTCGTGACAGAAGCCTACGTAGCTCTTTCTATAAATTGGACGTGCGCTGTTTATCCACTTCTCCATGGCACCAATTTATGAAGAAAATAAGCTAAATTGAACAATGGAAAATGTAAAAGTTCGCCAAAGGTGCGACTTGTAATATAAGTTCGCAAGTTTTTGTTATTAAAAGAAACGACGTCAACGGATGAACACAGCAAAAACATCAGCTAGATCCGTGTCTGTGAAAAGAAAATAGATAACAGTTGGATTGTTTAGCGATAAATAAAGGAATGTATTTATAACGAAGAGAAGTAAAATACACGAGCGCAGTTAACTCCAGAGTCCCATAAGTAATTTTTTAAACAATCATCAGGCATCCTTTACCCCATTTGACTTTTTAAGACAAACTTACGATACTTAAAACATAAGAAGCATATAAACATCAGAAAAAGGAATCGAGACTATTTTCTTGCACATGTACAAGTGATCGTGTCGCGAACCGTTACCGTGTATAAAGGCATGGCCAAACGCTCGCAACATTTCAACGCAACATCTTGCATGATGTTGCGACATGAGTTGAACGGGCTGGCCAAACACACGCAACATTTTCAACATTTTCAACGCAAAATGTCGATGTTTATGTGCCCCAACCCCAGGCGCGCAACAAAGTGGACCTAGCGCGCATACCTCAGTGCAACAAAGTTGCGTGGAACGTGGCCAAACGAGTACAACATCATACAAGATCCAAAATGTTGCACGAAAAATATGACCGTTTTCAAATTTGATCCAACACAATTTGATCCAATCACAGCGGAGCATCCTGCTTAATTAAAAGGTGACGCGTAACCAGTCGACCTCATCGCCTGATGAAGACTAGCAGTATGCAGTCGAAACGTTGTGATCTACATCACAAGTGACCACATCATGAGACAAACGAGAATACTTTATTATTGTTGATCCAACATGTTGCAACATATCACAACATATCGCAACACATCGCAACACGGTGGACAAACGTATGCAACATGTCGCAATTGTGCGAAACCAATGTTGCGAGATGTTGCGTTGAAATGTTGCGTTCGTTTGGCCAGGCCTTAACAAAAAGTCACTAGTTTTTCTGGTGGCAGCGAGTTAAGAATTAGGGACGGAATAACAAAGGGGGGATGCCGCCACTACTGATCTTTTTTCGAGTGGTATTTCCTCCAAAGCGGGGTGAGGGAGGTGCGGTAATGCTGGAGTTCCTTCAGCCCCTTCCTGCTGAATCCCCCAGGGAACAAACACGAGTCGATCCAGAAATTTTTAGATGCAAAATTGGGATTTGTCAGACTCACCCGGTGAGCTATACAGGGACAAAGAAGTCGTCTTGCTGAAAAGGATGCTCAGAGAATTTTTGTTTTCAAAAGGACATGGGTTAGTATGTTTGCTGATCATTAACCAGCCTTCATCCCTTTCACAGGTATCGTACTTCTTGGATATCTCAAAAGAGCGATCAGAACCCCCATCGATTGGTTGAAGAGCAAAGTGCCGCAGATTTGATTCCTTTTTGAGGTCATCCCACGTTGAAAAATTGAGATTTTCCTTGGAAAACCATGCGGCACTGTCATTAACGGCATTGAAGTTGAGAGAATGCACTTCTTGACGATCTTTGTAGATTGCAACACGAACCTGCAAGTGATTGCAAGAACAACTTGAGTAAAAGATGTTGGGGGTTTTCAATTGGCTGGCGTGGAATCAGCACCAAAGGTAATTACTTTACCCAGTCACAACATATACCGAAAAAAAGGAAATGATCTAATTATATTCAAAAGCCATGCAACTCCGCCAGCTAAAGTTTCCGGGCTGAGCAGGACTTGATGATTTCTCAACGCAGCAGCGAGAGTTGAGATTACGTAAAAACTTCCAAGTTTTGTTAAATAGACAAAGTAAAAGATGGATGTCCAAAACTTTGGACGTCTTCTTGGATTGAATGTTTTTCCAGGTATTTAGACCTTGCATATGCTACATGACGAAATGGGCGTCCAATGTTTCGATAATTAAAGCGACAGTTCTCCCAACGTCGCAAGACTTTCAAGATTAGTTTTCGAACCAGCGAATACGTCATGCAGGTACGCTGCATTGACCAAGAATCTTTTCTGGTCAAGAAGCAGCACAATAGAATTGTTCGGGATGGCGATACAGGAAGTTGAGAGATGTCGTAAAAAGGCTGTATGATATCTTAATTTTCCTTAAAAAAAATTGTTCTCCTACCTGCTTGGGATTAAACGTATTCCAGTTTTTAGAAAGTACCAGACGGCTTTTATAGTGTCCAGCAAAAGTTGAAGATGTATCCAGGGCGGCCCTCACATTCTCAGAATGTGTGTCTGGTGATTTCCACAACTCCGCAACGTACAAAGGCGTTGCGTTTGCAACAACTTTAAATACCATCGTCCAACCTGCAATTATCAGTAATAAAAGTCATCTATGTCACTGGAAAACAAAAAAACGTTCAGAAATGATTTACGCCCGACGACCAAGTTAGTCATTTGCATAAATGGGTCTGTTCCTGAGGTGATTTTTTGTTCACTTTTTCTAAGACATTTTTTTTTCTCCAAATTTCAATATAAAGCAGTTTGCAATGTTAAAGGCGGGGGTATACCTATCCTGGGTACCAGAGGTTTTTTCTCGCTTAAAGACATGACCGACACCGGAAATTGCGCAAGAAAACCTCTGGCACCCAGGGTATAGGGTATACCCAAATTTCACTAAAAATTGCTATTTTTTTTTTTTACTCTGATTTTGCATCTTTTAAGGGTAGTAGCCAAAACGCGGGGCCGGGGTCGGGGTCGAGGTCGGGGTCGGGGTGCCTTTTTTTTCCCAATTTTTTTCTTGTTTCAAGTTTTGTCGTTATTCTCCTGTACTGTTGTTTTCGAATGACCGGCATCTGCCCTTCATTTATGGTGGAAATTAGATAAAAATATTAAGGAACTTACGGAAGCTATAAAAAATTCTTAAGGGACGTCTCAGTTTTTTTTCGCGAAATCGGACTTTGTTTTTTTTGTTTTAAAATCGAAGTTGGTTTTTGCGAGCATCTGACTTAGTCTTACCGAAAATCGGAGTTTGTTTTTTGAAATTAAGATAATTTCCGAAAATGCTGAAATTGGCTGGAGTTTATGAAATATACGCCAACTGCCAGAAACACTGATGCGGGGAGACTCGCTGAGCTCCACACTTTAAAATAGCATTGTAATGTTTACTTCTTTAGGAAAAAAAACGGGATGATCGTCACGCAGTCACGCTATATTCTGTTTCGTTTTAAGTGTATTGCGGAGAGGGCTTTTAAGAAGTAAACATTAAAATGTGGTTTTAAAATGTGGAGCTCAGCGAGTGTTCAGTGTCTCTAGGAGTTAGCGTATATTCCCTAGAAAAACTCCAATTTCAGTCTGAAATTCTCGTAATTCGAAAAAACAAACAAAGATGTCCCTTTCGTAGCTTCTGTATGTTCCATATTTTTTGACTAATTTCCACCATAAATGAAGGAAAGATGCCATCAAGGAGAGCAGCTTCTGTGCACCCACAGGGAAGAAGCTCTAAGAGAAGCTGAAGGCTTCTAAAATGATTGTAGAAGCCTCAAGTATTACACTTTGAAAAAGAGGGTCATTACTGTGGCATAATTAATGAGAAAGTCAATTTGTAACAATAACTTTTACTTTGAAGTCATTTTTCTCCTTGCGCATGTTTTTAGTCTTCAGGAAAAGATATCTCAAGATCGATTTATCCAATTGATATGATATTTTCAGGGCTTGTTGCTGTCAATAATGTTTCTTATGGCAGTTATGGAGTAAAATGTGCCTTGAATTGTTTGGGTGAAATTTACTGAATCATTATTTTTTCATGGTTTTATTATTTCTCAAATCTCTATGCTTAAAACAACCAGCAGTCTGTATTCATTAAAAAAGCATGAAAGCCTTTCAATTTGGTCAATTCTAGCAGGAGATATCTTCTCAAGTGAGCCTTGGTTCCACCCAGCAGGTAATCCAATAAACTGTTTGGTATAAGATTGCAATTAGCTCTTCAGGCATAAAATATATTTTTTCATATTCCTTACTCCATAAGCTTTGTAGAAATGTATGGTTTCCTATAGTTTCAAGTCAAATCTTGGCTGTTAAAATTTGTTGAAAAAATACCCTTTTTTTTTTGGTGTAGCCCGCCTACCCCGGATAGAGACATGCATGTGTCTAGCTTGATCGTGCGGCAAACTTGTTAACTTCACGTACCTAGCGCGCACCGATAAAAGCGAAATCTAAAGATCCAAAGGCAAACTATTTGTCTAATTTTGCTAAAATTTCTCTTTTGTGAAACTGTTTGAGGGCCGTTGGATTTAAACAATTACACAAGGAGTTTGAATTTCCCATGTGTCAATAGATAGAAGATTGGGCTTATATATTGTAGCGCAAGGTTGAGCTGTATTTTGCATTGCCCACTGAAAACGAGAGTAAAAGTTATCGAGTACCTCCTCCATCGCTTGTCTGATCACAGTAAACAGGAAAATGTCCGAAGCTGTCGTTCAGTCGAATATCATAGATTCCGGTAACTTTTGGATTTGGAACTTTGGAGCAGCCAGTGACTAAAAAAGGAAAATATCATAGAAGAGGAACAAGGTTTCGTTGCAAAACTAACGACAATTTTGCGTGGAATGATAGGACATTTGCATGATGACGCCATTTGACTACAAGTCCCAGAATCCTTCAGGTTTTGCTTGCCTCATGCATTAGAGCTATTGGTATTTTTACCCCGCTGGGAATACAAAACTTAAATATGAAAAGAAAAACAAACTGAATTCTGGTAGTTGTGGTCAAATGAGGCTATCGTGAAAGTTGCCCATTCTTGAATGATTACCCTCATCCGGTCTTTTACTTGACACCTACTTGCATAGTAATGAATGAAAAGGACGCTATTAGCTATTAATGCATGCAAATTTTGCCCTTTCTGGCAAATTGGTGATCATATGAAAAGACTGAAAGAAATGTAAGGATCGCTTCACTCTTTGGTCTATAACCCGCACTTCAAATGTAAGTGATATTTCGTATATGCAATCGCATGGGCCCGAGGGAAATTAAGGATTAATTACACGCGCATTTTCAAGGTTGTCACAAAATTACCCGAGTCGCGAAGCGACGTGGGCAATTTGGAGCCCTTGCATGGAAAATACAAGTGAAATTAAACCTTCATTGCACGAGGGCACAATACGATTACATGCTTATCATGCACATAAAGGGCAAAATTATTGAGGGAAGCCCGTTCAATGCCACGACAAATGACAATTAACCTAATATTCTTTCATTAGGTTAAAGTCCAATTCAATAAATCGACGTTGTCAACAAAAATAGAGCTGAATTTTATTAAACTGTATTTTACATGTGGACAAAAAGCAGTTTATTCAGAGTCAGAATCTGGAAGAAGATTCTCTTGTAACTTCGCTTGCTCTGGATAAGCAACAGTTGACCAATCAGGATCAAGTAATCATACCCTCTTGATTACCAAGTGCCCTCGGGATTAAGATGAAAAATGCCCTCCGTCTCAACCAATCAGCATTCAGTAATTTTGCCCTGTATGTGATCATTTAATTTATCAAATCCTTCACGGGAACGCATGAGCCCAACAAATTGACTTTCTCTCAAATGGGTGGCTTCATAGTTCGGTTTGGTAGAACATTGCACGGGCATCGTAAAAGGTCATGGGTTCGAATCTCGTTGGTGACTGTTACTAAATTGCCCAACTGTGTGCGAGGATCACTTCTCCATTTCATATATAACCCGCAATTAAATTACACATTTATTTCATTAACCGCGTCCTTCACGGGAGCACATGAGCCCAACAAATTGACCTGCCACCAACTGTGTGCTTCATAAATCAGTTGGTAGAGCAATGCACCGGTATCGCAGAGGTCATGGGTTTGCATCCCGTTGGAGACTCCTGTTTTTTTCAGGTGTCCATAAGCAACAATTGCTTTAAAAATTGTCCAGATTAGCGCAAGGATCAGTTCACTCTTTCCTTTCATAAAAAGAGACTCCAGTGATAGCTTTGTATCACCCCTGATGAAGGCACCAGCCGGGAGTTTCGAAACGTTCGTCCTTTAAATTGTACCTTTTCAAGCTACGTTTATAATTCTCGAGACCATCGGCCCGTTTCTCGAAAGTCCCGAAACTTTTCGCGGCATTTTTGGGTGTCACAATTCCTTTTGTATCTCAAGAACGGAGAGGATTTAAGTCGTCAAACTTCACAGACATATTTCTTTTAGTTAGCTTGAAATCATGTTAAAACGTCGGCTTTCCAAAGCAAGCGGTTGGCAGTTTCACAAATGGCTTTTCGGGACTTTTGAGAAACTGGCCCCAGAGTAGCATCAAAGTGCTGCACCTCTGAGGATCAGGAGAAGAAATTAGGAGGAGCACGCTAATTACTTTTTATTTTAATCATTGACTTTTAGGAAATTTCCACTATTTCAATATGAATAAGGCTGCCCTATTTTCATTAGCCCTTATGCTTATTCGGGGCAGCCTGCACGTACTCTTTTTAAAGAGTATTTTAAGAGTATAGGCTATCTAATGAAATATCATGAATCTCAGTACGGAAATATTAAAATATTAAACTCCTGTATTGAGATAATGACAACGCCTAATATATTCACTCGGTCTTGCTGGAGGAAGCATTTTTGAGCCGGAAAAAACAGTAATGCCCTTATAACATATTTATGTAATTATTTTTTGAGCCACTGACGCTGTTAGGATGATTGATGCCGTATATAGGTGCCTACTTGTTTGAGGTGTCTAATGGTGAGGCCCATTAAATTTCATTGAGCATGCGTTAAAAATTTAAATGTTCGGTGTCCGTCACGCGTGACCAGGCACAAAATAAAAACAAACTGGTGAGGGCAAGGATCTCAGGGATATACACAGCAACCATAACTCTAAGAAAAATGACCATTCTAAATTAGTTTCTAGAACTAAATATTGCTATAGCAATAAAATAAACGAAAGTTTAGACCTAATCACTGAAATGGGCACTTCTTCGACTTAATCTGTAAAATGAGAGTTTAACCTAGGGGACTCGTGTTGGGTATAGCCATGAGATCTTTCCCAGGTGAGATATTTTCGAAAAACTCTGGCAAACACACAACAACCAAGGAATCATGTCAGTGAAAACTCTAGATAGTTTATACTTTATACTTTTAAATTGCTATTTCATTTTTTACTGAAATTTTTTTAGGTTTCTGGCAGACTGGTTCCTGTAACCGACATGCAGGGGAAATACTCATGGGAATTTCGACGGTTCAAAATTGCCACAAGGTTGTAAACTTCAAAAATATTGAAGAAGCCTTGGAGATTGATCATGCGCAAAGGTTAAAGAAACAGGTTTGACAAGTTGAAACTGGACTGACTCATCCATTTTTTTTGGAGATCGGCGGATCAAGGAATGTGCAGGCCACGAGCAGAGTCTTCTTTCCTCTTCCCGACTTATCTAGGAAGATCGAAAGAGACTCTGCTCGCAGGGTAGTACAAACGCAAGCATCAACGCAAGCACAAGCGCGCTCATTTCATCGTGAAAATGGGCCTGAGGCAAGCATAAGCACAAGCTCAAGGATCAAAAATTTTCCTTTTCCTTGTGCTTGAGCTTCAGTATTCTTGCGTTCTCTTGCGTTTTGTGAAAACGGGACGTATAACGCAAGCACAACGGGAGCTGTGATGTTCGTTCGACGAAAAAGACCGGCCCCAGATTCTACTAGCAGAGGCGCGTTATTAGCGAGATCATGGAACTAGTGAATCTTTATCTCTGCGTCATTTGCTTGTTCTTGTGTTATGGTTCGTTTTCACTTGACACGAATCTCTTGTGCTTGCGCTTGTGCTTGCGTCGCTAGTGGAAACCAGGCTTAAGACCCTGAAAAAGTTCTTTTGAGGTTCGTAGAGTTGTATGGTATAGTATTTCAATAAACCAATGCTACTCGAACAGGAAACACATCAAAATGCATTGTTGTGATGTGTAGTGCGGTTTTCATGTTACATCATGATGGTTGTGCCACTTGCTGCAATGTCACGCCGGCCAACTCTTACTAAATTAGATTTAAGTGTTATTTTCTCTTTTTTTATGCCAACTCGTTGAAAAAACGTCAAATGAGCGAAATCTGAGCGGAGTCTGGGGTATGTTCTTGGCATATTATTAAAATTCTGGTTAATCAGACTCAAGATTCTTACAAGAAGGTTCATCATTGATAAAAGTACATCTTAATAAGATGTCTTAACAACAGCTGCTGATTTTTTCGACAAGCTATGATCTCGACAAACTGGCAAAAATCTCATCCCCAAATAAAATATTGAGTAAGGTTTACCT
This sequence comes from Montipora capitata, assembly GCA_949126865.1. NCBI lineage: Eukaryota > Metazoa > Cnidaria > Anthozoa > Scleractinia > Acroporidae > Montipora > Montipora capitata. The sequence continues at coordinate 36,308,536 of OX421448.1, read as the reverse complement.
ACCCAGATCCTCACAATGCTTTCCAGTATATCCCTTTTCACATTTACAGTAGTGGGAATTATCTGTTGCGTTGATAGCACATTTTCCGTGCGGAGAACACAAATTTCCATAGCATTCATTCTGTGAAGTGTAAAAGCACATTACGTGTGAAAAATCTAGGACCTTAAAAGTATCGCAGACGAATGCTGCTGATGTGTTGCCGGCGAGGCATGTAACAATGCACGGCATTCATATGCAAATGAGTGGCCATTCATAGGCTACGATCTGACAAAACGACAGAAAACTACAATCACGTAACTTTTCCGTGATCATAAATGAATGTGTTTTGTTGGCAAAATGATTGAAAAAATATCACGAAACATTACAAAACAAGAGGCTACGGGAAGCCTACACTTTGTTCGAAGGATTTTTAGCCGACTTCCTTTACTTTCACAGTATTTCAGTGGGTTTTTACTGGGTTGCCAAACCCAGTCGGAACATGCGTTTCATTTGTTGGTTTTACTTTTTAATTTTTTTTTCGTTTTTTTTTCCGTGTCGGTAAAACTCTTGCCTGTCACTCCCCTGCTAAGTGGTGTCTTTGTGCACAGAGCCTTCTGCGCGTATTTTTTTAGGATCGAGAGGGTAGTGGGAAACGCGTAGATTTCTCTGGTGGACACAGTAGAATGATTAACTTAACCGAAAGTCATGTAACGCGAATGGCGTTTTAGTGGATCTTTAAACAAAATATACCATTATGGAGCTCAATAATGGAAAGTAAATTGGATATTGAACAAGACAGGCGGTGGAATCTTAAAAGGGACGAGTAATGGACTTCGACAACAATCTGTCGCCCGTTGAGCCGTAATCAAAGTGAGCTGTAGTTCTAATATTGTACAAGTGTGGTGTTTTGTACAACACTGAAATCAAATGGAAAATTCTCAAGTAACTTATGGGTTTAACAAAGACAGAGAAGGAATTGAAAAGCTTGGATCTGTGATCTCTTTTGTCTGGCTTATGTGTTTGTACTCAATTCGGGTAACAATTTGAAATTTCACTAATTCTTGTTTGTCAAAAATTATTTGAAAGAAAGCTTGTTGCCCATTTTTTGCTTGATAATTCAAGTAAAGGGTTTGATGCTGAACACTGGTGGGAAATTTATTTAGTTGCGTTTTTGACACGGAGTGTAATTTGACACGATTGACTTTCTTGTCTTCACGTACGTAATGAAATAGTAAGGGTTTTCTGCCTCTTATAGCAAATATGTTGTTTGTTTCAAAAAGTATTTCGCTGGAAAAGGTGGCCTTTATGAATTCATCATGTTGTGTAATATGCAAGCTCAACTGGATAGTTTTTATGGCAATAGTAAAGCATTTTCGTGTCAAAATAAGGTAAGCGTCTTTCTGTTGTGTTAACTTAATTAAATATAAATATACCATGCTGCGTAAACTTGATTTCTACTCTCAAAATTACCTCCAGAACCTACTTTTTGCGTAGAATAACCTTTCAGAATGATGTTCTTGTCTTCTGTGGTGATACTTGAAGATTCGGCAACATTTTGTGAAAAAATATTTATAACGGGTCACACGCGCAAGTTGATCGCCCGAACTTCCCCTATTATATGCATAACATCCACTTGGCCTTTTGACATCCCATTGAAAAAAACTCGTAAAATATTCGCGGATCGGTCGATTTCTCTAAAAAATTTGAAAGGATGATTGCTAACGAATATAGAAAGATTTTCCCAAGGTTTGTAGTGCACACTAGTACATAGCGCGTTGCCTCTAATAGAAACTTTGATATCTAGGAAAGCCAATGAAGTTTCCGAAATTTCCCAGGTATATTTAAGAGCCGGATGAAAAGAGTTGACGGAGGTTATAAATTGATCGAGTTCTTCTCTGCTGGATGAAATAGCGCCGATGCAGTCGTCGATGTAGCGGCCGTAGAGTTCAGGTTTGGGGCCGTCGTACTGATTAAAAAATTGGTGTTCAACATATCCTACAAAAAGATTGGCATAGCTAGGTCCCATTCTTGTGCCCATCGCTACACCATTAATTTGTTTGTAATAGTTGCCGGCGAATGAAAAACAGTTAAGCGTTAAAACTAGTTCGGCAAGGCGGAGGAGCGTTTCCGAGTTAGGTTCTTTGACAGTGCGTTGATCGAAAAAGTGTTTGAGTGCTTGAAGACCGTCGCTATTAGGAATGACTGTATATAGAGATGTAATGTCCATGGTGAAAATAAGTTTGTCTTGGCCGGAGAAATTGAAATCGCGGAAAATTTGTAGTGCGTGTGTACTGTCTTTAATGTATGATGGCAAAGATTTGACGATAGGCGTCATAATCCTGTCTAAGTAGCTAGAAATGAGTTCGGTGGGGCAACTACAGGCAGAAACGATAGGGCGACCTGGGTTGTTGGGTTTGTGAATTTTAGGCAAGAAGTAAATGCACGAAGTTCTAGGGGTGTTGATGATGAGATTAGTGGCAGTGTCCGGTAATGCTTGATTAACTATAAGATTTTGAATGGTGTCTTTCACAAGTTTTTGATTTTTGGAAGTGAGATCTTTAGGGATTTTGGCATAAAACGAGGTATCCGAAAGTTGCCGCAAAGCTTCTTTTTGGTAAAGGTCGGACCGCCAAACAACTACCGCGCCGCCTTTGTCGGCCGATTTGACAACTATGTCGTTGCGTTTACTAAGATTTTTAAGAGCCGCCCACTCTTCCGAGGAAAGGTTGGAAAATTTAGTGTTGCGATTGAATTTAAGTTTGTGAATGTCGTGACGGCATTTTTTGGTGAAAAAATCTAAAGAGGCAAATTGTCCCTCTGGGGGAGTCCATTTGGATTTGCGAACTAGAAGTGTTTCAAAAATATCTTTATTAGAAGTGTCCGAATCGTCCTCTTTGTCGTGAAAAAAGGCTTTTAATTGAACGCGGCGAAGGAATTTTTCAACATCTTGCTTAATAGAAAATTCGTTGGTGCGTTTGGTAATAGGGACAAAATTTAGGCCCTTACTGAGAACAGATTTCTCTGAGTCAGTAAGGGGAAGATTTTCTGGAATTGTAATTACGGTATTATGACTATGCAATGTAGTGTCGTCGGTAATTTGCGGACCTATTAACTGTTGAAGTTTTAGAGTCTTGCTTTGGTGTAAATGGTCAAACAGTCCAGAATTAAGTTGTCGGATTTTAGCGCGAATCGATTGTAGTTGTTTGGCGGTCCGACCTTTACCAAAAAGAAGCTTTGCGGCAACTTTCGGATACCTCGTTTTATGCCAAAATCCCTAAAGATCTCACTTCCAAAAATCAAAAACTTGTGAAAGACACCATTCAAAATCTTATAGTTAATCAAGCATTACCGGACACTGCCACTAATCTCATCATCAACACCCCTAGAACTTCGTGCATTTACTTCTTGCCTAAAATTCACAAACCCAACAACCCAGGTCGCCCTATCGTTTCTGCCTGTAGTTGCCCCACCGAACTCATTTCTAGCTACTTAGACAGGATTATGACGCCTATCGTCAAATCTTTGCCATCATACATTAAAGACAGTACACACGCACTACAAATTTTCCGCGATTTCAATTTCTCCGGCCAAGACAAACTTATTTTCACCATGGACATTACATCTCTATATACAGTCATTCCTAATAGCGAAGGTCTTCAAGCACTCAAACACTTTTTCGATCAACGCACTGTCAAAGAACCTAACTCGGAAACGCTCCTCCGCCTTGCCGAACTAGTTTTAACGCTTAACTGTTTTTCATTCGCCGGCAACTATTACAAACAAATTAATGGTGTAGCGATGGGCACAAGAATGGGACCTAGCTTTACCAATCTTTTTGTAGGATATGTTGAACACCAATTTTTTAATCAGTACGACGGCCCCAAACCTGAACTCTACGGCCGCTACATCGACGACTGCATCGGCGCTATTTCATCCAGCAGAGAAGAACTCGATCAATTTATAACCTCCGTCAACTCTTTTCATCCGGCTCTTAAATATACCTGGGAAATTTCGGAAACTTCATTGGCTTTCCTAGATATCAAAGTTTCTATTAGAGGCAACGCGCTATGTACTAGTGTGCACTACAAACCTACTGATTCACACAGTTATTTGTTGTATTCATCGTCATATCCATCACATGTCAAGAACTCCATTCCTTATTCTCAATTTCTTAGACTTCGACGTCTATGTAGTGATGACTCCGATTTTTTCAGCAAATCAGAGGAGATGTGCCAGTTCTTCGAAAAACGTGGCTATCCTGTCTCTGTGGTCAAAGCGGGCCATCATCGCGCTCAACAATTTGATCGACAGTCATCACTACAAACGTCACAAAAAGATAAGAATGACAGAATTCCATTCACCCTCACTTTCCATCCTCATAATCACGCAGTCAAAAGCATCATTCTTAGTAATTTTAAATTACTCCAAAATGATCCCGAGACTGGTAGAATCTTTTCGCAACCTCCACTTATTTCATTCAAGCGCGACAAAAACGTAGGCAACTTTTTAGTTAGAAGCGCGCTCAAAACTAACGAGCAACCCGGCACTTTCAAATGCGCGCGCTCACGATGCAATACTTGTCGTTTCATTGTTAACACTAGCAAGATATCGGGACCTAAGCGATCTGTTCAGATCAGCGATCGTTTCACATGTACCTCCGCAAATGTCATTTATTGCATAACCTGTACGTTATGCAATAAATTATACATTGGTGAGACAGGTAGACGACTAGGTGACCGATTCCGCGAACACCTTCGCGATGTTGAGAAGAATGACAAGGATGCATCTAAGCCAGTCGCTCGCCATTTTAATCTGCCTAACCACTCCAAAAAACACATGGCAGTCTGCGGCCTTTCCCTACATCTAGGTACGACGGAAAGCCGCAAGAATCTGGAACAAAAATTCATCTTTCAAATCGGCACCCTTAATCCTCACGGTATTAACGAACGCTTTTCATTTAACTAATATATTCCTATTTTCACGTTGCCATGTTACCACCAATAGCGTAGCTCCTACTCTACTATAAAAACTACACGTAACCCATAATCCCTCGATTCGCTCTGACGAAGGGCTAACGCTCGAAACGTCATCTTTTAGAATCTCTGTACGGTGGCCAATTTACATTATCAACTCCGTTGATAAAACCAAATTTTTGTCTATTACATGTATGTCTTCTTAGTTTATACGGACTATTACGCCATACAACTAAATCCGAAATCATTGCGGGCATATTATCGCTGGTTATGTTATAGATTAGTTTGACAAGACTTCGTTTATACACGTCATAAATCGAGTCCCATTGTGTGAGTTCCATAACTTGTACTGATGGTGTGTCTCGCGGCAAATTAAAAATTAGCCTTCCGGCACGACAGTGCAGGGCTTGCAGGGATTTGATATAATCCAGGTTGTTACAGTTCCCCCAGATAGCGATGCCGTATGTCACTGAAGGGAGAATCACCTTAAAGTATAGGTCAAGAAGTGATTTTCTCTTAAGAAAATAACACTTTTTTAATAAGTTTAATTTTTTGACAAAGTTGTTCCTTAATTCCTTAAGATGATTCGCCCAAGTAAGCTTTCTGTCGATAGTAAGCCCGGTGTAGATGTAATTATAAAGACAGCACTTTCTCCTCAGTTATTTAAAGACCCTGAGTGTTGGTCCGGTTGGAGTTGAACTCACGACCTCCCGCGTGACAGCCCGGTGCTCAACCAACTGAGCCACCGGTGCGCGGTGAATGTTTTATGGTTAGAGGAAAGGGATATATTGTCAGGCAAATGATGTAATGTCATGACACTCAAAATTCGCAAAAAGCGTGACTGTCATGTAAACAATCTTCGCACTACTAAGTCGTAGCAATAAATTGAATTAACCAGGAAGTTAAATAAATAGTGTTGCCTTCCCAAATAAACTTTAGTTTACACTACAATGACAAAATCATTTGTCAGAGAGAAAAAATTCCTGTCTCCTCGCGTATCACATTTCAACGCACGTATGCAAATTTGTAAACTCATTTTCACCGCGTCCCGATTCCCGCGAGCTTTTTCGTCTTTCAAATATTAACAAAAATATTATTTCTCGTCAAGCGTTGCATCTTTTATGTTCAAATAACCGCTTAAAATAGACTTTTAAACGATCTATCCGCAGATATTTTTTCATAATTTAATATTCTTTGTCAAAATTTGCACAACATTCAAAACTCAAAAATAGCAACGAACGCAACAAATTTAGTCACATTTACCTCTTCGTCGAATTCTCATGCTTAACACTATTCTATTCGTTGGCAATCATCCATTCAAATTTCAGACAAATCCACCGGTCTGCGAATATTTTACGATTTTTTTTCAATGGGATGTTATGCATAATCGGGCAAGTTCGGGCGATCAAGTTGCGCGTGTGACCCGTTATAGGTATTTTTTCACAAAATGTTCCACAGTATGACCACAGAAGAAAGGGGAACATCATTCTGAAAGGTTATTCTACGCAAAAGGTAGGTTCTGGAGGTAATTTTGAGAGTGGAAATGAAGTTAACACAACACAAAGACGCTAACCTCATTTTGACACGAAAATGCTTTACTATTGCCATAAAACTGACTATCCAGTTAAGCTCGCATATTACAAAACATCATGAATTCATAAATGCCAGCTTTTCCAGCGAAAATGTTTTCCGGCGAACCAGACTCAATCGTGACAAATTACCATACGCAATTGCAAAAAAAATAGATTTTAGGAACAAACCCTTTCCATGAAGAACCTTTTCCTTGAATAATGAAGCACAAAATAGACGACAAGTTTTCCTTCAAATAATTCTTGGCTGTCACATTTCCAATTATTTTTTTTACCTGAAGACTGTGCAGAGTTGAATACAAGTAAATACAAATAGCCAGACAACAGAGATCACAGATCCACTTAAGGTGTTTCACCGCCTGTCTTGTTTATCCAATTGACGTTCCATGCTTGAGCTTCATAAGGGTATATTTTGTTTAAAGATGCACTAAAACGTTATGCGAGTTATAATGACCTTTGACGCCATTGCCGGTTAATTAAATGTTCTCCCGCTGTGTCCACCAGAGAAATCTACGCATTCCCCCCCCCCCCCCCCCCCCAGCCTTCTGAAACATAACAAAACATGCAGAGAAGACTCTATGCACAAAGACACCACTTAGCGGGGCAGTGACAGGCAAGACTTTTTCCGACACGGAAAAAAAAAATAATATAAGAAAACAGAGAAATATTACCCATGTTCAGACTGGGATTGCCCTACTGGCAACCCAGTAAAAAAAGATACACACGATGAAGTTTCACAAGACGAGACCACAGACCGTGACAGGTGAATGGTGGGGATTGCAAAATCTGAGTAGTTGGCAAAGATAAGATATAATCATTTTAGGCGGTTGTAATTAAAGAGACAGCTTCAGTTGGTATTTTTCATATCATATCACCGGAATTTCCAGGATCTTGGTCTCTAATCCCATATTGAATGCTCCC
>OX421448.1:36296074-36298574 GCA_949126865.1 Montipora capitata | reverse complement strand
TTTTCATTCAAAATGGATCAGTCAGTATTTCGCACTGGCTCGTGACTACATCGTTGGATTTCCAGTTCTTCATTCTAAACATAATTTGGTATTTCTGGTAGCCTGTGAATCTTCTTCGGATGATCCGATGTAGTCCTGTTCCTAAATGATAAAAACGCCGGGGAGCCCCGCGGCTAACAAATCACCTCTCTGATTGCTCTGTTTCCAGCAGGGTTGTCGTGATGGTGCAGTGGTTAGCACACCTGACATGTAATCCAGGGGAACGCGGGTTCGATTCCCACTCACGGCATATGTGTTTTTTCATTCAAAATGGATCAGTCAGTATTTCGCACTGGCTCGTGACTAAATCGTTGGATTTCCAGATATATATATATATATATATATATATATATGCATTGTATATTATTTACAATTCGTCTCTTTTGTTTGCATGTTTGTTTGATTGCTTTAATTAATTTAATTGTCTATGAACAGGCTGGAAAATCGTGTCGCAACAGTATGTCAACGAAAGAGAATCGAGGGTCCGATATATCAAAGCACTATTTATGACCAAGAGAAACCGAATTGCTTAAATTGCGTGAAAACTAATTGATTAAATTGTCCATTGAGATGTGTAGTGTCCTGCATAATTATGTAAATTAGATTGGGTATAACATTATGATTTATGTTGAGTACTCACGAGTGAGCGTTTTAGTAAAGACCATTCGAGGCACCATTTAGTCCTTTAGTCTTCATCTATAGAGTATTCTACAAGATGGTCTGAGATAAATGCGAGAATTACTTCTCACTTTCCTTGAGAAAATTATTTTCACTTGTGGTGATCCAAAACTTCAAATGTTGCCCCAGAGCTTATAATTTTTACTAACATAATTTCCTTTAGGCGTTTATTTCAATACGAGGATTCATTTTCCTATTTCAGTTATACTCAACCCGAATTCTCAATCCAAATTACTTGTATGACACCTACGAATTAAAGCAATGACCCTCTTCCTCTTTGCGTGCCGCATATTTAGTCTTTAATAGCAGGACATCGTCTACAATGCAATTCTTTTAACTGATTAAATAAAAGGCATTGAAAATATCAGTAATATTGGGGAGTTAATGCGTGTAATGCCTGGGGTGTGTTTCTTTGGAAAAATCCGAATTCGAATGTTTGAATCATCCGGTTATGAAAGGATTTTGTTTCTGGCTAAAACCCAAAAATGGATTTGAATCCAATGTATCTTCGATTGTGGTAGATTTCTCTACTCAAACTTAACACGGACTTCTTTGGACTTATTCGTGTAGTCCGTACGTTTCTTCGGGCCGAAATGGTCCGAAAACGTTTGGCAAACAACTTTCAAGACATAACAATCACCGCCTGAGGGATCATGGTAAGTGTCTTTAGCTCGTCAAGTCGCCTTGGAATGTTTTTCAAGTAAATCTTGTAAATTAGAAAATGGCCCCTGCTATAGAAATAACAAATCTTCCTCTCGACCCGAAAGTTACGTACTAGATAAGTTGAAGAAATTAGCTCGTAAAATCAAGGGTTTTTATCATTGGAGGAAAATCGGCGCGGGTGGTAAATTTAGGTGCTTTTAAACAATATGAATAATAAATGACACTATACAAACTCCTTCCGAACATGTCTATTTATTATATAGAAAATGGAATGAAGAAAGTGTGATGATACCCGTCTTATTAAGGTTCGGATGATAGATTATGGTTTCCTATTATTTTAAGCTATTTGTTGATGATCTTAAATTTTTGGCATTTGGCGGTATGCTTTGCAAACACGATGAACAAAAAAGAAGTACCTAACAGAGAGTCGAAGCGTGCATTTCTTAAGGAATAACCCAACCATTAATTGAAAAGCTTAGTTATAAAACGTAAGTTGTGATTGGAAATTTCACTTCAAAAACAGAAATTGATAAAATCTAATCCAATTTTTCTTATTCCTTGAAATACTTCTTAAAATGATTTTTTTTTTCATCTCATGGAATTTTCCGTCATCTTTTTCATTTCATTCCGGAGGCAAATGCCAGTAAAATTAAAGAAACAATACCTGCTTTTCCATTTGTGTTTGTATACGATAAGTGAAGAACCCACAAACATAGCGCAATACTGCCGAGAAAGACTTGATTCTTCCTTATTCGCTTTTGAAGGTTCATCAGCAAAGACTGGTTACGCACAATGTGTTGTGGTCTGACCTTATAATTATCTGGACGGAGGCGTCTCAATTCCTGAAATAAATTGTAAACTGTGTAATAAGCAGTCTGGCTAAAGTCCCCCGAAAAACATTGTAAATTAGTCCTGAAAAGCTCCGAGGGGAGAGACTAATAGCTTCACTCACTTAACCACTTAAACTTCACGTTTCGCAATGCGCGAATACGTCGTGTGAAAGAGTATGTCAATAGAAGGCTGAAAGTGAATAGCGATCATTAATAATTGAAATCCATTTTTAATTTCTGGTCGACAGTGTTCCCTCTTTCCAAACCTAACACATAATGCAGTCGTTTGC
>OX421448.1:36283574-36291074 GCA_949126865.1 Montipora capitata | reverse complement strand
GAGACTGCAATATTTTGAATGAATGAATGCTGTCTTTCACTAGCATTAAAAAAAAAAACGTCTAAGAGACTCTAAGTTGTTCCAGAGGGAAGCACACCTGTAGCTAAAAATGTTTTTGCCCGAGGTAGAGGGACCTTACTCTAGACAAATTCACGGTTTGTAGTTCCGTGTATGCACCTGAAACCCGATGTAGCTATTGGTTTCGATGAGAAGTCTAACATTAGCATCAAAGTTCGAAAAAGTCAAAACCTGGGCTGCAGCCTTTGAAGCTTTTCACGTTAAGTGATACCACAGTTTCCCCAGACGAGGTTACAATAATCAAAGTGCGTTGTATTAATTAATTTAAAGCTAGGTAAATAGAATGCAACGTCGCCTGAGGAACGAGATGCCCCACACGCTTGATAACACTAATCCAATGCAAGACGCAAGCTTTTTTTGTCAGTTTATCGACATGGTTACTCCAGTTAAGAATTTCATCGATAAGAACTCCGAGTGATTTAGCGGTGGAAACTCGATTTTTAATCTCGGGAGTTGGTGGATTTGTAAAAGTAGATAATCTCTGCCTGGAGCCAATCAACACAAATTCAGTTTTTGACTCAGGGTTAGTTTGTCAGCTGCGTAATTTTTTTTAACTTATGTTAACATGAAGGTTATATCTCTATATTGAGACCATTAACAAAGGCACATATTGATTTGTTGTCAGAAAAATATGTTTCTAGCAAATGAAACTATTTGATTGAGAAATTTTTGTATAAGTATGGTCTATGGTCTACACAAGGATACTAAATGCCTGTAGTTATGCTCTGTGATAAAGAGATTTGTGTTCATAGAATAGTAAAGATGGCTCAAACCAATTCACTGTAATAAACCTCAAACCATCCAAGAGTTTATCATTGATTCATAGCTTTGCCTTCTACTTTCATCTTAACAATAATATTCATTGTTGTGACTTATGGATATGTGAAAGAGGACACGTGAAGTTAGTTGATGTGAAAAAAAGATGATGCAGAGGATATGGTTAGATGAGGCAGATGATTCGCTGTGGCGGTCCCCAAAAGGGAACAGCTGACAGGAAAATAATAAGTTGTCCCGTTTCATAACAGTATCTTCTTTTTAACACCAAGTGCCAATCTGCTCCCAGCATTCTGCATGCGTGGAGTAAGCCGTGATAAGTATTACTAGTTTAAGTCGTCCATTTGAGGTAATTCATACCTGGGCCAGGTTGTTCGAAAGCCAATTAACTTAATCCAGGATTAGCAGAAACTTTTGTTTCATGTTTTCAACTTTTTGGTGAAAGTTTCTTTCGCTAATTTTTGTCTTTCAGGATTGACTTCTTCTATTGTAAAATTTTGCCGAATATGAGCATTGAACAGCCTTTGGGAGTAGAGAAATAAACTTGTTGGTTAATTTTTAAATCTGGGATTAGTGTTAATCGGCTTTTGAACAACTGGGCCCTGGAGGCAATGTGGCGCAGGGGTTAGGGCGAGGCTTGCTTTCAATCAGTCAGCAAACTAATCAATCAATCAATCAATCAATCAATCAATCAATCAATCAATCAATCAATCAATCAATCACTCACTCAATCAATCACTCAATCAATCACTCAATCACTCAATCAATCACTCAATCAATCACTCAATCAATCACTCAATCAATTACTCAATCAATCAATCAATCAATCAATCGCTAATTTATCCACGTAGCATCCAGTGAGCTAAAAAGGTCGTTCAAAATACGTACGTGCTTAACATCCGGAGATCCCGGATTCAAGACCACTCATCGAATTTGATCCTAGTAGTCACTGGTTCAAGTCTAAGCTGCACTTGTAAATAGCCAACTGGCTGGAGGTAGAACAGTTGGCATTCTTAACAGTTGTTGTTGTTGTTACGTTATATCGTTTCGTTGATTGTGTTTCATTGGCCATGAAAAGTTCCTATGCATGTAAGTTCATGAACCTGGTCCATCAAAGTCCGTGGACTTCAGGAGTCAGTGAAATGCACCCTGACCAGCTCACGCTGGCGAGATTTCGTTTCCAAAATTCGAAAGGATTGGAATTTGAGAGACTCGCGGGGGTCCTAGACTGCACTTTCTCATTGGCTCTGAATTCTCTCAGGTCCAGAGCGACTTGATGCGGCGCTTTGGCTCGGTAACCCCGCTTCGATGTGTCAACAAAGTTTAAAAATTATGAAAAGAAACTCCACGAAATCGCGCAGCAATTAATTAAATTTTAATAATTAACTTATTTTTACACTCCCTGACATTCTCGAAAACTTCGAGTTTGTTCACTTTTTTCTCACATTGTCAACCGAGCTTAAATAGATGACATTTCTCAGTGTACCATGACCTTGTCTGATCACTGATGTAATTTTCTATAACTGCGATTCAGGCTACAGCTCAAATGGGAACGTAAACAGAAGTAGATAGAGCAGTACTGTTTTCCAACATTGCTGTTTTCCTCCGCATTACGAGCTTTGTCAGAATATTCCCTCATCTGGGCCTCTTTTCTTTTTCCTGTTTCATCTAGCCAGCAATCTCCTCAATGGCTCTGCCATACTGTCGCATGTTCTGGGATATATCTTGCATTGAAATTAACCAAGCCTAAGGAACTTTTGACTTCGGATACATAATTCTGTGACAGCACTTAAGGCCGCGTTGAACCTTAGCATATGAAACACACACTTCTCATTGCTTTGGTAAGATCCTTGGGCTTGATTCTAGAATATGCTACCGCAGTCCCGAAGTGGTCACATCATTCACTATCGTTATGGCAAACAAAAATGAACGTTTATTTTATCTTTCACAGTTCAGTTAACTACACTTTTTACGAGATCATGTGAAGAATATAGCACTCGTTTACTGATTAAGCCTAGGCACTGGTTTCAGTGATTAGGCCTAAGCACTCTTGTAAAATTTTAGCTTTCAATTTACCGTTCGGTTAACTACGGACCTACGGACCGCGGACCGCGGTAGCACTTTCCTCAAACGCTTAGTCACACTGCGGGACTGCGGCCCTCGGTATCTGAAGGATTTATCACGTGCTTTAGTGAGGGAGTATTGTAAAATTGCTCCGATCTGGGGAACACTTTCTGCAGTCGCTTATCATACTTAGCTGTATCAGGATTATAGAAATGGTGTCATCCCAAATGTTGTTTCACTGCAGTCACGTAATACCTGAGGTGAGGAGAGCTTTAGGAGAAACCAACACCCAGGAAAAAAGTGGGAGGGAGGGGGGGGGGGGGGGCTATCAAGCCTTTGTGGGTTACGAACATCTCAGTAAGATCCCTTTGGTGATAGCTCCATTTAAAATCCGAATTGGGGAATACATAAGCTTCCTACATATCTCAGTTCCAGGACTTCTTAATTATTCTGAACATGGTAAGTGACGAGACCGTGCTTAAAAATGGTTAGTTCACTTGTTTAAAGTCTTTCCATGTCCTTCCAGACCGTTATACTTCTACAAACTATATAGCCAAACTATCCAGAAACTTAATTAGTGGAAATGGTGTTTTATCACCGCGCGAGCGTTTTAAAAAACGTGAAGATGACAGTTCACCGATGTGCGCTCATTTGTCATTAAAGAGCTTGTCAGTTTTGTCTTTTATTGCGATGTATCTTTCAGTCATTATGTTCTCTCGAAGTTGTGTCTTAAACAGTGACAAAATTAAATTTTGTTCATTCAAGTTACATTTGTAAATAAAGTATTTTGCCACCAGCAAAGCCAAACTTAGGGGTTGATGGTGTTTGAGTGAGTTTGTAGGTCCACATAAAAGAGTTGAGTCTGGTAAATGAATGTTTTCACTGGTGACTTGCGACCACCAGTCAAAAAATTCATTCCAAAGTAAAGCTATATGGGAACACTTTAAAAACATATGCTGGATTGTATGCTGTTTTCTTTTACATAGTTGGCATACATCATCAGATATTATGTTAGCTTTTTGGAGTTTGTCTCTAGTGTAGATGATGTAACTGTTGTGATTTATCTTGAATTGAAACATTATTAACTTTGTATTTTTTGTAATAGAAAAAGGCCAGTTATAAAATTTTTTTATCGACCCTTTTGCTAACATTTTTAGATAATGATAAAACGGAAGCATTGTAGGTTAATTTAGACAATCCTATAGTGTCTTGACAATGTTGATTTCCCAAGCAAAGTCAGTTTCCTCCTTTTCCAGGAGTTTAGGATTTTTTCCAGGTCTTCTAGTTTCTTATCAAAACTTAGACTTTCACATTTGCTTCTATCGTTGGAGAAGTGAATACCTAAAGCATAAACAGAATTTTCTGGCCAGCAAAACCCAAATGGTGTGTCTTTCCCTGTTGCCCAGCAGCCCAGCCACATGGCCTCTGTTTGTGATTTGTTCAGTTCTAAGCCTGAGCAGCCTCTGAATTTTCTAACTTCTTAAGTAACGTCTGCACTGAATCTAGATCTCTGAGAAGAAGAGTAGTGTCGTCTGTATATAAAGTATTTTTTATTTCCTTGTCTCCGACCTTTATTCCCTTGATGTTGCCATTCATTTGAATTGCTAGGTTAAGCAGTTCTATTCCTAGAACGAACAGGAGTCCTGATAGTGGGCAGCCTTGCCTCACTCCGAGTTTAAAGTTAAAAAGGGGGGATGCGAAACCGTTGTTTGTAACACAGCTAGAAATATCCGTGTAAAACACTTTAACCCATCTTTTGAAATATTGCTTAAAGTTAAAAACATCTAGGACTTCGTGCAAGTACTCCCATTCAATTGAATCAAAAGCTTTCTTAAAGTCCAGAAAAAGGGCGGCGCCTTGTGTCTGCTTTGCTTTAGTACTGTATAGTCAATAACATCAGAAATGAGTCTGACATTTTCACCAATATATCTATTCTTCACGTAGCCGGTTTGATCTGGGCTTATGCTGTCAGGGAGTACTTTTGCTGGTCAATTCGCTATTACTTTTGCCGCAATTTTATAGTCCACATTAAGCAAAGTGACTGGGCGTATGTTGTTAAGGATATCAGTGGGTTTATCTTTCTTTGGTAGAAGAGTGATGATACCTCTTTTCTGACAGATCGGTAGTTCTCCTTTGTCAAAGGCACTGTTGATACTTTGTACGACATCATCACCAATTTCATCCCAGAATCGCTTATAGAATTCAGAAGTAAAGCCGACTGAGCCTGGAGATTTACCTGTTTCCATTTAATTTAAAGCTCTTTTGGACTCTTCCTTAGTTATTTTACCTTCGCAAATCTTCGCGCTCTCTTCGCTTGAAGGTTTAATAAGCTTGTTTGTGAAGGAAGTGTTGCTCTGTGGTGTTTCTATGTTGATGTTACTCGATTCATATTGAGCTCTGTAAAAATTCTCTTCCTCTTTTAAGATGATTTCCAGATCTTCGGTTTCCGTTCCATCTTTTAATTTCAATTCAATGATATTTTTCTTCTCACTCTTTTTTTTTTCTAAGTTTAATTTAGAAAATATCCGGTGTTTTTCTCCCCGTATTCCATCCATCTTGCTTTGCTTCGCAAGATAGCACCCTTTACTTTTTGGTCTGTTATTCGTTTGAGTCGCATATGTGTACTTTGCATATTTGTTCTTAGGGATGGATTATTTTTACATTGTGCAGACTGGGCCAACTGCTCGTTCAGTTGCGCTTGGAACTTTTTTTCCTCATTCCTCCTCTTTTTAGCTTTTCTTTTGGCGTGGGCGATTGTAAAGCCTCGCACTTCCATTTTCATTAGGTCCCATTTTAGGCCTTTGTCGTCTAAATACGAGTATTTAGTTCTATAGCTTTCAATGTTTTCTTGAAATTCCTTAATATACTCTTCATCCTCTAGTAGCGATGAGTTCAATTTCCAAAAATCCGGCCCAGCCTTTTTATTGAGAGAGTCCGATTGAATAAATAGCTTGACCGCGCTGTGATCTTAGCCTGGTGCATGGACAATATTGCACTCTTTGACGAGGTTAGCAAGGTCTTGGGATGCTAATGCTGCATTGGACTTTATATGCTTTGTCCCTCCATTTAAATTGCTTCTCAGTATTAGGATTCATTTCGCGCCAAAAGTCTTGCAAAGAGTATAGGTCGAGCAGTTGGGAAGTTTTGTCACTCACATGCTTTTTATTTTCTACAGGTTTCCCTCCCATATTGTCCAACTCAGATAGAGGACAATTGAAATCACCTCCAATTATAATGCTTTCGTCCGCGTAATTTGAGAGCTTTTTCATAATCTTCTCAAAAAATTGCACCTGTTGAGAAACGTCATTTGGAGCGTTTTGGTTCATTAGTACTAAGTTTGCGCCCTTTATTTTTGTATCAAGAATAATTAATCTTCCATGATTTTATCACATCGATGTCATATTTTGGGTTCAATAAAATCATGACACCTTTACTGTTGTTTTGTTCCATGACTACAGAAAATCTTTCCGCCCCACTCTGCTTCCCACAAAGCTTTTGTTTTTTCATCACTTTACGTTTCTTGCAAAAAATAGAAATGTGCTTTTTTAATTTGGTTGTGTAGCCATCTGAAAATTGACCTCCTTTTAATGGACCCGTTTAAACCTCTAACATTTAGACTGATAATTTTGATTTGAAAAGAGTTTAAATCATTCATAATAAAAATTAATTTCAAATTCGCCTTTGTAATCTATATCATTCTTTATATCATTGTTTATGGCGGTGTGAGAATACTTGATATTTGCCATGCAAATGCCAGGCATAACACACTTTGTCTCTTGATTTTTGCTAAGCTCATGTCAAACATGTGGCGTAGTAGCATTGGAAAAAAGAAGTAAAATGATAAACAACACAAGTCAGAATTTAATACTTAAAAAAAATAATATTGTGACTAACTAGACAAAGAACTAAGCTCCATTTTGACCTGATCATGCTAATTTTCTCTCACAAAAGAAAGAAGAGAGAGCAGTTTACTGAGACAGTGACTTTTTTTAAAAACCTTTTTCCCCCTTCCCCCCCCCCCCCCCCCCCAAAAAAAAAAAGAAAAAGAAAAAAAGATTCTTGAGAAAATTAATATTCGCGTTGAGTTTTCTAGAGCAATCCCAAATGCCTTGTCCGATCTAAGAAAGGTACTAATCTCAAATATCGTCCAGATAAGCTTACTCTAGAAGTTCTTTAGGTACATTCTTACTCGTGTAGTTCGCACTTCCAATTTTGAGAGTTCTTCCGATAACCTTCGCTTGCGTGCCGCTTGCTTGGGCTTTCA
Source organism: Montipora capitata (assembly GCA_949126865.1). NCBI lineage: Eukaryota > Metazoa > Cnidaria > Anthozoa > Scleractinia > Acroporidae > Montipora > Montipora capitata. Next base: position 36,283,894 of record OX421448.1, on the reverse strand, counting down.
GCATCGCTTTAATTAATGAGTACGGCTCTTTCATCTTGGATTTCACTCGGGTAGTCCAAGGTTATGTATGCATCTGGGAAGTGAATAGATTCTTTTAATAGATTCCTATTTCGAAAGACAACCTCCTTGTCTTCCCTACATACGAATCTGACAAAAATCGGTCTAGGTCTACGCTGAAAGGATTTTCCCATCCTGTGTATAGCGTGACAACGCATTTGACTTGTTTCTACCCCCATTTCTTTGTTCATGATGTCGAAGATCAGCTCTCTGCAGTTCTCCCTTGGGCGTTCAGGAACGTTCCTGAAAATTAAGTTTTCGCT
>OX421448.1:36253574-36278574 GCA_949126865.1 Montipora capitata | reverse complement strand
AAGACTGGTTCTCCCAGCACTGTTAGTATGGCTTATGCTGCATTAGTTTGGCTACACGATGTAGTAGATGTAACTTGTAGTAATAATCCTTTGAAAACCGGAGTGTGTAGAAATGTTGTTGAAGCCGCGAAACGTAATGGCACACAACGGAAGAATAGGAAGCTCCCTCTCTCTATTGATATGGTCAAGAGAATAGTTGCTAAACATGGCAAGGTAGACGCTAATCTAAAAGATCTGCGAATTTCAGTCATAGTTCTCTTAGGTTTTGCAGGTTTCTTCAGATTCAATGAGTTAGCAAATATCAAAGCTTCGCATATAACTTTCGCAGATGACCATATGTCCATTGTTATACCAAGTAGTAAAACAGATGTCTACAGGGAAGGTAATAAAGCTATTATTGCTAGAACGGACAATGCCACTTGTCCAGTTAGTATGGTCCTTAGGTATATGTCTGCAGCAAGAATGGACCATAATGCAGATGGTCTCCTAATCAGGCAGTTAATATTTCAGAAAAATTATAATACTTATGTTTTAGGGAACAAAGGAATTTCGTATTCTAGGTGTCGAGAAATCTTTTTGGAAGCTCTCAAGGCTCTAGGTTACAACTCCAAACTTTTTGGGTTACACAGTCAGTCTGTCTGTATCAGACAGGTTATTAAAATTACACGGGCGATGGAAATCCGATTACGCCAAAGACTTGTATATTCGAGAAGATATATCTGCACGGCTTTCAATTTCATCTAGCCTAGGTATTTAATTGCTATCATTAAGTTTCCACGCGTGATGGGGCACGCGAACGTTTTTGCTATCCTTTAGTTACAGCCAAGTTTTGTATGATTATAATGAGTGCTTTCACTATAATTTAACCGTATCATATGTATTGTGCAAGTGTACTAGCTTAACGAGGATATAGCTTCGCGTATCGTATTTCTGTGGACTAAAAGCAATGTGACCGTTTATACACATAGTGCTCGAATACAGTAATAAAGCTTATATTGGCTCTCCGTGAGTTATCAACCCATTTGACTGTGGTTGTCGTGTTGTGCAAGTTCCTATAACGGTTTAGAAAATAATTTTCATGTGTGCGAACGCAGTGAGTTAAAATGAAATTAAGGTTTCCCGGTCCTCTACGCAAAAGAATCTCTTCAAGAATACTCTCGAAACCCATGTTTATTCCGCAAAATCACCCAAAATCACAACAGAGAGTACGAACATGCGCAGTGAAAGAAAAGCCCGTATTTCGGGCCTCGCTGGCACTGAGCATGATCGAAATCGAACTTTACCAGATCTCACATTTCCAGTGACAGAGTGAGATCTGGGTACGAGATTAGTGGGTGTTATGCATAATCGGGCAAGTTCGGGCTATCAAGTTGCACGTGTGAGCCCTTGTAAATATTTTTTCACAAAATGTTCCCGAATCGTCAAGTATCACCACAGAAGACAAGAACACCATTCTAAAAGCTTATTCCGCGCAAAAAGTAGGTTCTGGAGGTAATTTTGAGAGTGGAAATCAAGTTTACGGCAAACGATAAATACAATCTCACGAGGCATGGTATATTTAATTAAGTTAACACAACAGAAGGACGCTAACCTCATTTTTATACGACAATGGTTTACTATTGCTATAAAACCAGTTAAGTTCGCATATTACAAAACATGATGAATTCATAAAGGCCACCTTTTCCAGCGAAATAATTTTTGAAACAAACAACATATTTGCTATTAGAGGCAATCTTTCTTTCAAAAAATTCTTGGCTGTCACATTTCCAATTTTTTTTTTACCTGAAGATTGTGCAGAGAACAGAGATCACAGAACCACTTAAGGTGTTCGATTCCTTCTCTGTCTTTGTTGAACCCATAAGTTACCAGAGAATTTTCCATTTGGTTTTCAGTGCTCTACATTACAGCACACTTGGTAAAATATTAGAAATAAAGCTCACTTTGATTTCGGCTTGACGGGCGATAGTTGTTGTCGAAGTCCATTACTCGTCGCTTTTAAGATTCCAGATATTTATTTTTCACCGCCTGTCTTATTTATGCAATTGATATTCCATTCTTGAGCTCCATAAGGGTATATTTTGTTTAAAGATGCACTAAAACGCCATTCGCGTTACAATGACTTTCGGCGCCATTGGAAGATTAATTATCAAATGTTCTCCTTTGTGCACCAGGGAAATCTACGCATTACCCCAGCCCCCTCAAACCTAACAAAATACGCAGAGAAGACTCTATGCACAAAGACACCACTTAGCAGGGGAGTAACAGGCAAGACTTTTCATGACACAAATTAAATAAAAATAAAAACACAAACAAATATTACCCATTTTACGACTGGGATTGCCATACTGGCAATCCAGTAAAAACGACGAAATGCAACGCAGATTCCGACTGGGTTTAGCAACCCAGTAAAAAAACCAAGAAATGAAACGCAGATTCCGACTGGGTTTGGCAACCCAGTAAAAAACAATTTGAAATTCGACTACTTCTTGTCAGTCAAGAATTATTTGAAAGAAAGCTTGTTGTCCATTTTTTGCTTCATTATTGAAAGAAATGGTTCTTCAGTGAAGGGATTAATCAACATTAGTATGTACCACACAAGTGTATAGTGCTTTTGGCGCGCGCTGATTGGCTAGCCCGGAGGTGATTATCCAAGTACTAGTCACCTCCGGGCAGCCGAAGAGAAACAAAATGGCTTCCCGTTTCGCTTCGATTTCCGAAAAGGAAATTCTTTCAATGAACGAAGAAGGCTTCCGCACCCGACAGAATATTCAGTTAAATATTACAACAAAGTTAAAAGACGAAAGACTTAAGTTTCTTGCCTAAAAAGTACGTTGTTCAACTCTAAAAGGGACGAACATTCTTCATTATAAACAAGACCCTTGACACAAGGTGATCAACTGCACCTTTGTGGTACCTAGCATGTGATTAATCTCTGACAGATTATCTTATAACAGAGACCATGAGACGGAAAGCACCTTGAGTAGTCTGTGTTTACAATTTTCTGGCTATTTGTAATTTTGTTTATTTGTACTCAACTCTGCACAGTCTTCAGGTAAAAAACAATTTGAAATTCGACTAATTCTTGTCAGTCAAGAATTATTTAAAAGAAAGCTTGTTGTCCATTTTTTGATCAACATTGTTGCAAGTAAGAGTCCGGTCACGGGTCAATATAAACCCGACAAAAAAGGCTTCCGGACCCGACAGACTATTCAGTTAAATATTACAACAAAATTAAAAGACGAAAGACTTAAGCTTCTTGCCTAAAAAGTACGTTGTTCAACTCTAAAAGTGACGAATATTCTTCATTATAAACAAGACCCTTGACACAAGGTGATCACCTGCACCTTTGTGGTACCTAGCACGTGATTAATCTCTTCCTTCTGACAGAATATCTTGCCCTTCCACAGGAATTTTAGTGTTTTTGCGATCGACTGTCATTAATCCTTCGCTGAGAATTCGAAATTCAGAGTTTCATATAAAAGCTATGTTATTTTTTCTTCATCTGTCTTTTTGCTTGCGTTTTACTGTTTCCGTGTAGCATAAAATTTTTGCGGGACTTTTATTTTGCGGATTGGCGATTTTTTGAAGTTTGCGGGAACCAATTTTTGCGGCGCGAATTGACGTTGAGAAATTTCCGTCGGGAACTAATATTTGTGGTTTTCTTTTCAAGCAGCAAAACTATATTCAACTTCTATCTCTCTTAGGCAAAAAACCCCTCAATCATCGAGAACGGGTGGGGAAAATGTGGCATCCTGGAGGCCTTAAAAAATAGTTAACGTGACCTTTTGATTGACTGCTTTGAGTTCGTCTCTTATGCCCCAGAGACTGGAAAAGTATTGACTTAACTTTGTATCGTTGCTTTTTGTTTGTAGCAAGCTCCAACTGCTTTTTCTCAATGCAAATATTAAAATAAAGGATTTTTTTTGACCCCACTATGTGGATTAAAAGCCATTTTTAGTTATATTATAGTTATAATTTTTTACGGTTTTAAATTTTGCTGGTGTTTTTTTTCTGCTGGAACTTATTTTAGCGGATCAAGTACTATCCACAAAAGCCGCAAAAATTAAACCCCGCGAAATAAAACGGCTACACCGTAACTCCCGGATTTGCAAAACCATTTGTTTCAAACGTAAACCAAAAAAAAATTGACCTGTCATCAGAAAAGACTGAAAAGAAGAGAAATTATGAGGCGAAACCAACATGTTCAGTGCTTCCTTAGTGTGTGGCATAAACGTTTGCTTAGTGCAAATCTAAGACAAGCATAACATGCAGAAAACGTCCGTCAAAGCAATTTGCAGTTAGGTTTTTTTGCGGACTATTTTAGTTAAAGGGGCTATGTCCCGTTATTTTAGGTTGTTTCGGGAAAATCTTTACTTAATCACGAGTTTAAATTCGAAAATGGTAATGTGGAATTCCTTTACCGATAAAATTCTCGTTACGTCAGAAACGAAATGATTCTGAGAAAGAAACGACCTTTATCCAGGCGATTTGTCATAATTTGAAAAACATCGGGCCGACGTTTTTCAAGATTACCCAAATGTAATCCGTTTCAATCTGGTACATTTATGTCCATCCATGCTTCTTTTTCCTTTTGCAGTATTTTTTTTTTGTGTCGTTCAACAGTTTTAAGTGGTTCTTGTAATGTTTCATCCTATTTTTTTGGGCATTTTGGGAAAAAAGGAAAGGAAAGCAACATATCAAGTGTCAAGTTGCTAATTGGGGATAGTGTAAACTGAAATTAACAATTAACGCAAATCAAATCGAGTGTTCTCATCACTGCGCCATCACTGCACCCAAATCATGGATTATAACATTTTGAGTGACGTAGCCCCTTTAAAGAAGAAACGAGTGAGTTTCATTTCACTCAAGAGTGTGTTTTGCCTCTTTGAATTGAATTTATTACCAAAGCTTTAAAAAGTAAAAGACCTCAAAACGGGACTCGACATTACAAAATAATTCAATGTGTGAACGTGTGAGCCAAAGGGCCATTGCTGGCATGACGTGTGGGTGACCCCACAAACGGTCTACATCACCCCCCTACTCCCCCCCCCCTCTCCCCCACTTTAAAAAAAATTACTGGAACGCTGCAGTTCAATACCAGCCAACTCAGTGTCTTCTTTAAGAAAATAACACAAACAGCGGTGATAAACTTTGTATTCCACCGCAGTTTTATAAAACTTGACGTTTCGTATGCTAGTCAACACACATTTTCAAAAGTGACCGTTACAATTTTTGAAAACTATATATATATATCGTAAACGTTAGGGGTCTGGAACCTAGACTGAGAAAAATGATCTGCAGCAGTACGTGTCTAGACGTACCAAAGCTCAGTGTCTTCTGTTTTTGTGTAACACGTACCACAGTCAACTCAGTTTACGCTCATGGAGCGTCTAGTAGTATATCATAACACAAAGTACTCCATATAATTGATGCTGCCGCAGTGAGCGAGCCTGAAGTGAACGAACACGTTTGACCATGTTGCACCTGTGAACGAGGAAAAGAACCCCTTCAAAACGGAAGCGGGAAGAAGAAAAAGAAAATTCAATGGAAATTGCAAAAATAAAAGTGCTGGAGGCCCTTTTATCCAGGCTCAGTAGTCTATTTTAACCAGAAGAAATACCACCAGCAGAGATAGAGCTGCCCATTAATTGTGGTAAACCAACAAGACTGGGGATAAGAAAGGCAATCCAGTCTTTGAAGAATGTTAGGGCAGCTGGACAGGACGAGGTTCCTGCAGAAGCCCTAAAGGTAGACATCGGCACCTCCACTGAAGCTCTCTACAGACTGTTTGAGACCTATCACCTTTCATGTTTCTTTTTGTTATAGACTGGATCTGTTGAGGACCTCCACTGAAGAAGCAAAGAATGGAATTTAGTGGACCTTTGGTCACAGCTGGAGGACTTAGACTTCGACGATGATCTGGCCCTTCTTTCACGTAACCATGAACAGATGCAAAGCAAGACCACTGAACTGGCAGCAGTATAAAAAAAATAGGACTGAAGATCAACAGGGGTAAATCAAACGTTAGGAGGATCAACACCATCAAAGAGTAGCTCCATAGGCCTCCAGTATTCGAATCATCTTTGCTTTATGAATAGAGTCAAAAGCCTTTTTGAAATCAATGAATGTGATAACTGCAGATAGGTTGTTCAACTGTTTTTTCTCTGTATTGCAATTTTTTGGCATATCTTTGGAAGCTCTGATAAGGTTGCATGATGCCTGGAGGACCTATGACTAGAACAGAAACGAAAGGAGAGAGAAAGAGAATGACAACGACAAAACAGAATATCAGTAATAGCTCACTTAGTTGAAGAAGTTACTCCACAAATTCTTTCATTGGGCACTAAACCGTTTGTTATTTTTACGGGTGCGTTATAAAGTGGATGCATATTTGGTTTACCCTTATGTTATAAACACGTAATTGCAAGGAGCTCTCGTAAAATTAGGGGTAAATCTGACAAGCTTGTGTTTTCAGAAGTTTGTTTAAAGCATATAAAGGTAATCATTTTACTGTTGGAGCCGATCTTGTTTGAAGTTCGTCTTTTCTTGGTTGCATTGCCGTATTTTGCCGATTCTTTTTCCAACCCAAGCTGGCGTGTTTCAATGAAATACATCAAAATGTGAATAATCTCATTTTCAGAGATAAAGTGGAATAAAGTACATCAGTAAAACCCTTTTTTGACCTTCAACTTTTTTTATGGTTTCTAATTTTAGCGTGATTCCGATTCACTGACTATTGACAGTTGACTCTAAAATGGCTTTTTTCCTTTCCCATTCGCTCGCTGAGGGTTTACTTGTGCGCAATTGCGTAAATGAAATAGATTTTTACAGAGAAATAGAGGAATTGAAAGGCCACCTAAACAAAAAAGACTCACAAATTGTTATTAAGAAGATGATTTTTACAACAAGGCCAAAGATTTCTTAAAAGAAAAACAGAGAAGCAACCTCGCCTTTCAGGAAACGAGGATCAATCTAAGCCAAACAATTAACAAAATGGGCGCCGTGGGCGCCTCTTGCTGACATTCTGCCCGTAGTGCTATTCTTTCTCTCTTTTTTTTCTTTCTTTCTTTCTTATTCTTTCGCTCGCGATAAACCTGGTATTTTGAATTTTCTTGCGTTCCTGTTCTTCCACCGGTGTGATGTCCAGAGATTCGTATATACGGACTGCTTCCTAACGGCCTCGTTGAGTACAAACGCCTTTCCTAAATAAAGCCGTTACTGTCTCGTGTGCGAGAGTATATTGACGTAACCAAGCTTCTCTGGATTTCCCATTAACTAATTGTTCAGGAGATTTTTCGCTTTCGGAATTTGCGAAAATGATGCCAGATAAATGAGAGCCGGGTTCTCCCCTTTCTCTTACACCCGGCCACTCTTTTCCTTCACGTCTCGCCCTTGCCTTCGCGTGGGCTTGAAATTCAGTTCCTGGTCTCCCAAGATGCATCTGGATGCTCTAACCACGAAGCGACAGGAGACTTCGGAGAGCAAGAATTATAGCTGGGTTTTGATTAGAATTTAGTGTCCCTGTAGTCTCCCAGTCAAATCAACATAAATTAACTTTTTACTTTTTACGATTCTCAAGGAAAGAGGACTTCATTGGTGTCTTTAATTTTAAACAGAACAGTTTCATGCGGATCACAAGCATGCCTGACGGAAGAGACCGGGAAAACTTGCCAGTCATGTGGTGGAAGAAGGGCAAGGTGTTCATGTGACGGCGTATGCAAGGCTGAAGAATTTTAAGGCCCTCGTGCACTGATTTTACAGTCTTGCCCTGGATATTCATGATACTAAAAATTAAATATATCAGTAAAATTTCGCGGTGTATCGGTGTCAAGATGCATTTATTAACTTAATGGGGACATCGCGTGGCGTTGGACAGAGTAAAATCTATAAGTTTCAATATTAATTGGCATTTATGGCAATGAAAGGGTTAAATAATCACAACCTGATTGATCATCCTTAGAACATCAAAGTTATTCGGTGGGTTTCGATGATTCTTTAGTCATGGTTAGGATTAGCGTTTGATGAGATTTTTTCCATGACAGAAGCCTGCGTAGCTCTTTTTGTAAATTGGTGCGCTGTTTATCCACTTTTCCGCGGCACCAATTTACGAAGTAAGTCAGCTGAATTTCAAAAACGGCCAAATGTATAAAGTTTGTTAAAGGTGCGACTTGCATTATATGTGCGCGAGTATTTGTTATGAAAAGAAACGACGTCAGCGGCACCCTGCAAGCAGAGCCTTTCTTTTGCTTGCTCGATTTTGGCGTTCTCGAGAAAGGCTCTGCATGAATCGAGTAAGATCTTTATTGAATTTGCGCTGCATGTTGCCAGGATACAGTCTCGAACCCAAGCCTAATATGCCAGATCTCGCCTCCATCTTGGTTTTTCATGGTGCAGCGGGCTCAATTATAACCATCGGTTTTGTCACTAAACGGACGCTCGCACTGGAAAAACCGGTTTGACGAGCGAAAACAAGATTGACTAGTCCAGAATCTCGGGCTGCGGCGGTTTCAAAGAGGTGACGCGATTTGGGCAGAGCATACTTTTGTCCTCCTCAGTAAAGAAAAAGAAAAAAGGAGGCTCTGCTCGCAGGGTGCGTCAGCGGATGAAGACAGCAAAAAGATCAGCTAGGTCCATGTCTGTGAAAAGAAAATAGATAACAGTTGGATTGTTACTCGATAAAGTAATGAACTTATAACGAAGGGAAGAGGAATACACGAGCGCAGTTGAATCCAGAGTTCTATAAGTACTTTGTAAAACAATCACCAGGAATTCTTTGTCCCATTTGACTTATGACAAGTGCTACTATCATAATGAACAAAAAATCAATTACATTTTTCTTTGGATTTCAAAACTAACTAAACACTAAGTGACGCAAGTTTTGAGCCTTGATTTTAAAAAGATACTTGTTTAATTTTAGCTGGAATTTTCCTATTTAATGGCCCGCCATTGCTAACTTTAAAATCTTGAGAGGACAAATCGAGGAGAAAATGACGTCAAAGACTCAATAGTTTAAGAATGCAATGCATGTGTACGCGAATGAATTAATATGCAGCACGGGCGTTTCGGGCTTTCAGACCTTTAAGTCGTGTTTTGCATTTATAATAAGCTGCTTTTAAACGTTTAAATTTTAAGCTAGTGAGTAAATGACGTCACTTTTCCCTGCATGGATCCAACTCTCTGAGGTCCAATCGGTCAGTTTCGAACGTGAGTAATGGCGGACCGTGAAATCCAAAACTTACACTCAAAGTAAACAGCCTTTGCAAATTAAAATCAAAGCTCAAAATTTTGTTAGTCAAGTGTTAAGCAATCACTCTTTTAAAATCTGAAGAAAAAAAGGAAGTGATTTTTTGATTATATTAGCTCTTTAAAACATAAGAAGCATAAACACGTCAGAAAAAAAGGAATCGTGACTATTTTCTTGCGCATATACATGTGATCGTGTAGCGTTCATGAGGGAGGAAACCGGGGAACGATAAAAGGAAGTCTTTCGCTTTTCTAGTGGCAGCGAAAAGTCGAGAAAATTAGGTCCAAACCTTCTCCGATTCAGGAGCTCATTGTGCTTGCGTATACTGATGAAACAAGTGTGAACATTGCGCTGCGTATTTCTTATGTTTAGTTATGGTTGTAAGTTAACGTGTAAACCTAGCAAAATACAGCACATGGAAACACAAGTAGAAAAAAATGCTTTCCATGCGGCGGCAATATTTGTGGTGATATCCACGAAGATTCTTATAGGGCAGACTACTGGTCAGTGAAAAACGTTTACGCTTGAATGGGGATGCGGCCACTGCCCTCCGGTTTCCCTGTATTTTTTAGTTTCTTCTCTTAATCGTCTTTCGAGGAAGTGCGGTCTTGCTTGAGTGTCTTCAGCTCCCTCTTGCTAAGTGTTCCCAGGGAACAAACACGAGTTGATCCAGAATCATTTATTAGGAAAATTGGGATTTGTCAGACTCACCCATTGAGTCATAATTAGAGGAAGACTTTTTCCTGCTGTAAAGGATACTCAGGGGCTTTTTTTTCTCAAAACGACAGGGGTTAGTATCAGTGCTGATCATTAACCAGCCTACATCGTTTCCACAGCCAGCGTCATACTCCTTGGATATTCTCAAAAGAGCGATCAGAACCCGCATCGATTGCTGAAGAGCAAATCTCTGCAGACTTGAAGTATTTTTGAGGTCATTCCACGTGGCGAAATTGAGATTTTCCTTGCTAAACCATGCAACATTATCATTAACGGCATTAAACTTGAGAGAATGCACTTTTTGACTATCCTTAGATGCTGAAGTTTGGAACTATAGCTAAGGGCTTGGCTGAAATAACAGAAACCTAGAACTGCAGAACAACTTGGAATTTACATGTACAGGCGAGGAAAGGACCCCTTGTTGGGGATAAATATGCTTCTTTTTGTTGTGGTTAGGGCTTTAAACAAGCAAAAAAGGATGAAGGTTCAACTGGTCAAAAACAAGTTCAAGGGACGGTGATGCATAACCCCTCTAATGTTAGAATTGGGAAACCCTCGCCCTCCCATTCTAGAAAATTAATGTTAATTTGGACATTACTTGTTTCAAATGCCCGCGGGAAAAAAGGACACATGTCGTTTAATTGTGGAAAATAACCATGCACAACTTTATTGTGTATGATGCCATTTCCCCCGTGCAACGTTAAAGGACTGATAGTGGGTAAACCTGCAGAGATGGTAGTAGATTCTGGGTGCACAAGAACCTCAGTTCATAAAAAGTATGCAAGCGATGTTTCCCTAACTGCAGAGAAAATTACAGTATTAACAGCAGCGGGCGAACGACTTGTGATGCTCCTTGCCTGGGTTAAATTAAAGAGCGAGTAGGGTAGGTATAGGGAATTAGTTGGGGGTACCAGACAAGTTACCTGGCGATTGTCTTCTTGGAAGCTCGTCGTTCGGTCAGACTCTTTCGAGGAAAAATGAAAAATGTTCTGGAACAGGGGGAGAAAAACATATCGGCCAACGAAATTGAAAATAATGAAGCTTTCGTTCTGACTCGGCATCAGAAAGCGCTGGAAGATGCTCAGAAGCGAGCAGACTAACTGGTTGGGAAAACTCGCTTGCCATGAAGAACTTATCCCAGAAAGAGCCAAAGAAAGACTTAGTCGACGGGTAGGGGCTTTGCAGATCGAGAGTCGGCAGAGATAGAAGACACAACGACAGAGAATGAATCCTATAGGAGTGAGGTTCTCCGGGTTGGGCATACCATCCCTCTAGCTGGTCATATTGGAAGTACAAAAACTTTAAATCGCATAGCAGCATATTTTTTTTTGGCCTGGCCTGCATTTTGATGTTCGTAAGTATTGTGCGACCTGTCCACAATGCCAGTTAGTAGCACGAAAGATAAAATCTCACAGCCCCCCCCCCCCCCCCCCCCCCCCTAAAACCTGTTGAAGCTGAAACAGAGCCTTTCCGGAAAATAGCCGTCGATATTGTCGGGGAATTGCCACGGACAACCACAGGGTACAAGTATATCCTAACCATACAAAAATTTGGTTTTATCAACGGAGTTGATAATGTAAATTGGCCACCGTACAGAGATTCTAAAAGCTGACGTTTCGAGCGTTAGCCCTTCGTCAGAGCGAATCGAGGGATTATGGGTTACGTGTAGTTTTTATAGTAGAGTAGGAGCTACGCTATTGGTGGTAACATGGCAAAGTGAAAAATAGGAATATATTAGTTAAATGAAAAGCGTTCGTTAATACCGTGAGGATTAAGGGTGCCGATTTGAAAGATGAATTTTTGTTCCAGATTCTTGCGGCTTTCCGTCGTACCTAGATGTAGGGAAAGGCCGCAGATAGCCATGTGTTTTTTGGAGTGGTTAGGCAGATTAAAATGGCGAGCGACTGGTTTAGATGCATCCTTGTCATCTTTCTCAACATCGCGAAGGTGTTCGCGGAATCGGTCACCTAGTCGTCTACCTGTCTCACCAATGTATAATTTATTGCATAACGTACAGGTTATGCAATAAATGACATTTGCGGAGGTACATGTGAAACGATCGGTGATCTTAACAGATCGCTTAGGTCCCGATATCTTGCTACTGTTAACAATGAAAAGACAAGTTTTGCATCGTGAGCGCGCGCATTTGAAAGTGCCGGGTTGCTCGTTACTTTTGAGCGCGCTTCTAACTAAAAAGTTGCCTACGTTTTTGTCGCGTTTGAATGAAATAAGTGGAGGTTGCGAAAAGATTCTACCAGTCTCAGGATCATTTTGGAGTAATTTAAAATTACTAAGAATGATGCTTTTGACTGCGTGATTATGAGGATGGAAAGTGAGGGTGAATGGAATTCTGTCATTCTTATCTTTTTGTGACGTTTGTAGTGATGACTGTCGATCAAATTGTTGGGCGCGATGATGGCCCGCTTTGACCACAGAGACAGGATAGCCACGTTTCTCGAAGAACTGGCACATCTCCTCTGATTTGCTGGAAAAATCGGAGTCATCACTACATAGACGTCGAAGTCTAAGAAATTGAGAATAAGGAATGGAGTTCTTGACATGTGATGGATGTGACGATGAATACAACAAATAACTGTGTGAATCAGTAGGTTTATAGTGCACACTAGTACATAGCACGTTGCCTCTAATAGAAACTTTGATATCTAGGAAAGCCAATGAAGTTTCCGAAATTTCCCAGGTATATTTAAGAGCCGGATGAAAAGAGTTGACGGAGGTTATAAATTGATCGAGTTCTTCTCTGCTGGATGAAATAGCGCCGATGCAGTCGTCGATGTAGCGGCCGTAGAGTTCAGGTTTGGGGCCGTTGTACTGATTAAAAAATTGGTGTTCATCATATCCTACAAAAAGATTGGCATAGCTAGGTCCCATTCTTGTGCCCATCGCTACACCATTAATTTGTTTGTAATAGTTGCCGGCGAATGAAAAACAGTTAAGCGTTAAAACTAGTTCGGCAAGGCGGAGGAGCGTTTCCGAGCTAGGTTCTTTGACAGTGCGTTGATCGAAAAAGTGTTTAAGTGCTTGAAGACCTTCGCTATTAGCCTTGATAAAACCAAATTTTTGTATACTACTTCCCCACCGACGCAGCACCACAGTTTCTTTAGAAACTACCCCTTCATATATCCTAACCATAGTTGATTATGCAAGGCGTTATACCACTCAAAATACCAGTTCGAGAGCGATTCCAGATGCCCTCTTACAGTATTTTTCTAGGATAGGTATCCCAGAGGAGCTGGTTTCGGATCAAGGATCTAATTTCGTGGGCAAATTAATGGCGCAACTGTATGAACAGCTCGGAATTTCTAAGATAAAGACGTAAGTCTACCATCCAGAGGCAAACGGGTTGGTTGAGCGATTTAATGGAACGTTGAAATTGATGCTCAGGAAATTTGCCCGAGAACAGGTGAAAAACTGAGACAAGTTCCTTCCATATTTACTCTTTGCTCACAGAGAGGTCCCATGTGAATTGACAGAATATTCCCCTTTTGAATTATTGTATGGCCGTTCTGTGAGAGGACCACCCGCTATGATCAAGGAAACGTGGGTAGGCAAAAATCCCCATGAGAAAGGTCTCGTGAGCCATGTGTCTGAGATGAGGAGACAACTGGTGACGATGCAACGTACCGCACGAGAAATCTCAAAGAACACAAAAGCGTTTGTATGATATTAATAGTTCCAAAAGGCGCCTGCAAGTGGGTGATAAGGCCTTAGTCTTCCTATCCACCCCTGGAAGCAAGCTGGAAGTCTGTTGGCAGGGCTCATCATCGGGTCACTATGGTTTTAAACGAAGGGCTCAACTGCGAATTGGTCTCCGGTAAGACCCACAAACAGTTCCGAACATACCACATCAATCTCCTCAGAAAATGACAAAATCGAGACGAAATAGCCGCTCTTGTAATGCCACAGTCCCCGACATGAATAAATTGTCCCTTTAATTGCAACTAAAGAAACCCGGCACGACGTTGTGATTTCGGATGAACTAACCAAACCTCAGAAAGAACAAGTGGAAAAATTTTGCAAGAGTTCGCTGATGTGTTCTCAGGAATGCCAAATTTAATAAATGCAGCCACTCATCAGATTGACACAGGTGACTCTTTACCTATTCGATCTCGACCTTATACTATACCACAAAGATAGGAAAACGATCTAGACATGGAAATTGAGAAGAAGCTGGACATGGGCATAATTCGTCCTTCAAAAGGCCCATGGGCTTCCCCAGTTGGTATCGTTCCGAAGCCTGATGGCACAATCCGTTTCTGTGTAGATTATAGACACTTGAACAACATTACTAAAATGGATTAGTACCAAATTCCATCAACGGAAAAAATGATAGAAAAAGGTCGCCTCACCTAACTTTATAACCACGCTTGACTTCACAAAGGGATACTGGCAGGTTCCCTTGGAGACATCTGCCATCGAAAAATCGGCATTCATAACGTCTAAGGGTCTGTATGATTTCCTGGTAGTGCCCTTCGGTATGAAGACCGCACCAGCACCTTTCAACGGTGATGTCGAATGTGGTATTAAAGGGTTTGATGCTTATATCGACGACGTTGAAAGAGACCTCCCCCCCCCCCCCCCCCCTTTACTTACACAACATCTGTTTGAGCTGCACCAAGTTCTTGAACGTCTTCGACAGTACTGTTTAAACGCACGTCCATCTAAGTGCAAAATCACCATGAAAACGGTTGATGTTGTGGGCCATCGGGAATGCGGAGGTAGTATTGAACCCAGGAGAGCACTTACTCAAACCATTCTTAAGTATCCCAGGCCTGAAACCAAGAAACAGGTAAGATACGCTCTTGGGTTGTTCAATCGTTCAATCGTTAGGCTATTAGTCTCTCCCCCACGGGGCTTTTCAGGACTAATTTACAATGCTTTGTGGGGGACTTTAGCCAGACTGCTTGTTACGCAGTAAACAATTAAGTTTATGGAAGTGAAAGATGCCCCCGTCCAGATAAGGTTAGACCACAACACCGAGGACTACGTTCCCTACTCTTATCGAACAGTGAGTGGGTTCTTTAACGTCCCATACTATTTAATTTCCAACAAAGGTTATGAGACGGGACCTCCGGTTTACAGTCCTTATCCGAAAAGACTTGAAAGTCTAACCATTTGCAGATCTAATTACAAAGGCAGCACATTCTCCTCAGTTATTTTAAGACCCTGAGTGTTGGTCCGGCCGGAGTCGAACTCACGACCTCCCGCATGACAGCCCGATGCTCAACCAACTGAGCCACCGGTGCGCGGTGGTTGGTTGGATATTATCGGAAATGTATTCATAATTTAGAGCGAGCAGCCGCCCTTACAGATTTAACGAGAGGAAGAAATCCTTCAAAAGTGCTTTGGCTTGATATTCACGAGCACGCATTTCTCGATTTAAAAAAGGCCTTGCAAACCCCACTGGTCTTACTTCCCCCAAATTGGAATGAGTTTATTTTACAAATTGATGCTTCGGATAGAGGACTCGGGGCTATTCTGTGCATGCCAGAAAGATAAGAACGGTGAGGAACACCCTATAGCCTTTGCAAGTAGGAAATTACTGATTAGAGAGCAGAGTCTTAGCACCACTGAAAAGGAATGTCTAGGAATTGTGTGGGAAGTTGAGTTATTTAGGTATTATCTTTTTGGTAGGACTTTCAAATTGTAGACCAACCATAATCCTCTAATTTGGCTCAACCAGCTACGAGACAAGACCAAGAAGCTACTGAGGTGGAGTATCATGCTTCGAGAGTATGCCAAGAGCACGCCAACGTTGATGCCCTTAGCAGAGTATTGAACCCATCATATATAGTTTTCTTACGCCACCCCTTTTTGTAAATATACTTCTTTTTCTATTTTTGTGTTACCCACCCCAAAAATAGACTAATTTAGGGGGGAGGTGCCACGGAAAAATTCCCTTATCGCATATATGTCTTCTTCTTCTATTTTTATTTAAACCGTTGCATCATAGTTGTTAGTGTTACTAACATCGCTTATTATCTTGTAGTTAACGTATATTGTTATGTAGAATGTTATTGTAACACTATTGTAGTCTGTAGGAAAAATTAAGAATGCATTTTAAGTGTTAATTTGCGAGCGAAGGATAGGTGACAGGGTGTTGGTCCAAGTTATATATACCAGGGCAAAACGTTGGTTGTATAAGTGGCGCAAGGTTGACGCATGTAGGAAACGCACAAGGAAAGGTTTTAACACGAAGGTCTGAGGGAAAAGGAAAAGACCGAGAGCTGAGTGTATCCCTGCTAACTAAAGAGATATTAGCGGGAGCCGGACGGAAATTTTCAAGACAAAACCCATTTGTCAGCGGCGGGAAGAAAATAAGTCACACGAAGAAAGTAAGGCGCTAAGTTTAAGAAACGAGAGAAGAAACTGGTCAAAGAAAGAGAACTGAAGAACCACAGTAGAAGTAGGCGCCGAGGTGTGGAGAAATTGACGCCGAAACTGAATTGCTGTTGGTTTGTTAAAAGCTGGACTGCTGGTTTGTTGAAATACTGAACTGTTAGCTTAATTTTATTCAAAGTTTTAGTGAGTGGTAAAAGTATTATTGTCTTTTTCCTGTTAATTAAGATTATTAGAAACTTAGTAGACCTGAATACAAGTGATCATCCTTAGAAAAACCAATGAAAGTTATTTGCTGGGTTTCAATGATCGTTCGATGAGATTTTTTTTCGTGACAGAAGGCTACGTAGCTCTTTCTATAAATTGGTGTGCTGTTTATCCACTTCTACACGGCACCAATTTATGAAGTAAATCAGCTAAATTGAACAATACACAAATGTAAAAGTTTGCCAAAGGTGCGACTTGCATTATATGTACGCAAGTTTTTGTTATGAAAAGGAACGACGTCAGCGGATGAACACAGCAAAAACATCAGCTAGGTCCATGTCTGTGAAAAGAAAATAGATAACAGTTGCATTGTTACTCGATAAAGGAATGTAGATTTATAACGAACACAAGTAAAATACAAGAGCGCAGTTCCATATCAGGAATCAGGCATTCTTTACCCCATTCGACTTATGACAAGTGCTACTATCATAATGAGCAAAAAATCAATTACATTTTTCTTTGGATTTGAAAACTAACTAAACACTAAGTGACGCAAGATTTAAGCCTTGATTTAAAAAAAAAAGATACCTGTTCATTTTAACGGGAATTTTCCTATTCAATGGCCCGCCTCTGCTAACTTTAAAATCTTGAGAGAGCTGGATCGAGGAGAAAATGACGTCAAAGACTCATTAGTTTAAGAATGCAATGCGTGTACGCGAATGAATTAATATGCAGCACGGGAGTTTCGGGCTTTCAGACTTTTAACTCGTGTTTTGCATATATAATAAGCTGCGTGGATCCAATAATCAGCTACATGGATCCAACTCTCTGATGTCGAATCGGCCAGTTTCGGAACGTGAGTAATGGCGGACCGTGAAATCCAAAAGCTTTCGCTCAAAGTAAACAGCCTTTGCATAAAAATCAAAGCTCAAAATTGGTCAGTGAACACAAAAAAGTTAACTCTTGAATGGGGATGCGGCCACTGCCCTCCGCTTTTCCTGAATTTTTTAGTTTTTTTCTATCAATCGTTTTTCGAGGAAGTGCGGTCTCGCTGGAGTGTCTTCAGCTCCCTCTTGCTAAGTGTTCCCAGGGAACAAACACGAGTTGATCCAGAGTCATTTATTAGGAAAATTGGGATTTGTCAGACTCACCCATTGACTCATACTTAGAGGAAGACTTTATCCTGCTGTAAAGGATGCTCAGGGGTTTTTTTTTCTCAAAACGACAGGGGTTAGTATCAGTGCTGATCATTAACCAGCCTACATCCTTTTTACAGCCAGCGTACTTTTTGGATATCTCAAAAGAGCGATCAGAAAGAGTATCGTTTGGCTGAAGAGCAAATTTCTGCAGACTTGAAGTATTTTTGAGGTCATTCCACGTGGCGAAATTGAGATTTTCCTTGCTAAACCATGCAACATTATCATTAACGGCATTGAACTTGAGAGAATGCACTTCTTGACTATCCTTGTAGAGTGCAACACGGACCTGCAAATTGATAGCAAGAACACCCAGTGAGTAGAAGCTGTTGGGGCTTTTCAATTGGCTGGCTTGGAACCAACACCAAAGGTAATTACTTTAGCCAATCACAACATATGAAGAAAAGAGAAAATGATCCAATTATAATCAAAAGCCATCCAGCCCCGCCAGGTGAAGTTTCCGGGCAGATCGGGACTTGATGCCATGATTTCTCAACGCAGCACTTGAGAGTGGCGCAGCTTACTTAAAAACGTCGAAGTTTTGTTACAAAGACAAAGTTTAAAGATGAATGTCCAAATTTTGCAGATCGTCTTGGATTAAATCATGTTTTAGCAGACATTTAGACCGTATGCTATATGACGGAATCGACATGCTGGGCGTCCATCTCCTGTTTCGATAGTTAAAGCATCAGTTCTCCCAACGCTGCAAGACTTTCAGGATTAGTCAGTTTCGAACCCACGGTAACGTTATGCAGGTACGCTGCATTGACCAATAATCTCAGTTTCGGGTCAGAGAGCAGCACAATAGGGCTGCTTCCAATACCGATACAAGAAAACGAGCTAGATGTAGAAAAAGCTGTGTGATATCTTAAATTTTTTCCTCAATACCTGCTTAGGATTAAACGTGTTCCAGTTTTGAGAAAGTACCAGACGGTTTTTATAGTGTCCAGGAAAAGTTGAAGATGTATCCAGGGCGGCCTTCACGTCCTCAGAAGTTGTATTTCGTGATTTCCACATCTTCGCAAAGTACAAAGGCGTTGCGTTTGCAACAACTTTAAATACCATCGTCCAACCTGCAATTATTAATAAGAAAAGTCATCTATGTCACTGGAAACCCCCCCCCCCCCCCCCCAAAAAAAAAACGCTTACAAATGATTTACGCCCGACGACCAAGTTAGTCATTCGCATAAATGGTTCTGTTCCTGAGATGACTTTTTGTTCACTTTTTCTAATACAATCAATTTTTTTCTCCAAATTTCAATGCAAAGCAGTTTGCAGTGTTAAACCCGGGATAGAGACATGCATGTGTCTAGCTTGATCGTGCAGCAAACAGTTGCTAATTTTGTTAACTTCACGTACCTAGTGCGCACCGATAAAAGCGAAATCTAAAGATCCAAAGGCAAACTATTTGTCTAATGTTGCTAAAATTTCTCTTTTGTGAAACTGTTTGAGGGCCGTTGGATTTAAACAATTACACCAGGAGTTTGAATTTCCCATGGGTCGATAAACAGAAGATTGGGCTCATTGTAGCGCAAGGTTGAGCATGCAGTATTTTGCCCACAGAAAACGAGAGTAAATGAAATCGAGTACCTCCTCCATCGCTTGTCTGATCACAGTAAACAGGAAAATGTCCGAAGCTGTCGTTCAGTCGAATGTTATAGATTCCGGAAACGCGTGGATTTGGAACTTTGGAGCAGCCAGTGACTACCAAAGGAAAAATATCATAGAAGAGGCTCAAGGTTTCGTTGCAAACTAACGACATATTTGCGTGGGATGATAGGACATTTGCTTGATGACGCCATTTGACTTTAACTCCCAGAATCCTTCAGGTTTTGTTTGTCTCATGCATTAGAGCTACTGTTATTTTTACCCCGATGGGAATACAAAACATGAATAAGGAAGAAAAACAAACTGAATTCTGGCAGTTGTAGTTAAATGACGCTATCGTGAAAGTTGCCCACCCTCATTCGGTCTTTTACCTGACATCTAGTTGCATAGTACTGAGAGAAAAGGACGCTATGAACTATTAATGGCTGCACCTTTTGCCCTTTTTTGTGAAATTGGCAATCATATGAAGAGACTGAAAGAAATGTATGAATCACTTCACTCTTTCGTCTATAACCTGCACTTCAAATATAAGTGACATTTCGTATATGTAATGGAATGGGCCCGAGGGATATTAAGGATTAATTTCACGCGTAGTTTCAAAGTCGCGAAGCGACGAGGGCAATTTGGAAACCTTTGAAAATAAAAGTGAAAATAAACGTTAAGTTCACTAGGGCACAATGCGATTACATTCTTATCATGCATATAATTAAAGGAAAAAAATATTGAGGGAAGCCCGTTCAATACCGCGACAAATGACAATTAACCTAGCATTCTTTCATTAGGTTAAAGTCCAATTCAATAAATCGACGCTGTCAACAAAAATAGAGCTTAATTTTATTAAACTGTATTTTACATGTGGACAAGAAGCAGTTTAATCAGAGTCAGAATCTGGAAGAACATTCTCTTGTAACTTCGCTTGCTCTGGATAAGGAACTGTTGACCAGTCAGGATCAAGTAATCATACCCTCTTGATTACCAAGTGCCCTCGGGATTAAGATGAAAAATGCCCTCCGTCTCAACCAATCAGCATTCAGTAATTTTGCCCCGTATGTGATCATTTAATTTATCAAATCCTTCACGGGAACGCATGAGCCCAACAAATTGACTTTCTCTCAAATGGGTGGCTTCATAGTTCGGTTTGGTAGAACATTGCACGGGCATCGCAAAAGGTCATGGGTTCGAATCTTGTTGGAGACTGTTACTAAATTGCCCAAATGTGTGCGAGGATCACTTCTCCATTTCATATATAACCCGCAATTAAATTATACATTTATTTCATTAACCGAGTCCTTCACTGGAGCACATAAGCCCAACAAATTGACCTGCTACCAACTGTGTGCTTCATAAATCAGTTGGTAGAGCAATGCACCGGTATCGCAGAGGTCATGGGTTTGCATCCCGTTGGAGACACCTGAATTTTTCAGGTGTCCATAAGCAACAATTGCTTTAAAAATTGTCCAGGTTAGCGCAAGGATCAGTTCACTCTTTCCTTTCATAAAAGGAGACTCCCGTGATAGCTTTGTATCACCCCTGATGAAGGCACCAGCCGGGAGTTTCGTAAACGTTCGTCCTTTAAATTGTACCTTTTCAAGTTACGTTTATAATTCTCGAGACCAGGGGGCCCGTTTCTCGAAAGTCCCGAAACTTTTCGGGGCATTTTCGGGTGTCACAATTCTTTTTGTATCTCAAGAACGGAGAGGATTTAAGTCGTCAAACTTCACAGACATATTTCTTTTAGTTAGCTTGAAAACATGTTAAAACGTCGCCTTTCCAAAGCAAGCGGTTGGCAGTTTCACAAAAGGCTTTTCGGTCCCGAGAAGTTTTCGGGACTTTTGAGAAACGGGCCCCAGAGTAGCATCAAAGTGATGCACGTCTGAGGATCAGGAGGAGAAATTAATTAGGAGGAGCACGCTAATTATTTTTTATTTTAATAATTGACTTTTAGGAAATTTCCACTATTTCAACATGAATAAGGCTGCCCTATCTTCATTAGCCCTTATGCTTATTCCGGGCAGCCTGTATGTACTCTTTTTAAAGAGTATTTTAAGAGTATAGGCTATCAAGAGAAAATGAGGGGACAGAGAGGGAGGCTCAGGGCGTTGGCCGGGATATGTCATGTCCACGAAAGTTATTTTTAGACGAGCGGAAGTTGGCCTGCATGCGGACGTCTCGGAAGACAGAACAAAGACTTCCGCTCGTCTAAAAATAACTTTCGTGGACATGACATATCCCAAGGGCTGGACCGGGAGCCTCCCCCTCTGTCCCCTCATTTTCTCTTGAGGCTATCTAATGAAATATCATGAATCTCAGTACCGAAATATTAAAATGTTAAACTCCTGTATTGAGATTATGACAACGCCTAATATATTTTGTATACTCCAAATTCACTCGGTCTAGCTGAAGGAAGCATTTTTGGAGCCGAAAATATGTAATGCCCTTATAACATATTTTATGTAATTATTTTGAGCCACGGACACTTTTAGGATGGTTGATGCCGTATATGGGTGCCTACTTGTTCAAAGTGTCTAATGGTGAGGCACATTAAGTTTCTATCTAAACGTAAATTATAAATATTTATGCAAGCAGAACAATATTGCCGTGGATCTTGTATTCGCAGAAAATCTTGAGAGTGTTATAAATTTGTCGTCTCTCCAGTGACACGCAGCTACGGTGTATGTGGCCAATTTTTACCTTTTTAAAAAAAAAATGCCATTTTTTTTATAATAGCAGCTAATTTTGGAGTTCTAGCTTATTTTCTCTCCCATAAGTTAAGCCTGATTTTCACTAGCGAGCAAGCACAAGCGTACCCTGCGAGCAGAGTCTTAGTTTTCTATCTTCCTCGATAAGCAAGCATGAACGCAAGCACAAGAGCGCTTATTTCATCGTGAAAATGGGTCTGAGGCAAGCATAAGCACAATCGCAAGGATCACAAATCTTCCTTTTTCCTTGTGCTTGAGCTTCAGTATGCTTGCGTTCTCTTGCGTTTTGTGAAAACGGGACGTATAACGCAAGCACAACGGGAGCCGTGATGTTCGTTCAACGAAAAAGACCCGCCCCAGGTTCTACTAGCGGAGGCGCGTTATTAGAGAAATCACGGGACTAGTGAATCTTTATCTCTGCGTCATTTGCTTGTTCTTGCGTTATGGTTCGTTTTCACTTGACACGAATCTCTTGTGCTTGCGTCGCTAGTGGAAACCAGGCTTAAGACCCTGAAAAAGTTCTTTTGAGGTTCGTAGAGTTGTATGGTATAGTATTTCAATAAAACAATGCTACTTGAACAGGAAATAAATCAAAATGCACTGTTGTGATGTGTAGTGCGGTTTTCATGTTACATCGTGATGATTGTGCCACTTGCTGCGATGTCACGCCGGCCAACTCCTACTAAATTAGCTTTAAGTTTTATTTTATTTTTTTTATGCCAACTCGTTGCAAAAAGATTAAATGAGTGAAATAACTAACGCGGAGTCTGGGGTATGCTCTTGGCATATTCTTAAAATTTTGATTAATCAGCCTCAACGTGCTTAATAAGATGTCTAAACAACAGCTGCTGAATTTTTTCGACTAGATCTCGAGAAACTGGCAAAAATCTCATCCCCAAATAAAATATTGAGTAAGGTTTACCTACCCAGATCCTCACAATGCTTTCCAGTATATCCCTTTTCACATTTACAGTAGTGGGTATTATCTCTTGCGTTGATAGCACATTTTCCGTGCGGAGAACACAAATTTCCATAGCATTCATTCTGTGAAGTGTAAAAGCACATTACGTGTGAAAAATCTAGCACCTTAAAGATTGCAGATGAATGCTGCTGATGTGTTGCCGGCGAGGCATATAACAATGCACGGCATTCATATGCAAATGAGTGGCCATTTATGGGCTACGATCTGACAAAACGACAGAAAACTACAATCACGTAACTTTTCCGTGATCATAAATGAAATGTTCGGTTGACAAAATGATTAAAAAAACATCACAAAACATGAGGCTACGGGTAGCCTACACTTTCTTCGAAGGATTTTTAGCCGACTTCCTTTAAGCTCACAGTATTTTAGTGGTTTTTTTTTTAATGTTACTATATCTTGGTAAATATCCAGTTTCAATTCCGTAGTCCGAAGTCCACAGTCCACAGTCCGTGACTCAAGGATAGCGTTATGTGCGATCGTGGATATTTGTTTACATTGAAAACTGTTGTTAACGACATTGATTCCAATCAAAACTAGAAAAGAGATGCTTTGCAAGTCCCTACGACCATAATTAAAAATATTTCATACTTTTTCTTAACAATACTGGGAGAATTATAAAATTGCGATATCAGTTACAGAGTCGTATGATAACCGGATATTGCATTGCCTGCAAGGAAAACACAAAAACTCGTTTCCGGTCACGCACACAATTTTTTGATACATATTTCCTCATTCATCTGTGGCGTAGTCTTCCGTAGTTTAGTGGCAATCGCGATTGTAATGAGAATTAGGGTTGTTTTTACCAGATGTAAGGCTCGTTCATTTATCTTAACTACCACTGTTCGTAATTCATTTAGTTAAAACAAACGCACTAGTTAAGACTATTGCCGGGGAGGGTCCCCAATAGGATCTTTCAACCCGGTCATTCCGACCAAAATGTCCCCCAATTTGGATTCGTGATCCCTACGCTCGTTATCAACTCATTGCGATCCCGATCACATTTTTCAGTTCTCCTTTCCCTCAAAGAAAGGAGGGCTTTAATGAGACAGCTTCAGTTGGTACTTTTCATATCATACCACCGGAATTTCCAGGATCTCGGTTTCTAATCCCATATTTAATGGTCCCGAATCCCGTGTGGCGTTCATATCTACAATGCATGCTGACACCAAATCCCTGGTCTCTAAATACGTCAAATCCGGGGCCCCGAAAACCTATTGGGGGCCCTTTATTGTCAGTTAAATTACCTCTGTTCCTACATAAATAAACCCGTCACTCGCTTTTAAGTCATCAGGATGTTGTTTGTGGTCTGAATCACTTAGCTGGCAGACGGAATGCCCAACGTTGTAAGAGAGACAGTCCTCGTCAAGGTAACATGCAATATGACAGGTGTCCTGTCCTTCAAGGGTTATATTTTTGATCACGTGATTGATCAGAACATGACCATGAATTGCTGGAATAAACACCAGTGCCCTGCAAGCCTCTGTGAGATGAAAAGATAGCTCCTCAAATAACACATCAAAATGTCGCAAAAACAAAAACTAATCAATTATAAATACAGAAATAAAGGAATCATTAAAGAAGACGAAGTGAGATACAAAACGCAGTCCTTGAAAAAGCGTATTAACCTCATAGCGCTAAACAGCGAATTGTGACACGTAAAATTAAAAAAAAGAAACAATTAGTGGTGTAGGCGTTGAAGTTGCCAGCGTAATTAATTTTTAATTCATAAGGCCCCTAATTAATTGGAGCCAACACGTCATATTTTTTGCGCAAGTCTTGAGGAATAACCCAACCATTAAAAAGCTAAATTATAAATTGATGAAATCTAATGAAATTTTTCTTATTCCTTGAAATTCTTCTAAAAATGTTCTTTTCTTTGGTAGTAGCCAAAACGCGGGGCCGGGGACGGGTAGGGGTGGGGGTAGGGGTGTCCTTTTCCCATTTCTGTTTTGTTTCATTTTTTGTCGTCATTCTCGTGTACAGTTAT
>OX421448.1:36236074-36243574 GCA_949126865.1 Montipora capitata | reverse complement strand
GGTAAGTGTCTTTAGCTCGTTAAGTCGCCTTGGAATGTTTTTCAAATTAATCTTGTAAATTAGAAAATGGCCCCTGCTATAGAAATAACAAATATTCTTCTTGACCGAAAGTTACGAAGATAAGTTGGAGAAATTAGCTCGTAAAATCAAGGGTTTTTATTATTGGAGGAAAATCGGCGCTGGCGGTAAATTTAAGTGCTTTTAAAGAATATGCAGAATAAATGACGGTATACAAATTCCTTGTGGACGTGTATATTTATGGAAAATGAAATGAAGAACGTGTGATGATACCCGTCTTATTAAGGTTCGGATGATAGATTATGGTTTCCTATTATTTTAAGCTATTTGTTGATGATCTTAAATTTTCGGCATTTGGCGGTATGTTTTGCAAACAGAGAGTGGAAGCGCGCATTTCTTGAGGAATAACCCAACCATTAATGAAAACGCTTAATTATAAAACGTAAGTTGATATTGGAAATTTCACTTCAAAAACAGAAATTGATGAAATCTAATCCAATTTTTCTTATTCCTTTAAATACTTCTTAAAATGATCTTTTTTTCCTTCTCAATGAATTTACTGTCATCTTTTTCATTTCATTCAGAGGGCAAATGCCAGTAAAATTAAAGAAAAATACCTGCTTCTCCATTTGTGTTTGTATACAATAAGTGAAGAACACACAAACATAGCGCAATACTTGCGAGAAAGATTTGATTCCTCATTATTCGCTTTGAAGGTTCATCAGCAAAGACTGTTTACGCAATGATTTTGTAAAACTTCACGCAAATGCGCAAATACGTCATGTGGAAGAGGATGTCAATACATGGTTGAAAGTGATGAGCGATCATTAATAATTGAAATTAATTTTTTCCCTTGTTTATTAGGATAACCACGTACAACTTTCATTTCAAAACTTTTAATACTTATTATTTTATTTTTAGAAAACCCATAGAGATTATGTACAGAGAACGTAAAGTATAAACTGTCCCAACTGTCCGGTGGCTTCATTTTTTGTATAAGTTGAAATGTATTTAAGTTTTTAAGTCCTTTGAATTTCCGGTCGACAGGTGTTCCCTCTTTCCAAAACTAACAAATAATGCAGTTGTTTACTTAATTAGCATCAGAAATGATTTTGTCCGAAAGCAGAGACGGAAATGGAATGACACTGTCAGGTTACCTTGATTCGAATGGAGTCCTAGAGGATAAAGACTTCAGCTTTAAGACGTGAAATAGTTTCAGAGGATAAGTAGAGGCAGACAGAGTGCAACACTATGTATGAATGATTAATATTGTCTTTCACTAGAACGTCTAAGAGACTCTAGGTTGTTCCAGAGGGAAACACCCTAGTAGCTAAAACTGTTTATAATTTGTAATAATTCGCCCGAGGTAGAGGGCAAATTCAAGATTGGACTTTGCAGATTCAAACGGCTTTGATTATTCACGTAGAGGTTTCATATACCAGACATCATGCAAAAATTGTTGTAATGTACTTGACAGCAAATGTGCACAGAAAGTATGCGCCAGTTTTGCACTGAATCAGTATTATTTCGTACGGCCGTGGAACGGCTAGTTTATTTCGATTCGATTTCAATGCCTTTTTTGTTGATGTGTGCTGGTCCAATTTTGAATTCATGAATCGTACGGCGTCTGAATATCACCTGGGCTTTAAAGAGCTTCTAGTTCTGGAGAGACTGTTGAGGTTACGACAACACTAAAGGCCACTGTACTAATTGATACATGTATCGTCAAAAGATTTACCTTATTCTTGTACTTTCAGCTTGCATGTGATAACGAACATAAAGGCATCGGATTAAAAGTGTCATTTTTCAACTTCATGGCAAATGACTTTTCTCAACAGTTTAGATACTCAGTCTTGCTACGCAGCAAAAACATTTTCAGAACGGTTTAACCATAGGCAGCCCAAGTTCGCGTCACTAGAGAGCGTGTAAAAATGAATTACTAGTGGGAAGATGACCTTTGAGTGCAAGCGGTGTTGCGTTACAGGCAGCCGTTAAGAATTTAGGACTATGTATGGGAAATAAAATACCGTCGATTATGAAGCCTAAAAAACGCTCAATTTAACGTTCATTCAATAAAATGAATAAAACTGACTCACCTCTGGTGTATTCTTGTGCGTTTTGGTGCTTATTTTACCCTTTCGGGAAATCCGTGTTTTCACTGTTCTAAGACGAAGTCATTTCATGTACAACACTTACCCCATCCCCACAGCGTCATTCGTAACCATGGGGTACGTGTTGTACATGAAATGACTGTACCTCATCGTGTGGAGTTAATTTGACCTCGGACCCAAGCTCCGTGACCATTCACAAGATCACCAACTGTTAAATTCATCAGTTATCGTGGAATCTGAAGCAGAAAATGCTCATTTCCAGCCAAGTGCGTGGGAATTTTTGACGACGAAACATTCACTGAGGTTCGCAAATGATGGGGCTTTAGCTTTGCGTAAAAAAATCGCGAGGCCGAAACCGCCTCTGAGGTGACTACGGTCGAAATCTTAGTGTGCAGCCTTGACTTCGTCTAAGAACAGTGACAACACGGAATTCCCGAAACGGTAAAATAAGCACCAAAACGCACAAGAATACACCAGAGGTGAGTCAGTTTTATTCATTGAATGAACGTTAAATTGAGCGTTTTTTAGGCTTCATAATCGACGGTATTTTATTTCTCATACAA
The DNA here is from genome assembly GCA_949126865.1 of Montipora capitata. Taxonomy (NCBI): domain Eukaryota; kingdom Metazoa; phylum Cnidaria; class Anthozoa; order Scleractinia; family Acroporidae; genus Montipora; species Montipora capitata. The sequence goes on along the minus strand of OX421448.1, from coordinate 36,240,882 downwards.
AGTCTTATAACGCGTTTAAATTCTTAACGGCTGCCTGTAACGCAACACCGCTTGCACTCAAAGGTCATCTTCCTTTTGCAACCTAACGATCACATGGTACAAAATCCGCCATGCTGGAGGGCAAGCTCATTACTGTTCCCCCACTGGGACATTAAAACAAAGGCAAGTCAAGCTTGACTGGTTCAGGTCACTTTGTTTTAATGTCCCTGTGGGGAATAATAATGAGCTTGCCCTCCAGCATGGAGGATTTTGTACCATGTGATCGTTAGTTGCAAAAGGCCTATTAATTATTACACGCTCTCTAGTGACGCGAACTTGGGCTGCCTACGGTTTAACGAAATCATTTTCACAAGCATCTTTAGTCCACGATGGACATGTTCAAGAAGACTAGCATGAGGAAATTCTCTTAAGCTTCCAGCGAAGTTTGCTTTCCGTAATAAAATTAAACTCTAAAAGACTTTTTTGAGGTCCAAACATAAAAAAAAATGAAAATGACAGATCCGAAACCTAAGCGGTTATCTTTCTCTACATGCCTCCGAATCATTTGGTCGAAAAAGGAGCTTAGAAGCAAGAGAGGAGTTTTTCCTTGTACCTCTGCAGACTGAGAAGGGGATTTGCAGAAAAACATCTGGCTCACTTGTTTCATATCTCTCAGTCAACAGTGAGCAGGATATTCCTGTCCTGCATAAATTACTTGTATCTTTAATTTGGTCAGGTATCTATATGGGCAAATAGGGAGGTTGTTAGAGCTACTATGCCAGACAGCTTTAAAGACAAATACTCTTCCACTCGTGTAATAATTATCGATTGCGCAGAGATTAGATGTCTTGCAGCCTTCTGTTGAATTCCAAACTGTGCAGCTCATATAAGAACCACGTAGCTCTGAAAGGCTTAGTTGGAATTGCTCCCAGTGGAGCTATAACCTTTTTCAGTCAACTGTACAGTGGAAGTATTTCCGATCGCGAAATTGTTGAGAGAAGTGGCATGGCTTTCTGAAGTTAGAGTTTGATAAAAGTGACACTGTGATGGCCGATAAAGGCTTTACAATTGAAGATCTCCTTCCACTGGATGTGAACCTAAACATTCCACCTTTTCTAGGGTTGTATACCCAAATGACAGCATAAAATGTTATAAAGACCCAGGAAATTGCCTCGGTAAGAATAGATATCGAACGAGCTATTAACAAAGTCAAGAATTTCCAAAATTGGAATGGTGTCGTACCACTTAGCCTATTTGGGGTAGTGAATCAAATGTGGAGTGTCTGTGCCTTTTTGTGTAACATGCACGATCCACGTAACATTTAGGCAAAGCAATAATGCCCTCTACAGAAAACAACACCATTTAATAAAAGCGCCAGACCCAAATGTTATGTCTCAGAAAGAGCACAGATTTGGTAAACTAGGGTTTCGCATCTTTGAGCGGCAGGAGCTAGTATACTGTCATTTATCTTCATACGTATACAGTCCTTGTGCTCAAGAACTAAGAATAAAAAAAACTAATCTTACAAAAGTTTTCTCTTGAAAGACATCAAGGTTGATACTCTGTTTTAGACGTATGTTTCATTAATACAATTTAACAACAATGACATGCTTTTCTAATGTTTACAGAATTCTAAAGCGGCTGGCTCTATAAAGTGATTGAAATAGCAGCTCTTATGACATTCATTTTATGTGTCCCACAACTGACGATCAAATGTGATCCTCTCTACACTCATGCCTTTGCTGTTGTAAATTACACAATCACACCAGTTAGCCCCTGTAACAGCAAGTTGACCCTGTATTTGAAAGTAGTACTGATGTCCCCTTTTCAGTCTTGGCTGTCCATTTACATTTTCTGCAAAGACACTTTCATCTGCATATGCATCTAAGGGACTTACATGAAACTTACTGAAGGGACATTTAACCTCTACCAGTCCAAAAGGCTTACTACAACTATGATCAACGACCTTGCCATCTGGCGATGCTGCCAAAATTGGACAGGCCATGCTCACACTGTATTCCTAGTTGCAAACATATACTCATATTCTTTCAAAGCTACAGGTTCATAGATTTTCCCATGTTCTGTCTGCTTGGAAGTAAATGGCTTGGGATGAAGCAGACTTAAATGATTGGAGTGTAATGTGAGGTGCTAAGTTTCTACCCCATATGAACCATGTGACTGTTAGCCCTGCTAATGAAGCAGATTGTTTACTAAAGAGGCATGATTTCTTTTCCTTTTTGCAATGGTGTGGAAATTAGAAGCTGTAAACCGAAATTTCCTTTCAGCACTCCATTCTTGGGAGGCTGCTTGTTCTCTTGTAGTCTTCTCTATGTTATTGAGCTTTGCCGCATCAACAATCAAATGATCCAGGAGTGCTTCTTGGTTCCTGCTCAAACCATCTGGCTTTTTGAACTGTTCAGAATGTCGCAAAGAAAATGCAGGAAATGCAGATATAGCATTTTGCTCATCATTACCATCATTACAGTCTGCTCTAGGCACTGAGTCAATATTGCAGAAAACTTGAAAATTGGACTCGGAGAACTGTAACTGATAACTTGCATATATATGAACCACTCGGAGATTTTCCAAATGTTGTTTCCTGTAAGTTAGTACCACCAGGAGACATGATTTGGGACAGGGCAAATTTAGGATTGATCTTTTGAAGCTTGTCTTTCAACATAACTTCATCTGATATTTGTGTGCTCAGGTTTTTCCTAGCTTCATACAATAAACACGTCACACCACTATCAGGATCATAACCGCTGTCTAATTTGGACCTCTTTACATTGAATTCCATGACAGGTTTGGGCTTGATTTTTCTCCTCTTGCAGGTCTGTGCCACAGCTGTAAACTTAAGGTGCATGCCTTAGGTTGTGCCATATCAGATTCATGGTCCAACTCCTCATTGACATTTTGACAGCTGTACATCATAAGTGCAAGTACATGATTACAAAAGCCAGAAGATCCCGCCACGCACGTACATGAAGCATACTTTACACTTCCACTCACTAAACAAAGTGCAACTTTAAATTTATGAGGGGCTTCATTTTTGTAAATCTATGATGACACACACAAACATGGAAAAAAGAAATATTCATTATCACTAACAGCAACTACGTCCTTCAGGTATTAGTCTTCAAGGAACGCCTTGGCTTTTCTCATGCTTGTTGGAACTGTATGGCTCTGTTTACGTCGGTCAATGTTTTTCCAGACTGAGAGACATGCAAATCCATTTCCGCCTTCGTAAACAATGGCATTCGTTGTAAACTTGTTGACCACCCAGTCGATGGAAACCTTACAGTACTTTCCTTTAGCAACGGATCATTTCGAGTTTGTATTTTTTCTTGTCTCTGCTTTCGACGCATGTAAATAAGGTTCTCGTCGGGATCCACAACATCTTTATCACGACCAGAGGCCACATATTCAAGTACTCTACGGAAAAATTAGCACACCAGTTAATTGTGAAGAAACAGGTAAGCGACGGAGGTAAACATTAGAGAGCTTCAGCACGGGACGTTTTTGTCAACACGGACGGCGACCGGAAGTGATTTTGCAAAATGAGTGACGTCACACTTCACAGACGTCAAGTCACAAACCTCAAAGCTGGCTATTTGGCGTCCGTGGTGAAAAACAAAAACGCGAGAAGGTAAGTTCATTTTAGGTGCAATTACTCTGCTTTTTTTGGTTGATTTTTGTTGTTTTCCTGCAAATGTTTGACAATCAACGTTCTAATTCCTATTATTTATGAAAGAAACTCTTCTTTGTAAATTCTACTGGCTGATGAACAACAGCGAGGCAGACGCTGAGACTCAGTCTTGCCAAAAGCCTAGAGTAAGTCTCTCTTGAAAAATATTTGTTTTCCTTGACATATCCTTTTGTATGTGCTTGTGTTTTTTCTCTGTGGTCATAAATCTTAATGCGCTGGCAATGCTAAAACAACGTTTCCAGAAAGACCATGTTAAATTTTGTAAAATTGTAATGAACATCAAATTTAATTAATTTTTTGGAACGCTTCATTTTTATTTGTCATTTGCTTTCCTTTACAGAAATGTACCAATTGGATTGGACAAATCAGCTAACACATGCAGGCAGATCTGAACTTTGCTTTACATTCAGGATCATTTCAGGATCATCGATCGTAACTGGATTGAGAAATTCTAGCCGTGTTCACTTCCAATAAAACAAAAAGTTCAGCCTCTGAAATCAATCTTTGATCGTAGCTCCGAAAAAGCATATCTCTTGTCTTTCTTAAAGAAGTCATGATTCAGTATTAAGAACGAAGACAAAAAATCAAAACTGCTGTACAATTAACTAGCGATGCCGTAAAATCACTGACGTGACATGATTAATGCAAAAAATTCCTCTCTCTTAAATGTCTTCATACTAGACCCCGCGTGCGCATAAATCATGACACAAGAACTCTTTTGGATGCGGCGTGTTCGACTGGAGACCGCTAACAGAGTATTTTAATATACGATATGAGACTTACAATCAAACAAAAGATAAGTCTAAAATAAAGGGAGTGAACGAGTATCCATAGGATGAAAAGACCCCAACGCACTCGCAACGTATAGAAAGGGGAAAAATCCCAGCCCTATGGACCACAACCCTTAGAATCTGCTGGGCTCGGTTTTCAAATTCCTAGTGAACGAGAAACAGACAATAAAGAGTCCAAATTGTCCTTGACATAACAGTCCTTTGCATTCTCGCTAGCCCATCGGCCATGACGTTTGAATAAACGATCGGGGATCCCTGCATTGGCAGCAGCAGATGCACCACCACTTCGCAAACGAACTATGAAGACTAATCTTAGAAACATCAGTAATGTC
>OX421448.1:36228574-36231074 GCA_949126865.1 Montipora capitata | reverse complement strand
TAAAACCTTCTCACGTGAATGTGGAACTCGTGGTAAATAATGGAATTTAAGGAATTTTGGAAAACTACATGAACTTGTCAATAATATAATTCTAAAACATGTTATAATCACTGTTTGATTGTGAAAAAGTGATGGTCTATTAGTTGATACTGGCATTTGTGGTTTGCGTGCTAATGTTCTTTTCACTTTCTGTCATCTTAGGACTGCAGAAGCAAGGCTGCAACCTAATTGGGTCACAATTGGCATTGTGTAGTTCCAAAAAATGTCCATAATTGCCAGAGTGGTATTGTTCTCAATGATTTATCAGATAATTTTCCGATCTATTCTCTTTTTTATGATGAAGTTTTGCCGCACAAAAGTGAGAAGAAACTTTTTAAGCGCTCGTTTAAAGAAGACAATTTAAACAAATTAAATGAATCTCTTACACTCACTGATTGGTGGAAACTTCTTAACACGGATGACCCTAATGAATCCTTCGGTAGATTCGTAAATAAATACTCGAGGCAATTTGACGCCTCCTTCCCGGCCGATAAAATGCATCAAAGGCAAACAAAATAATGAACAAGTTTAGGTCTCCTTGGTTGACCCCAGCCAAAATAGGCATTATAAAAAAATTAATCAAATCACCCAGTAAGTCTTGTGAACTACAATATAAAACGTATAAAAATAAATGGACCCACATACCTTGCATACGGAACCCGCGCCCGCAGTGCGCGCGGCAGTCAAAACTGTGCTATCCTGTCAATCATTTGCCCTTTCACCGGTAACATTGCATTTCGGTTGTGCGTAAATGGCATTGCTGTCGATCTACCCCGTCGAAAGCATGCGACCAAAGTCTTTATTCGCGAGGTTAACACAAATAAATACATTATCAATACGGTTTTGCCGTCTTCTTACACTTGATTCGAAAATATCAGCCTGAATTCGTCTTAGAATAGTTAGAAAAAACACAAATAACAGCCAAAGCACAACAGCTTACGTTCGAATTCTGCTCGCGGACAACTCATGTTTGTTGACAAAAAAATTGCCATTAAATGGTTTTCTGGCCCTTTATTAATAGCGCTCACGTGAATTTTAAATGGGGTATCGGGAAAGAAAAATTGCCAAGTTGATATTTGTTTCGTGTAAGGATACGTTTTTAAGTAGCGAAAATTTGTATAAGCACTACAAAACTTTTATTGACCATTGCTCGAAGGAACACCGTTTATAAGCTGCAAGGAAGTCACTGATGAATTTTGCACAAAAACCTCGGCCCCTAACACGGGAAAGCCAGACTTGGAAAGTTTTTCAGCGAAGGCTCAATAAGGAAGAGCTGCTAGAGCTTGCCCTCCCGCAGGCCGCCAGAAGTGCAAACAAGCTGATTCATGTCCGAAAAGAGCAAGATCTAGAATAGACTAGAAGGGGCAGTAAAAATTGTGTTTCTTGTATTGCGCGAAAATTCATTCAAAACTTTTCCCTCACTCCCAAATAAGAACTTGCTGTATCTTGCAATTCTGCAGTGAATTACTATGAGGCCAATATGAGAATCAACATCAAAGAGGCACACCCAGGGGTTTTGGGGAAGAAGAGAACATGGCTAACTTGAACTGGGGAACAGAATAACAATATCAAAATATTTTAGGGAAGGGAAGAAAACCAATTTAAATTTTAGGGATCAAAAAGCTGGGAACAAGTTTGAAAGTAATTTGGGGAACAACCTGGAAACACAAGCAAATATTTAATGGGAACAAGGACCCCTCCCCACAGGAGGGCCTCATCAAATGTTCTGCCTCTTTCATCCAACAGCTCAAACAAGCAATTCCAACAATTTTTGAATGACCGACACGAAAAGAATACTCTCTTAGAGAAATAAATTATTTATAATAACACTTTAGCATGCAAAACAATGGTACATACATATACATATTTATTAATCCTTTGAGTGAGGGACACTATACAGGATGCTAAAAGGTCAAACGGGTCCAACGGGAGTAAATTAAAGGCTACATAAGAGCCTGACATGGTCAGATGCTTACGAGCACCCTCATGCCCATGTTTGTAAAAAAGCACTATGAAGTATTCCTTGCGGCTGGTTTAGGCATTGTTTAATCTTTCAACATTGGGCAAAACCAAATCAACTCCATTCTCAGAGGGCACTGGGGAAAGAAGCTAATCTTTACAGAATAAGATTATTGAAGGAACACTTTTGAACGCCAACCTTAAGCCTTTTAAAACAAGCGCAAACAATATTAATAGTCTTTAAATTCACAAAATGTGGAACAGCATATTTTAGTCTCATATTCAATTAGATTTAGCTGCAATATATTCCTTAAAACCATGCAGAACTATTTACCATAAAATGTGGAACATTTCCTGCCTATCTAAATATGCCACAAAAGGGCTCCAAAAAGCAACCAGTTAAGTTTTTAGATAAAGATAGTGTCTCTATGGAGGTCTGAGACAATGCCTGAAAATTAAATAATTTGATGTGATCAAGACATTGAATGACCAAGCAATAAAC
>OX421448.1:36206074-36221074 GCA_949126865.1 Montipora capitata | reverse complement strand
AATACCACAAAGTATAAACCAACAGCGAGTTTGCTGAACTCCTTTCGCAGTAAGCCGAGTGACATTTGTACAGTTTGTAATCTCTGAGTTGGATAGTTGTCGTGACTTATCTTAATCTTATTTTCGAGACTTGTTTGGAATTCTAATTCTTGTTTTATACAACATTTGGACGAGATGCTTGTGTTTGTTCAGCAGCTAAAAGCATTTCTGAAAACAATTCCGAAAGAAGTTTGGTTTGCTCGTAAAATGTCATCGTTTCGTCCACGTCATAGATCTTAAGTTCCGTGTGTTTTAAGCCGCTGCTACACGAGCGATTTTTGTCTCGCGCTGGTGATGCGAATTCTTTCAGATTTTGTCGCGTCACCTGTGCGCCAGGGTGGCTACACTTGTGACAAATTTTGGCGACAAATTGAATGCCGCGAGAATTGCATACTTCAAGACACCTGGGCACTATAAACAGACATTCATCCTTTAATTTCATTGGCTAAATACTCTTTAGTCGCGTGGCAAGCGCGGGCGAAAAGGTGCTGGGTGGCTACACGGGCAACTAACTATCTCTGCGATTTTGTCTCGACAGTTTTAACTCTGGCGACTTTTTTTATGCGATTTTTTCACTTGTCGCCCCGCCAGTTCAAGGGTGGCGACACATGTGATTTTCATCTCACGCTGGCGACGCGACAAAGTTTGAAAAATTGCATGATCAGCGCGTGCAAAAAATCGCTCGTGTAGCCACAGCTTTACTGAAATATGTAGTCAGACGATTGGAAAGGCTAGAATTGGTTTTAAGCATCCTTTATTCAATCGACAGAAAGTTATTAAAATCCCAGACGCCAAAGTCCTCCCTCCCTCCCTCAATTAATGTGCCCAAAAACGTAGCCAACAATGAAAGACATGAAACACTGATGACACTCGGTAAAAAAAATTATTGAAAAGAATGAATCATGACGCTTTCATGCAACAATGCTGGACAATGCAAAATGAATTTTACACATCACAAGCCGATGGGGAGATGACCCTTACATCGCCTCTTATTCCTACTTTGAAATCATACCATTTCTTGACGTTACCCTGCCCCACATGGCACGATTCCGACATTTCCAAGATTTCACTCGGAGAGAGAACTCTGTTCCAGATATTGAGGCCCGTCAGTTCTCCAACGTAATTTTGATTTTGGTCAAAGCTGCCACCAAACGAATCTTGTTCTTGCCCGACAATGAGGAGTCCGTTGGTCTTCGTTTTATAACCAGACTTCAACCTCAATCCACGTGCTCGCACGATGCCATCTTTGTAAACTTTCCACGAGCCATTCGTGCTCTCCCATGTGGTACAAACATGATGCCAGTTACCGTCATTCACAGACACACCGCTATTTCTGCAGAAAAGATTTTAAAATGTAATTGAATTTAACACTCAAATGCTGACTAGTTAACATTGCCACAACACGGTTTACATAATAAAATTAATGAGTTCACTGGCTGAATTCAAAGGCTATATCACAAACTAAGCAATGTGTGTCTAGTTGCGAGTCGCATGTTTTCTCACTTGACTTGTAACCGTTTACCCAGTTCACCCTCGTGCACACGCTAACGCCTGGCACGTGGACATCAACTTCTCCACTGTCTTACTTGTTGGGATTATCCACTATGTTGGCAGACTTTGAAAAGTCCCGATTGTAGTGCGTGAACAAGGTCCTCCTTTTGTCAAAATACGAGAATTTCCGTTCGGTGAGATGCGCGCCATTCAAGAGCAAGTTGCCTGTTGCCTGTATCCCGATTTGGATATTATGACATTATGACAGTTGGATATTATGACAGTTTTTCGGCTGTATTCTTTTAAATGAACTGTAATAAATTAAACATTCAGGCCTCTTAATTTTAATTTTGCTTAAATTTCTTTTTTCTCCTTACACTACATTTTCGTTGACCCAGAGTTGAATTGCTGACATCCTGTTCACCAGGATTTCGTTGAAATTCCTTGATAAGCTGTAACTCACGACTGTCCGATCGTTTCCTGTCTTATCTGTGGTACGCACTCGAAAGCAAATCGTAAAAGCGCTGGTTACTTGCAGACCATGATGGATAACGTAATCTTTGATTCCAATGTTTGTGAAATAAAGGTCGAATTCCCTCGTAGGCAAACCTGTTGAGACACATAACAGAAAACCTTTTCGTACAGCTTGTAGATTCATCTACTCCCACGCTACTTACCGACCCCGTTATGTTAATACGTTTCTCATGTACAAATTTATGCTACCTACTGTGCTGTATAACGCAAGTTAGATAGGATAGTCAAAGCGGAACTCAGCCGTTATACAAACTGTAACCAATTTGTAACATTTAGTTATTTATGAGGTATCAAACCAATTGTTTTTGTTGATGTGGAAACTTCGGAAAATAGAAATATGTAACTAGAAAAAACTTTTCTTCAAGAAAGACGTGTCTACGCCGCTGCTTGTGTCCCATTAACAGCTTATTTCAATGATCACGTTGCTGAGTCAATTGCTCCAAGATGTACGCCATCATCTTGGCTGCCAGCACGAAACCCCGTTGATTAGGCAACGATACTTATTCCTTGATTTAGCATTCAATTTTTCTTGATTCTGTTAGTTAAAATCTTTCTAAAAAGAGCTTTAGTTAAGGAATCTATTTTTCAGTTACATGAAGTTTTCTCAAGGGGGTTGCTAAAGTCGTTTCTGAGGGATCACCAAGACTCGTTTTGGACCAGAGACAAACAGCAACTCGGAAATGGCCTATTTGAGATTCGAAGCTGGCATGTTTATTAAAAAAGCATGCAGATTATACCCAGACCTTACTTCTCGAGCATGAATCTACGGAAAAAAGTGATACACCATCAGAACGACACACATCTGCCAAAGACTTAAGCTTCCAATGCGGAAAATTTTAAGGAAAGCAGGGCAACATAGCATGTTTTCAATGCGGAAAATTAAAGGAGAGCATTAAAGCTTTGCATCTGCCCAAGACTTATATTTCAATCCATGACTAGATATCGGATGTCAGAGATCTCTGACTTATCTTCTCTTAACTTGCAACTCGGTTTTCTGACTTGTGACAGAAATCACGGATGGAGTGATCCTTGCACCTTGAAAGTCAACGTGATTGTCATAATATCAAGAAACCTGAAAAAAAAAATCCATCCAGGGCTCCAAGGGGGTTCGATACCATGAGCTTTTCGATGACGGTAAAATGCCACAATCCGCTCTAAAAAGCCAAATTTATTGAGAAGTAATTGGGATTTACCTGGCTGAATTTGACTGCTTCGATTTTTCACGGTCTCAAGTTCTTTCCTCAGGAGGTCGATGTCTTGTTGGAGTTGTTTGTTTTCCTCGAACAAGTTGCACTTTTCACCTCCCACGGCCAAGTTTATCGTTGGATTACAGTGACAAGCAGATGGAGTAAGATCGCTGGATTTGTGTGCTTCGGAAGAAGAAACAAACACAACCGCTAGAAACAGGAAATAAAGCCCAACATTTGCCATCTTTTCGCTTGATAAAGAGAGCAACCACAGAGAAGTACACTGCTCGGCGCACTGCGTAAGCAAGAATGGCAAAATTGATACTTCCTGGGATCAGAAATACCAGGGTCGAACTGGGGATGAGGCAATCAGGCAAACAGCCAATCTACTAAGACCGTCAATCGTGTCTTTCAACGAAGTGATTTTTAATGGGCGGGGTGACCCGTCCATTTTCTGACGCATATTCAAGTGCAGGTCGGTATCATTCATCTGCATAGGTCTACATACCAAGTTTTTTCAAAATAATTGAATAGGGTTTTTGTTTCCAATTGTATAAACGCTAGCTATAAGTAAATGTGAGCTTCCCACAAGCAAATATCAACTGAAAGAAATATTACGGCACTGAATTCAGTTTTTCATTACTTACGAAAAAAAAAAAAGCCCGTCAACTGAAACCGTCTACAAAGCCAAATAGAGTGGCTTTTGTTATTTAAGGTTTTCATCGTGTCGTATGGTGCCACGGTGGGGTGGAAGAAGCCATGCTCGGAATGACATACCGCAGCACCAATTTGTCCATTTAAAAAAATCCTTATTTTCTCACACTTCGATGATTCTCAAGAATAAAAGGCACATTTCCCTAACAAAAACCTAACATGATTAGCCTACGTGTAGCCATACTCCTCCCCAGCGGGAAATCCCTTTTCTTAAATAGGTGGGTGGGTACGCCTACACGTGGACTACATCATGACAATCACATGTTTATTAACGTCTTGCAGGTGACTTCATTCCTGATACCTGATCAGTACACTTGATGACAGACAGGCCACAAAACAAGCGTCATGCAAAATATGTTCTGCATCACAGGCAGACAACCCTAGTGATTCGAGGCCACGAGACGTCAAGTTATTTGATACGGTTATTGATCTCTTACGGTTGAACCCTGTTATTTCAAAGTCGCAAAGGAAAGAGAAAATAGTTCGAATTAGTGTGTGTTCGATATAACCGGTTCAGCATAAAACATTGCCGAATATATCATGATGCTGGTAGGCCTTTTACGTTATAATTACCTAAAAATGGCACAATATTATTATTACTATTATTTCAATTAGAAGAAAGATGGTATTTTTATCCGCAAATCTAGAAGACTAGAGAGGAATTCTATATCTAAGGTCTTTCCCGCCAGAAATCTATGTTTCAGGACCCTTTATGATTGTGGTTTATTTTCGGGACAGGCAGATATTTTGCAATTCGAATCGTGTGCAATGAACAAAGACAATGGTGTGAAATTTCAGCCATCTCCTCCCTCACCCTAGGGGGCGCGGGGGAGAGAAATTCTGAATTGTCTCTCCTGCGCCCCTTAGGGTTAGGGAGGAGACGGTTGAAATTTCAGACCACAAAGCAATTGACACAGTTTGTTCTGATAGCGTCTGAAGTTTGTCAAACACCTTTTTAAAAGACATCAAAATAGAAGGGTAGAAATTCAAGTCCATGAAAATTACTTCGAATAAGAGGGAATTTAGCCTGCTTGCAGGCGGTAATTTGTGATTCGTTCGCCATATTGTGTGAAAGATCTGGGACGAGTGGCCCCGTCGTTTTGTCACCCGACCCAGACCTATCCCACGCGCTTCTAACATGGCATCTGGCAACAATAACATCTACCGCCTGTGAGCAGGCTACGGGGAATTCGGAATAAACGAGTTGGAATGAATTGTCAGTAAAAAGACTCAAACAATGGGGCAAAACCAAACGAAATTAACTTTAGAACTTTAAGGGGAATTTGAAATAACGGGGTTCAACAGTAATTTAAAACGGTTGAACTCGGCTTGATTCAACTGATCTAGGGAAGTATCCATAAAAGCTACAAACACTCGCTCCTTGTTTGGCTAGATTGCAGAATACCCGCCCCACTAAATGTCTTACTTAAAAAACTGCCACCGCAGTTCCGCAGTGGTATGGTAGAGAAAATGATATGTATCTAAACAACTCTGTTCCTAAACCAGGTATTCTGCAATCGCTCCTTAGCTTTCATTTTGCGGTTCTTGAATAACACTCGCTTACTGATAAAGCCTAAGCGCTCGTTTCAGTGATTAGGCGTAAGCACTCTCGTAAAATTTTAGCGTTCATTTTCCGTTTCGGTCAACTACACTTTTCACGAGATCGTGTGAAGAAGAAAGCACTAGCCAGAACATTTGCGCATGCACTGACGGAATGTTTGAACAAGAGAGAAAAGAGCAGTAACTCCAGACGTGGCTCTGGAGCGTCGTACCAAACGAGTCATCCCGGGATTTCGGCCCCTGTGATCGCTTTTGGACTCAGTTGGCCTTTGTTGCTTTCTGATACCGACCTCGCGTCCCGGTACAGCATGAGGGAGAGATATGTCGGCCCCTAAACAATATGTGACAAATCCCACTCCTAGTCACAGCTCCAGACCGCCCTTGTCATTACAATGTAACGTAAGATTTCGATGGCTTAAATATTAGAGGGAAAAGTCATTTTATCTCTCTTATGGTCAGCACTGGAGTCGCACAATACAAAGTGTACGCACGCGCCCTGCTAAAAGTAACACACGCACGCGCGCACACACGCACACAGACACCCACACACACACACACACAAAGACACAAAACATTGGTCAGCCATGACAGGAGAGAGGTGACAACGGAGGATCTTGAAATCTAACAATGTCGGAAAACTTTTGTTCTGGTTACCTGCTGAACTTTATTTATCTCAACGGCATTTGTGTTGGTTTCGTTTTCTTTTGTGTTCCTTTTTTGGCAACAACAATAATAATGTTACCCTGCGAGCAGTCTCTTTCGATCTTCCTAGATAAGTCGGGAACAGGAAACAAGACTCTGCCAGCCACCTCGACATTCTTTGATTTGCCGCTCATCCAAAGAATTGGGTGGTTCAGTCCAGTTTCGAATTGTCGAACCTGCCTATTTTTTTTTTTATTTGCGCATGATCAATCGCCACGCATCATCAATATATTTTTGAAATTTACAACAGCGTAGCAATTTTTAACTGTCTAAATTCCCATGAGTATTTCCTATGTCTGTTACAGATGCTTGTCTGCCAGAAGCCTATAAATTTGCAAGTAAAAAATGAAATGGTATTTTAACAGTATGAACTATCTTAAGTTTCCAAGGAAGTGAAATTTCGAAGCGGCTGGCAGAGTCTTCTTTCCTGTTCCTGACCTATCTAGGAAGATCGAAAGAGACTCTGATCGAGGGTATAATAATTTATAGTCAAATATATTATAAAGAAGAAAAAAATGGGTTGATTAGAAATTGTCTCGAGCTTGAACTTGCCTCGTGCTGCGCTATAATTGTGCATAGATAGCAGTGGGAGAATATTGAAACACGTTCTAAAACCATCATCGATAATTTAAAACTGGCACCTTTAGTTCATTTCATTTATTACCGTAACAATTTCTTACAGAAACTAAAAAAAGCAGCCATTAAATACAATTATTTTTCAGAATTTTACTTAAACTGGCAAATTAGGGGTAATTTGTTGCTGTGTGTTCCACCCTGGGGAAACGAATAGTAAATTATCAAGCCATATGTTAGCTTTTGAAGGGAGTTAGTCTGAGGAAAAGTAAATGGAAATGGTGAGTAAATTATTAGGGAAGATCACGAAGGAACTTGGAAGTTTCCATGTTCCTTTCAAAGACATCTTGCAAAAGAACATATAATTTTTTTCACTTACTGAAAACGTCAAAGAACTTGATATGGAAATTTTCACGTTCCTTTTACGCATAACATGTAAACAGAACACGGAAATTACTATGTTCTTTTCACGCATAACATGTAAGCGGAACATGGAATTTCCCACGTTCTTTTCGGGTATAACATGTAAACGAAACATGGAAATTTCCATGTTAAGGTTCATCCATAAAGTGTAAAAGACCACGGAAATTTCCATATTCCCTTCATAGAGCAGTGCAGGATCTAAAAATTCCACGCTGGTTTGAGTGACAGAGGAGTTTCTACTTTTCTTTCATAGGCATATATCTGAAAGGAACTTCCTCACTGTCCACATTTTTCCAACGTAAAAGAAAAAAAAGGAAAATCGATTGTTCTGGTAATTTGCTAGGTTTGATTCTGACTCAAAAAGGAAAAGTCTCTTGCTTGTTTTTGTTGTTTTCATATTAAATAAGCTATTCCATTGTCCTACAAAATGCCTTGGGTGTTTCTTAAATGTTACGAACATTGAATGGCTGAAATCCTTTTTCTCCTGGGGTTCTCAACTGCCACGTTTTCTCCTCTATTAAAGATCTTAAACCACTCCGACGCCGTCGCCAAAGGACGTATACCTTACTTCGCATTGACTCTTCAGTCATTTCCCGCCAGTTCGGTATTCCGGTGTAGCGTTCTACGAATTTTGTTGCGGAATGGCAAGACTTAAGCTTCTGTGAAAAGTCATTTGCTGTGAAGTCGGAAAAGACACTTTTGAACCAATTCCTTGAATATAGTTATCACACACATCTGGAGATTCAAAAGAAAAGTAAAATGTTTAGAGACATCTACCTCAAGTCGTAGTATCCACATCAAGACAAAAAAGAATTCGGGCTACTGAGGATCGTGAATGCGTCAAAAGGGACAAATGAGAACGTTAACTTTGAAAACAAGCGGGCCAAACGTTTTTTCAAGAACAATTCGCTTGAAAGTATTTGTCACCCGAATGTTTGGGTTTATCTTTTTGGTAAATGGACTGCGTTTAAGTATGATCCCTACAAAATAGGGTGATTCAGATAGCCACTGGTAGAAACACATGGAAGGTCTTTCTTCACATATCATAGTCGTTTTTGTCATGCAAATGCATTAAGAGAAAATTCTCACTGCCTTTCTCTGCTAAGAGTTTAATCTTTAGGGAAAACGGAACGCCGATGACCATTGCATGTTTGATGGTTTGGTCTTTCAGTTCACATATCTTTTTAAGCTGCCTCGACATTTCGTATTGAGCAGGGGTTAAAAATTTAAATGTATTCGGTGTCAGTAATGCGTAACCAGTAACCACAAAACGAAAACAAACAGTTGGGATGTTTTCCAACAAGCTTAACTGATTAGAGTGTAATGTGAAGTGCTACGTTTCTACCCCAAATGAACCATGATGTGAGCGTTAGCCCTACAAATGGAAATGGGCCCACCCAAGGACAGAGAAAAACTCTGACCAGGGTGGGAATTGAACCCACGACCTTCGGGTTGGATTACCGATGCTCTACCGACTGAGCTACAAGGTCAAACGGGAGCAGGCCGTGGGAACTGAAAATGTTACAGTCACGGCAATGAACATGTACGGGTACAAGGAAGGGGTAGATACTTAGCACTTCACATTACACTCTAATCAGTTAAGTCTGTTCAAATATAAGTGCTACACGGCCAATGTTTGCAAAAACGTAATCCTTCCTATTTTCCAACAACTCTGGCAAACACATGACAACCAAGAAATCGCTTCCTTGGAAACTCAAGATAGTTCATACTTTTAAATTACCTTTTCATTTTTTACTGAAACACTTATAGGTTTCTGGCAGACAAGTTTCTGTAACAGACATAGGATATACTCATTGGAATTTACACAGTTGAAAATTGTCACGCTGCTGTAAATTTCAAAAATGTATTGATGACGCGTGGCGACTGATCATGCAAAAAATTTGTTGAAAAAGCAGGTTTGACAAGTCGAAACTGGACTGACTCATCCAATTCTTTGGATTAGCGGTAAAGGCCGGGACGCACTAGGCGATAAGTCGCTGCGACAGGTCGCGCGGACAAGTCGCCGCAACAAATCGCCTTGTGTGACACGGTTAATTTCATGAAAATCATTGTCGCTGCGGCAGAATTTTGTCGCCGAGATCAGTCGCACGAATTCAAACCAGTTTGAATTCGTGCGACGTATCGCAGCGACAAAATTAGAGAAAGCAGCGTTGTCGCATCGTGTGTACACTTCCGGCAACAAGTCGCTGCGACAAAATATAAATGAACCAATGAGAGAGCGTCATAGGGTCAGCATTATTGAATTAGAAAACTAGTTCACATTCCCTCTCATACGAGATCACTGCGTGTTCTCCGAACAGGCGCCGTGTCGCAGCGACTTGTTTTGCAAGTAGTACACATGGAGCAATTTGTCGCAGAGACCTGTCGCTGCGACTTGTCGCCTAGTGTGTCCCGGCCTTAAATCAGGGAATGTCAATGCGGCTGTTAGAGTCTTCTTTCTTGTTCCCAACTTATCTCAGAAGAACGAAAGAGACTCTGGTCGCAGGGTATAATAATGTATAGTCAAATGATATTTTATAGAAAAGGAAAAAAAAGGTTGATTACAATTTGACTCCGACTCGGACTTACTTCGTCCTGCGCTACAATTGTGCAAATATAGTAGTGGGAGAATAGTGTTAATTACTGTAATTAACACTACTGAATGCGTCTTAACGGCAATGAACTCTTCATGTGTAATAAAAGTGCGCCTAAGAATTTGACAGAATAAATTCTATTCATAGCTATTCATGCAGGTCCCTCAAAGTTTCGAATGGACAATTCAGAATTAGCAGCAATATTCCAGGAAGGCGATTGCAACTGCACTTGGCCCGAAATGGACGAAATTGGTGTTGCGAAATAGAAAACAAAAAATTCTTTTTTCTTAAAAGTTGTTTTGGTTAAATTTAGAAGAGGCTTTTTTTGTCATACCGAGAGGTTTTCAGTCACCCCCCGGGGGTTACTTCCTTATATGGGCTATATAGGTATGTGCGGAGCCAAAGGGTATGGTTTTTTAGCCGTTTTGGTCTGAAATAGGGTATCAATTTTGACCATTTGGTTTGTTCACTCAAGTCTTGAGAAGAAACGTCTTCGTCATCATTAGCCGCTAAGACCGTCAACAAAGCCCTTCTCAAATTATTACGCCAACCGTGTATCAGCTGAAATAGGTCTGAAATAGGATAGGGAAAATCGTACATTTTGGTCTAAAATAGGGTAAGGGTTTCAGGAAGCGGGTCGCACAAACCCACCCAATTTTTTTCTGGGAGTACCCCTCCGGGTCAGCCACACACACAACACTGCCCTTAGGTGTGATTGCAAGTGCGATTATTTTGAATAGCTTCTTAAGCTTGGTTTTCATAAGCGGCGCAAGCATAAGCACATGAAGCATACGCAAACTCTGTAGCTTCTTGTTCACTAGAACCTGTTTTTTGAACAATAGACACTAATTAACAACAAGTAAATACGCCTGCGTGTGTTGCCTATGCCTGCGTCGCTAGTGAAAACCAGACTTTATTCATCATCAATAATTGACAAGCAACAAAAAAGAATGATCCTTCACGATGGATTTGTCATTTTGTGTTATGTTGGTAGTTAAGAATACGTAACGGCCAAATTACGCTATTAATAAGGCAGTTTGGCAATGCAATCAAAGTGCCGTGGTAAAATCTGTCGCAAAAGCCATCGAAAATTGGTTCAAAGGGGTAAAAAATGTCAACTCATGAAACTGGCTGGTTTGTTCGGGTGATATTAATTTATTTAACTGATTAAAAGACGCTCTGGCCAGGCAATTACAAGTTTCAGTCTCCTGGTTATATGACAACCTTGTCAATAATTAATTCGCTTTCTAAATACCTTATGTGTGAACTCAAATGAATATTACATTTTCGACGTACAAGTCTGAGGCTTCGAATGAGCGCAATTTCTTTGGTTCCAGTGAAAAGTCTTTTATACCAGGTATGCTTAGCCTTTCCATTGGTGGCAGTGAAAACACATCGTGGGTTTTAAGCCCGGTTTACAGCCAACCCGGGTACTAGAGCATCTTAAGCCTGGTATTCACTAGCGACGCAAGCACAAACGCAAGCATAAGAGCGCTTATTTCACTGTGAAAACGGGGTTGACGCAAGCATAATCATCTTGTGTTTCCGCTTATGCTTGCGTTCGCTTGCGTCGTGTGAAAACGCAACGCAACATAAGCACAAGGAAATGTGTTACGTCAGGCCAATTAAAGCACTCGTTCCAGATTCCCCGCGTTTGAGCATATGAAGAAAATGGCTGATGCTGTGGTTGATTTTAATGCTTGTGTCGACGTTCGTTTTCACAACGCATAAGCCACTTGTGCTTGTGCTTGAGTCGCTAGTGAAAACCAGGCTTTAGAGCATAAGGTTCCAGGCCCACTTGTAAAAGAGCCTTAAAAGCCTCATTTTTCATCACCCTTCCAACCTCCTCCGGAAGCTATCCTTCATAGGTGTGATGCAAAAACAAGTGCTTTTAGGCTTTGAAAAGGTTCCCCCGAAAGCCTGTGCCCCATGCTGCTTATGAAACTGATGAAAGATTTCAGATGCCACAACTTTAAGGAAGTTGTATTTGAGACAACTTTCTGGCAAAATGTACTGAGAAAGCTTATACAAAAGAACTTTATTCACAAACTTTGTAGAGAGTAATAAAAAAAAAACATCAAATTCAAATAAGGACTCACTCTACTGTGAAAACTATAGTGCAAAATCCAAACTTTTGGTGATCTATGAGACATTCACCTATTTGATCAATATGGACCAATATGGAAATAATTGGATGAGAAAAATGCTAAGGACAGCCAAAACTGGACGCGGTCGTAGGCCGAGTCAAATTTGGCAATCCGAGGAATTTCTTTGACTCCAATTATTTCCAAATTGGACAGCATGTAGTCCTATTACATATATAGCTAATCAGTTGTAATTGGGAATTCCTCGGTCAGACTAAAATATTGTGTATTATTTTTATTTCCAAAACATTACCTGAATTGCAGAGGAATTCTTCGTTTGCTTCGCTTAAAGCACTAGAGGGATCTTTTGTCTTTCCATAACCATGCGATCGCCTCAAAATGTTGCATTGAATTTGCAAATTCACGATCTCGCAAAATACTGTAGTTTCTGCCAAAGTTTTTCAAATGACGGTCCAATGAGCACTGCATGACAGCCAAACTTAATTTCTGGTTCGTATTCGTGACCTTTCTGCCGTAGAAACCGTTAAGATAAGTTTCCGCGAATCATGCCAATAGAAAAAACTCAAACACCAATTATTTTCCTTAAAATACTGGATTAAAAGTTTACTAGTTCACGGTTGATGGACCATTGGGTGACGAACTTACGTTTTATATAACAAACAACTGGGAAAGGAAGTTACAATACAAAGGCAATTTAAGTTCCACACGAAACTGATACTGGTCTTTTTTTTTGTAATTGTAAAATTGAAATAAATTGAAATAGATGAAATATGATCACAAATGTTTTGCCCAAAATTTGGCGACCAATCTGGGAATGGCCCACGCCTTTTTCACCCCTAAAAGAGACCATATTTGAAAGATATTAAACATGTTTTTTTTTTATATTTCTTCGCGTTTGACCCTAAACGAGACCATCACTACGACATATGACGGCGTTTGGTCCAAAACTCCGGGACTATGTGAGATCATAATCCAAAATGTACACCCCTAAGCGAGACGACTAGTATCCCCGGCGGTTCTGCTTTCATATGCGAGTTCCCCACCCCCCATAAATCAACAATTTCGTTCCCAAAGCCACCGTTACCCTTGGTCAGCGGAACGGGAGCGGGTGGCTCTCAATTAACTGCGCCTGCTTGAAGTGAGGTGGTCAGAAATCAACAAAACTTCTTGAGTCTCTCTTTTCTAACCGCTAGTCAAGGAAACGATGGGGAACGAGATTGATCGTGTTGAAATGAACTCACACGTGACAGTGATTTCATATGCACTACGCCTTCCAGCTTACCAAGAGGTCAAGTCATACCAAAACGAGCTAGTGGTTCGGCGGTACTCGTTCCAGTATGACATGTACATTTGGTGGTGGTACTATGTAAGCGAATACAAAGAGCCACAAGAAACCGCTCCGGGAAGAAAGTCGCCACGTTATCATTTCCCAAGGTCTTGGGGGAGGTTGGAATAGAACCACAAGATCTTGAGGAAGCTTGGAAGAAATAATGATTTTAAATTTAATAATTCAATTGCGATCTTTTCGAGCAGGAACTGAATGAAGACCTTTCGTGGTTTTGTAATGAATTTGAAAGTGTAATTTAAGTGTTAAGAGTTTTTTTTTTTTAACAATATTTTTATACATGCTCACTCCTGTTTTCTCGATTTTCACAGGTACCTTGCATGTAAGCTAAAGGCTTGCCTTGTAGGCATGTGCTTGTCTGTGTATGTAGTTGAGAGGCTTATGGTTTCAAGGAAGGTTCAAAATTACCAATCGTCTTCATGACACCTTTAAAGTTGCGATTACAAAAACCAATAACAAATAGTCTAAAAGAGATATTTCTGCTTGCAGTAAATTTAGTTGACCTCATGGCAATTTTGATTAGCAGCGTTTCAAAGCAGACATGCGGATCTCTTGGTGGGAACGAGAGCAGAAGAGCGAGCGCGGGACGAAGGAAAACGCGAGTTATAGAAAACAATCGACTAAAGACTGCATGGATACTGTACCATAGTCTCTCGCCCCGAAAATATGGTTACCTCTTGATCCTAGAAATTTTGGTTTTAGCTATGGCGTCATCATGCGACCGTCCGTCCGTACGTCCGTACGTCAACGCCTCCGTACGTGCTAATGTGGCCAATATCACCTCATGATATCGCGGGCTTAAGATTGGAGCTCATCGAGGCGGCCATACTGCAGCTAGTTTACAACGTCCATCTTCCATCTTCCAAAACAAGGTATCCGCTGACCAGTATCACCTGACCATATCGTGGCCTCACGTTTAGAGCTCATTGAGGTCAGCTTTCTTTAGTCGACCGCTGACAAGGTAGTGGGTTTCGATTGGATAGCAGGCTCGAGTCAGGTAACTTATTGTAAGAAAAATCTTATTTCCGGTCTTCTCACGAGCGTCTGGGTCCAAATAAACCATAAAACAAAAAAGCGTCAAGGAAAAAAAAGTGTTACTTCCGGTTTTTGTTCCAAATTCAGAGTGTTAATTGTGAATAAAATAAGCTAATCGTCTATCAAATTTTAGCCTGGAAACTTGAGGAAGTCTGCTTGAGTAATGGCTGCCTCAATGATGGGCTTCATATGGTTCATTTGTGTAAACATAATTCCTTTTTATGGACTATTAGAAATGCTTTTATCGCGGAAAAACCTTGGCTAAAGGATGGGAAAGATATCAGGGAAGCAATTTTAAGCAATTTTAGAACGGCGCTAGATCATCAAATAAACCTCTCGTAAATGAAAATTACATGTTGTTGACTTAAAAATTCGGAAAGTGCATTTGGTTGCATCGCTTTATGCTCTCGCTTTTGCCATGTTTTCTACGAAATTGCAAAATCCACGTATTTTGTTTTCAGTTGCCAGATATTTACTCGATGTAATCTCGCTTGTTCTCACTTTAGAATGACATCTGGTCATTGCGCCCTCTTGTGGTTCCGGTAGACAACTTTTAGCAGAGCTCCGCGCGCCAAAGGCACGCGCGCGGAGCACCATGGGTAAGAAAATATGGGCACTCACCTGTGCGAGAAAATTTGGTTTTGGTCATCGTACGACCGTACGACCTTACGATAATACGACCGTACGACCGTCTACCC
>OX421448.1:36173574-36188574 GCA_949126865.1 Montipora capitata | reverse complement strand
TTGACTGACCTTCAAGGAAACTTCTCCAGTCCGAATTATCCATTCGACTACCCACATCACTTGAACTGCATCTGGTCTATAACTGTAACACCAGGCAGCTATATTCACTTGCAGTTTTCTTACTTTTCTCTGGAAAATGGTTACAGCGACTGTGAATATGACTACGTGAAAGTATCTGACTCAAACTATCCATTGAGTTCCATGCCAATAAAACGCTGTGGTAATCAAAGTTCTTGGTGTGTTTGGAGCATGAGCAATGTCCTGCATGTTCTATTCGTTACTGATTCCTCTGATTCAGCTCCAGGGTTCATGGCACATTATGCAACTTACGGGAATCCTGGCAGCGGAAACTGCCTGTCTCTTAATGCAACACAAAGTAAGGAAATACTCACAGAGCATGTCCAGGATTGACCCTAATTTCATACAAACAGATTTTGATAAGCGTTACCAAGTGTACTCTTACCCTTCTCCTTAACTTTGGCATTACTTATATCTAGAAACTAGCAGTAATCAGAGATTAGGGAGTGTGTTTGAGGTGTCTTCCTTTCGTTGAGCTATTCAGATCCATTAAGTATTTTACATTTTTACTGAGGATAGTAGTCTTGCAACAAAAGACAATTTAATCTAAATGCATCACACAAACAATTTGATGTTTGTTGGGTCTTTGTTTGTTTGTTTGTCGTCTGTAGGTTGTGTTGGTCAATCATACTTGTTGCTGGTCTCGTTCTCAATCGTTTTTCGCAATGTCACGCAATGCTCCCACGAATGAAACGGGTGCTCACATTGCAACTCCATTCCTTTCTGGGACTTCTGTGACTGCATCGTGCGACTCCACCAATAATTATACGTGTCGTTTTATCAATGCGCTCGTTCACCACAAATATGCAGTTGATCCATGTGTAAGCAGCATCTCAAATAGTGCTTACTTAAGCCTCAACACCGATTTTATACAGCATTGTTTAACAGTATTTAAGTCTAAGCACCCATTTTAAAAAGGTTAGCTTACATGAAGTAATCGGCCATCACAACGATAATCGAAAGCTAACCTTTTTAAAATGGGTGCTTAGACTTAAATACTGTTGGACAATGCTGGTATTTTTAGGGTACTCCATTTGGGTAGTCCATAGGGTACTCCATGGAGTAGGACTCCGTGTTTTGTCCTCTCCTGTTGTGTAGGCGTAATGAAAACTACAAAGTCGAGTTTTTCAGGGAAAATGGGGCCATATCGCCCCAGTAAACACGCCAAATTTCGGAGCGATCGATGAAAATCGCGGCATTCAACAAATCCTACTAAATATGGGGTCCCCGCGACCCCGTTTGAGGCCCGCCTGGAGAAAAAGAGAGATAAACTAATGTCAATGCCAAAACTCGAGGCAGGACTTCAGTAAGGTCGTCATTATTGCGATTATAATTTGTTTCACTTTTTGCTGCACAACCCTGCGTTCAGTTTAGTTTGCAAGCTTCCCATCCTCAAATCATTCGAACTCTTAACAGTATCCTAGATTGAATTTTTGTTTTTGGTAGTTGCTTGATTATTCCCTTGCAACTAACAAGAATAAAATTATGGATAGGAAACAAATACGCCTTAGCTAGTCCTTCTCCATATATAAAAGACTAACAAAGTGCTCTTCTTTTTCCTAGGGTCGTGTGCCCACAGCTTGACTGATCTTCAAGGAAACTTCTCCAGTCCGAATTATCCATTCGACTACCCACATCACTTGAACTGCATCTGGTCTATAACTGTAACACCAGGCAGCTATATTCACTTGCAGTTTTCTTACTTTTCTCTGGAAAATGGTTACAGCGACTGTGAATATGACTACGTGAAAGTATCTGACTCAAACTATCCATTGAGTTCCATGCCAATAAAACGCTGTGGTAATCAAAGTCGTTGGTGTGTTTGGAGCACGAGCAATGTCCTGCATGTTCGATTCGTTACTGATTCCTCTGATTCAGCTCCAGGGTTCATGGCACATTATGCAACTTACGGGAATCCCGGCAGCGGAAACTGCCTGTCTCTTACACAAAGTAAGGAAATACTCACTGAGCATGTCCAGGAATGACCCTAATTTCATACAAACAGATTTTGATAAGCGTTACCAAGTGTACTCTTACCCTTCTCCTTAACTTTGGCATTACTTATATCTAGAAACTAGCAGTAATCAGAGATTAGGGAGTGTGTTTGAGGTGTCTTCCTTTCGTTGAGCTATTCAGAGCCATTAAGTATTTTACATTTTTACTGAGGATAGTAGTCTTGCAACAAAAGACAATTTAATCTAAATTCATCACACAAACAATTTGATGTTTGTTTGTTTGTTTGTTTGTTTGTTGTGTGGAGGTTGTGTTGGTCAATCATACTTGTTGCTAGTCTCGTTCTGGGCCGTTTTTGGCAATGTCACTCAAAGCTCCCACGAATGAAACGGGTGCTCACATTGGAACTCCATTCTATAACTGCATCGTGCGACTCCACCAATAATTTAACGTCTCGTTTTATCAATGCGCTCGATCACCACAAATATGCAGGTTTGTTGTTTGTATTTTCAAGGCGAACGCGTTAACTTAAAGAATAAAAGGATGTAAAAATAATGAGATTATACAATATTTTTATTGACTTCAAAATCAGGTTTTCCTGTATGCGCAATTTCACTTATTCTCAACTGCCACTATGTATATAAACAGAGCTGAAACCAAAGCAAACAAAAGTCTAGTCAAAATCTGACCGCGTGTGTAGCAAAGCTTTCTGTTACTTTAGATGAAGTTTTGCACAAATCAAAACACAGATCAGATTCGATCTGCGGCCAGTAACCCGGCATGCACAAGTGCACAAAAAGTTTCCAGTACTATATGTTGTGGCAAGATTATGGGGTACTATTGCCGCCGAAAATACTCTTTCTGTGGCGGTCGAGATTTTTTCGGCCTTACAATCTAAATACCTACATGGGGCTGCTGCTGTTTGAAACATTATTTTGAGGAACATTGAAGTTAAAATGACATTATTCAATAATATTAGAGTATACCCTAATTATCCATTCGCTCGCTGAGGGTTTGCTTGTTTTATTTTAAATCTCATGCGGTTCTAAAAAAATTCATTGCCAAACTGATGAATTTCAAAGTAAATTTCACTCGAAAAACCGATGTCGTACTCAGTCGCTTCGTGATTTATGCGATATCGGTTTTTAGCGTGAAATTTACCGTGGAATTCATTAGTTAGGCAATGAATTTTTCTAAAGAAGAAGAAAGAAAGAAATGAAAGAAATGATTTAATTAAGAAGCAACCGGAAACATCAGAACGCGGACAATTCGAAACCATTTATTTTCACTAACCCTACAGGCAGTAAGAATAAATAACCTTTAGGCTTGGCTAAATCTATATATTAACTTGATGCAACCTCTTAAAAGTGAGTGGAACAAATGGTGCTCCAAACCAAGGTACTTGTAATAAGGTTCGTATCCCCGTATATAAGAAACAGAAAACCCTTTATCAAACATTGAATTACCACGTCCAGCCTCCACGGCTTTTTTATCTCAGTGCCCGTTGTATCATTTTATATTCACCGTTGCACTCCCTCTTTCCTGTATAAAGCGTAGCATTTACTGGATCACAATCGGTTAATAACTTATCCAAAGGGTTTATATTTGTAGTGTTGACGAGACAACCACTCTTGTAAGCAGCTTTCAAACAGATCCTTGGGTGTTCCTGTTGGAGATCTACTATTCTTCATGTAACTCCCTACGCATGATTAGTTTCAATTCTAGCGCGTGGACGCGCGTGTCTGGGTTGACGACGTTTAATTAAGACTGGATTTCACTGGCGACGGAGTCGGAGTGGGAGTCGGAGTGGGAGTCGGAGTCGTAATTAGAAGCGCAGAGCGATACGATCTAGTGAAAGTCAAACTGTCGGAGACGGAAGCAGAACACCGATTCCGCTTATGCGTCGCTTATGATCCAGTGAAAACTGCATTGTCGGAGTCGGAAGCAGAAGCGGAAGAATAAATCAGTCGCAATGTGATTGGTTGGTTCTTCTGCTTCTGCTTCCGACTCTGACAATCTAGTTTTCACTGGATCATAAGCGACGGAGTCATAAGCGGAGTCGGAAGAAAATAGGAACGTTCTGATTCTTCCGACTCGGATTCTGTCGAGATTATGGCTCCGCTTACGACTCCAATCTTTGATTTTCACTAGGTCATAAGCGCTCCTATGTCTCCGACTACGACTCCCGACTCCGACTCCGTCGCTAGTGCAAACGAGCCTTTAGCAGAGGATTATCTTTGACATGATGATAGCCCTAGTCTTGCAAGCAATATTGACTTTCCCACATATTGCTCATCATGCGCGTCCTTGACAATATTTAAGCGTGGATTGTGACCTACCAGAAGAAGGAAACAGGCCTTGGTTTCTAGGCAAATGTCACCACAGACTCGCTGTCCTTCAATGAAGCGGCCTCTGTAATACTTCACCTTGCCAAAATTGCACTTGCAAAATTGTGTCTCTCTCAAAAGTTGTACTAGGACCGCCTATTGGCCCCTCCTACTGTTTTATGATTGTATCTGCACAAACCTCCTGGCATTAGCTATATCAAGTTATCGCCGCTTTATCAAGGTTGTTTCATCATGTCTTCAAGCACTGCTTGAATTGAAGTAGCGCCATGCACCCTAGTGTAAATGAGGCCTTATTTTGCTTTTGCTAAAGGAAAGCTTGCTATCATAAATTTATGAGTTTGGGTGGATTGATGCTTGTCATTTGCAATTTTCTCTTCTGTAGCATCTTCGAACAATTTTATTTCCTATTGCATTTCATTTTTTCCAACTGAATTTCCAATCCACTAGTTACAGTAGACGAGAGTACAGTGTGTTCTTTGCACCATTGTCACTTAATCTAGTTACTAGTCTCTCTCAAAATTTTACGCATAAATTTGTTCAACCGGCACTTCTGAAAATGCATGTTGTATCAAACGAAACCTCAGGTTGAAATGCATTATAATATGTTTATCACCGCATTTCCGTTATCGTCTTTGATCAAGTTAAAATGGCCGAAAAACGAGATTATTTATGATGGTCCTTTGACGATATGCTGGCTCCGATTTTCCTCTACGATGTGCTAAATCTGTACATCGTTTTTTTCTTTCAGCTAAACCGAAGGTAATAATTCCCTTACGAGTGGTTCGAACAGTCTCGGAGCATTTTGTGTGGTGCTTGTCTGAAGGGACGCCACCGATCAGCATATCAATGATGAACTCATCCACAACCTTGGCTTTCGGGACTAAGGGAATAGTGTGGAGCAAAATCAACCAGGGTGGTAAACATAGTTGCATCGCTACCAATAAAGTTGGCACTGAATCAAAGACGTTTAACGTTTCCCTTATAGGTGAGATTTCCCTGAGCTGATTGCCCTTAGAGTGTGATTACTTTGTTATCACACGAAGCAAAGTTGTAGCAATAAGGCGATGAATTCTAGAATAAATTTTCCATAACATTATTACCCCCCCCCCCCCCCCTAATCAATAGTTTACAGCTCACAGCTCTACGCGAGCCATCTTCTCCTGAGTATCACTGAATCTTCTTCTGTGTTGCTTTGTGTTTTACCCTGATTTCCACTTGTTATAATCAGATGATCTATTCGCAGATGTAAGAATTACAGGAGAATCTAAATCGAGACAAGAGCACTCAAACATGAAACACCGAAAATCTCACGCGAATATAATCTTTTTTTTTTTTTTTTGTAACTTGTCTTCAATGCAAAAATTATATTTCCGAAATTTGAGATTTAAAACAAATGCCATCAAGGCTAGGCAATTTCTTTACTTTTTGACCAGGTTTTGATTATCTTTTTTTACAGATTGCGTCAATTTGTGTCACTGCCGCGGCCTCAAGTTATACTGGGGGTTTCGATTTGAGAACATCTTTAGATGCGCTGGCAAACATTCATCTCATCTATTGAACAACATACCAACAACCACGATGAAGCTGTGAGTTTTTAACTGATAATGCTACTAAAACACTTGTATTTATTGCTTCAGTCGTATACGCAAACTTCCATTTGCTAAAAAAAAAAAAAAAAAAAAAAAAAAAACTAAACCCCTAAAATGAGGGTTCCAGTCCCGAAAGTAAATGTATCATACGTGCTGTTTGTTGAAGGCAGATTGAGTGTATTTGTAGGGAGCTTAAGAAACGAGAACGTCATCTCAAAATATATATTCGCGTTGTTGTAATCACTTCATGACTATTCCAACTTCTTTAATATGACAAGGGAGTGGTAGTTCCTCAAAAGTGACACTGGTCACTGAATTTAGAGGAAAAAATGAAAAAACAATGAAATTTATCCTCAAGTGGTGACTGACGTTCGCCATAAAACTTCAAATTTTGCTATTTCACGTTGTTTTAGCAGACGACGGCAAAGTGAAAAACGCACGTGCAGGCCGTGCAAAGCTACTGTTTTTGCCCACTAAATATGCAAATTTTGTGACGTTCTCGTTGTCGTAGTTGTTGCCGTTGATTATGTTCCTTTGTGTGTTCTAACTGACGTATACTACTGGTTTCAAGTTTGAGGACCATTGAAGAAACAGCAATTTTCATTTGGGACTTTTGTCTTTAAGTACAGCCAGTGACCGTGTCATTAGTTTTGAATACCAGCTCTACTTTTATACGAGGATTTTGTCCTGCATTATGAAAAACGTGAAGAATTGAAGCGTTTCGGGGGGAGTTTAAATGAGCGATTGCTATGAGAAAACAATTGTTTTGCCGAAAGCTGGAAGGAAGAACAAAGTACTGACGCCTTCATAACCATAAAAATAACAATGCCTTGGACTTTTTAGGTTTACGTAACCCCTCACTGCGACGGATATAGACGGGATAGAATAACCATCGACGACATCCTCATATTGAAAAACTTTCTCCTCATGCGGCCGTTAATTTTCGATGTTCTTGATTTTAAAAATTGATATTAAATCACAGTTTCTTCAGACTCCATTTTACCACTTTTTCTCATGATGGTGCTAAATGCAAGAGTGTTTTCATAGGAAAAGAAAAAAACTGGGGTACACTCCAGGAAGACCTATCTGGGATACACCAACAGAGTGAAGTTTAATACTAACAACTATTCTTTCATCACTACCTATACTATTTTAACTACTATTTCATTTATTTACTGATGATACAAATGTATTTTGTAAAAATAACACTAAAAACTTGCTTTTATTAGCCTTTATTTCTCTTTAATTTATCCTTTCCTAATCTGGGGAAACACATTAACCATCTCCAGTTGCGTGATGCAAAATGCATTGTTTGGGTACATGATTTTTACAAATTAAGGGACATGTCGATGTACAGCACCTCTTTCTGGTTACCAAATGAAAAAGTGCTCAATCTGCACAATCTGCAGTCTATAATCTGCAATCTGCACATGACCGCCTTCACGCGCAAAGCGCCAAACGGTCTTTTGGCTTCCATCAATCAAGTTTTCGAACAGAACTGGGAAGATTAACTCCGCCTCCGGAAAATAAGTTGGAGTTTTTGTTCAGTACACACCTCGAATACCATCATGACATCATTTTAGATGTTCTTCAGAAAAAAAAAGGATTCGTACAGATTCCTTTGCTTTCCTCGGCGTTGAGTTCGAACGTAAGAATGAACAGTGAAAACCAAAGATGCTTATTCCTAGGTTATTTCACGCATCAATTGATTTCGGCATCAGTGGTTTCGGGTCAACTCTCGGCTTGGCGTCGGAAATTTGATTGATGGAACTGAAAACGCAGTCTGGCCGTTGGCCATTGAGGATGAGATTTCGCAAAATTATGAACATCACAGTAAATCTTGCTGAGATTCTCTTTCATTTCTGATGTACGCATTTATGCACCGCAAGTAACAAACATCAGCGCACGACATTTAAGAAATGGTAAGCGTGCAGCTATCGATTTATGGACGCACGGGGGAGGTTGCTAAGCACGAGAGAAGCGTAAGAGTTCTAGCTCTAACTTTCGTCAGCAAAGCTCTAACACTTTGGGGTATCTCATTCCACAATTTTATGCCAAAGGTGGAGGATCTCGTGTTGTATGAGTGGCCGACGGATAATTTTTGAAAGAATTTTAAGATGTTTGAAGGTGTGTTATTATTATTGACATCATGCATCAAGTTGGAGACAGATTCATAATACAGATACGTCAGTGGAATGACATTTGCATATATAAATAAAGGAATTGCATGAGCATGACTGTGGAACAAAGTAAATCATACGAAGTGCTCCCTTTTGGAGGACAAAAATTTTATTAAGATTAAGATTAGCCTTCGACGACTGGCCCCAGGAAGCAAGTCCGTAAGTAAGATAGGGTTGGATTAGCGCCTGATAAATATTTAAGAGAACAGGCCGTTGTGTAAAGTGGCGTAATTTTGCAATTAGGCCGACATTTTACTGATTTTGGTGCTAACAGCATCAATATGAAATTTCAAGAAAGATTTTTATGAATCATGACGCCAAGATATTTAATATGATCCTTAGACTCAAGACTAGCGAATCTATTTTTCTCGTTATCGAAAATGCCAATCAAGTTAGGGTGTTAGGGTGATAACTTGCTCTCTTCTGGTAAGTGTGAAATAGTACAAAGTTACATTTTTTAGTGTTAAGAGATAACTTGTTGGACGTCAACCAATCACAGAAATTCCGTAATTCAGAGGATATCATAGAGGATATCAGTATCATCAGCGAAAAGATAAAATTTGAGTTTATTTAACACTGATGTATATCATTAACAAACAATGGAGAAAGCAAAGGGCCTAAAACAGACCCTTGGGGAACGCCACAAGTAACTGGCTTTCTTTGACAATTCTGACCTATCTGAGTAGTTTGCATGCGATTATTCAGATATTAGGCAAACCATTCATTTATGATGCCACGAAAGCCATAATGGTGGAGCTTACTGAGCAAGATATCGTGGTTGACGGTGTCGAAGGCTTTTTTGACGTCTATGAAAATTCCACACGAGAATAAACATTGACTCATATTGGTTTGAATAGTGTTGACAATGTCCAAAATAGCATGTTGAGTCGAGTGCCCTTTGCGAAATCCGTATTGAGAAGTACACGAAAGATCGTTTTTCTCTATAAAGTCTATAATTCTTTTTGTTCATAATTTTCTCATAGATTCTATTATAATTAGACAGTAAAGAAATTGGTAGACAGAATAATTATTGGGGTCTGTTTCGTCATCACTCTTGAATATTGGTGTAATTTTGAACATTTTTAGCTTAGAAGGGTAAATCCTCAATTTAACAGAAGTGTTGATTATTTCAGAAATTACGGGGGCTATAATATCCTTGGAGAGTTTTAATAGTTTTGTGGGAGAGGAATACAATCCATAGGATTTATTGTTTCGGAATAGATAAAATTTCTAGCTTAACATCCTGAAGCGTTACTGGCTGAAAGAAAAATGACGAAGATGGAGACTTGCACTTACTCACATATTCAAGAAATTTCTCGATCTCGGGAAAACTTGCAGCTTAAAACTGCTCAGTAAACCTTCGTAGAGTATTCAAATCACAACAAAATTAATAAGACATGCTGTCGCTAAGATCAAATTGATCGTCTCGCAAATATAAGTCTGCTGCGATCGGTCGAAAACAAACTGCACGGTTTGAATTGTGCAATTTGAAAAAAAAAAATGGTGCCGCTTCTCTTGTAACCTGTAAAGGATCTATTTCTTGATTTGCTTCTTGACCTAAACCACTGCCCACTTCCACTGTGGATTGCACTTGGCAAGCTGTGGTTGCACAACTAGAGCTTGGAGCCGATAGCGCCCCGGACAACACATCACTGCAATTGAAGCTATGAAACAGATGGTCGAGAGTAATGTGCAAGGGATTGCTCTTTCCGACGGCCTGAAATCGACATGATATGTCGATTGGGGACGCCGGCATTGGACCAGGGTGTTATGGCCGTAGCTGGGATGCTGTGCTTTGTGTATATCTTAGACAGCCCGGCCGCTTCGCTGATGTTTCTCATCATGTTTACAAGGGTGTTAAAGCCAAGTGGCCTTTGTTCGAACCAAGCAGGAGCAGGCATGACTCAGTTGGCTAGTGCGCGGCTTTCGGAGCAAGAGGTGCCCGGTTCGATTCTCGGTGACTTCAACATCTGTTTCGACTTTCCTCTGCTCCCTGTAGCTATAGCTTTGAATACCCGTAAAACGGAGCACTGACAGAGGTAGGGGGGTAAAGGGCTTACCGTCGGCTTTCATTGATATTAGTTTCGTAACTGAAGGAACTACCGATGTTAAATAAAGTGACTTGCCTTTACTTTACTTTACATTTCTTCGGGACGGAAATTTGCCGTTAGGTACTGGAAAAATGCACTGCAATTCGGGTTAACCTTTTCAAGGTAGAGGTTTAAAGCCTTGAATCCATCGCATTGGTCTGCAGTTTCGTACATCCTTGCTTCTTTTTGGTTATTGGGTTTCTCACTGACCCCATCTGAATGGTTCTTCGAAGATTCATCATGTGCCATGATTGCGAATTTTCTCCTGGCTGCATCAACGACAAGATTGAAGCTGTTGATAGTCAAGAGCTCTCTGTCCTTCACGGCCTCTTCGGAAAACGTAAAGGACAATGTGGAACCAGACATTTCTTAAAAGTGAGGGTGTGGAAAAAAGAAAAATGTTGTTCTTCAATAGCAGGTTTATGGGTTACGTTTTTCTTTCCACTTCTTTTCAAATTAACACGTTGCGCATGTAACACCTGGTTTGATGACCGGAACAATGTAGGATCACTCGCTAGCTGAAGCCCTTTGCTGTAAGGAGGAGCGTTCATATATCTTTCAATCCTGTCTGAACCCAAGCAAGCTTGATTTATTGTATGGCTCTCCTCTTTGTGTTAACGCTTCGGCGTAAAATCGCCTGAAATTCTGATCCAGCTGACCCTTTGTCGCATTTTCAAGAGGTGTTTGTATAGCTTTCTCTGAGCAGCAGCCTAAAATTGAAAACATGCATGGCCTTAGTAAAAAATACGGTCTTTCTAACTGTTTCGTTATTAATTATGGTAAAGTAAAGAAAGGAAGGATAGT
The DNA here is from genome assembly GCA_949126865.1 of Montipora capitata. Classification (NCBI taxonomy): domain Eukaryota; kingdom Metazoa; phylum Cnidaria; class Anthozoa; order Scleractinia; family Acroporidae; genus Montipora; species Montipora capitata. The sequence goes on along the minus strand of OX421448.1, from coordinate 36,177,532 downwards.
TTTAAAGGTGTAAACAAGTTATTTTGCGCATATAGATGCATTTGCTTGCTCAAGCGTTGTCCTTGCCAGATAAAACTTATCTCATTAATTTAATGCTCAGTAAAACCGTTTTTTTTTAATGTAAGCTTATACTTGAAACAGATGCATGGATTTAATCAATATTTACGACTTAAAGTGGAACTAAAACTATGAACAAATTATAATTAAGAAACTAATCTAAAAACTACGGGCAACATTTGCTTGAAGAAAACATTCAAATAGCTTTCTACGCCAAAAATATTTTCACTGAAAGCATGCGTGTCGCTAAATAAGAGCAGAACGCAACACTACATTAAGTAACACCTGATATTTCGCCTTTACTGAAACGTATGAGATCTCTAAGGCTATGTTAACAAAGTTTTGGCAAAAAAATGTATTATTATTATTGTTAATTTTTTTAAATCAGAAAATAGCGAAAGGGTAGCAAGTTGACCCATGTAGTTCGCTCTGGGCAAGACACTGCATATTAAATTACTGAAACACCTATCTGTTTAACACAACTTTAAGACAAAAATGAATATATTGTTGAAAAATAAAATTGAACTTTAACTCAGTTTGTTTGCAATTTTATCAAGCAAGCCCATCATCATAATTTGAATGTAATTATTTTGTACCTGTTGTTCTGCTGTTTTTCTTGCATTAACTGTATCATGGATTTCTGCCGATCTAGGAAAACAGTAAGCCTTTTCCCCTCTATTTCTTGTTGTTCTTCTCTCGAAGAAATTCAATGGCTCTCTTTTGCGGTTTCACCTAACTTCTCCATAGCTATTCGTCTCATGTTCTCTGCTTTATGCTTATCTGCTTCTTATTTCTCTTTCCTTTTACCACCGTCAAGATCTTGTTCATTTTCAGCAACTTCTTCTGTCTCTAGTATTTCCTCCAAGGCTTGGTCAAGCTCTGTGGGTTGAGGGTTAATTCCACTCGCCTTTTCCTCATCCTTTATTTTCTTTTTGTACTTTTTAATCAAAACTGAAGTATGATCGCGTACAGATCGCTTTGTTACGGAAAAATGAACCCCAGATGTATACTGTTAAAATTGGCACTGATTCTTTCCCACAGCCTGCCACGTTCATTGGAGTTTCTTTTCGCAGAGTATGGGTTGACTGATAAAACTTCTCTGCACAAAAGAAGATCATGTTCTTTTGTCCAGACTTGCACTCCTGGAAAGTTGACCCTGTGCAGACAACGGTGATACATGTCAATACTTTTGCCACTCGGCTTAGGGTGATTTATTCTATTTCCAAAGGCGGAAGAGGTCAGGTCAGTGTCAGATGGAGAAGAAATATTAGAATAACTAAAACATGACAAGAAAGTTAAGGTACAAGGATGTCAATGAGTCAATGAGTCAATGAGTTAGTGCAGTTAATTAAATCATAAAATGAAAGCTAACATTTCAGAGAGTGCTTAGGCTTTATCACTGAAACGAGGGCTTAGGCTTAATCAATAAATTATTGCTATATTCATTGGACTTGAGTCTCATTGACTCATGACTCTGACTCATTGACTTATTGACTCATAAAACAGGCATCCTCCATCGTCATGCAGTTTTGCATGTGTTTACTCCGAATAGAATTGTTTTAATTACTTAACGACGTCGTTCGCGCTAATTGTTTGTTCGCAACTTTTACTGCGCAGGTAATGCGACTGAAATATGTCACCAATTTCTTCTAGCATTAGTTAACATATTAGGGAGCTTATGCAACAACGATGGCGACGGCATCAAAAACGTCATCCCAAACTATAGAGTCACGTTATTGTAATCACTTCCTGACTATTTCAACCTTTTTAATATGACAAGGGTGTGGTAGTTCCTCTGAAATGAAACTGCTCGGAACGGCGTTAATTTTAGGGGAGAAAATGAAAATGTAAACTCAAGTGCTGACGTTCTTCATAAAACCTCAAATTTGGCAATTTCAAGTTGTTGTTTTGCTGACGACGCCAAAGAAATTACAAAAGTGAATAAAGCACGTGCAGGGCGTGCAAAACTATTGTTTTTGCCCACTAAATATAAATATGCAAATTTGTGAGGTTCTCGTAGCCGTCGCCGTTGCCGTTGCTCAAGCTCCCCTTCTATCTCGGATAAGGCACCCTGACCAAGAAAAAAAAGGCACATTTATTTCCAATTTATCATGAAACGTTAAAGATAAATGAGAGGAAGGCTGGAAAAGGTCTGGAAAAGGTAGCTAATCGAGTAGTGGCTGAAAGTTTTGAAAACTCGAGGAAGATTAATTTAAGTCACCGACGTTGCGTAAATTTAATGGGGCTGGGTATTTTTAAATGGTCTTATTACGCTACGAACGTCTTGATCCAAAATGAATGCATGTTTCTGAAGTTCTTTTCGTTTGCTTTCATGAAAATAGAGCAGAATTGTATTTTCTTCCCCATCCACTTGAATTGTGCGGACCTTCGTGGAAACAGCCAGCGATTAATTCTCACAAAAACCACACTCCAGAAGATGAGCATGACGGCAATGAAGAGATATGATACAAAAAACTAACCAAATAAAGATGACACCTGCCTCAAACTTCGTTGCTGTGCTCGAGAAAGTGCTTTAATTTTATTTTATAAAAAAAACCTTTCATCGATCGAGCGTGTCTTGGGTTCCACTCCTTCCCCGACGGGTCACATAAAAATGTGACCAACGAAATTTTCCAAGAACTTCGCAACATCACATTGATCTTACTCGTTTAGATCATCTTTTTTTTTTAACATGAATCACTTACTCTCCTTACAATCCACAAAATATGATGAAATGAAAAAAAAAAAAAATTAACAACGTAAGAGGTTATCTTTACATTCTTTCCTTGTGTCCTGAATTCCATTCTCGTCCCCAGAGCCACTCGTCTTTAGGCTTGAAATGTCGTTGACGAGTGGCTCTGGACGCACCAAAAAATTCGAATTTTTTCATTGGCTGACAGAAAATGAATGCGCAGCAGAAATGAAAATTAAAAAGCTCTACGCAGTTCATTTTACTTCCGGTCCGGTCAGGTTGGAGGTTGATGGCGGCACCTTCGTTGATTGCAGTGAGTTCGCCGGCGCGCTTTACGAAAAAAACGCAAAGCAAATGGTGACTATTCCCGATCAATCCGAAGGAATCGTAAAAGTTTCCACTTAACCAAAGAGGTACATAGCCTGCAACGATGTCATTCTCGATCGTAATCATCGTCTTTTGTTGTAGCAGCTGAGAAGGTGAGAAGAAACGTTTTTAAAAAACTCTGAGAATTCAACCAGCTGATACAACAATTACTTTGTCCCTGACCATACCCCAAGAAATCATAAAATTAAGTTGGAATCGGCAGTGGGTTTCAAGAAACATTTCTCTTGCTGGAAATCCGAAGGTGAGTGTGGTTTTTCAGTTCAGTGAAAGATCAAGCAGATCAGATTCTAGCAGTCCAAAATGCATTGATATTAAATTGCCAAAGTGAGTCAAGGGTCCGGGTCGGACCATGTTGTAATACTCTGCTATGTACCTGGATGATGTAGCAAATGGTATGAACATGTCAACTTCAAATTTGGTTTGTTTGTTCCACAGATGTTATCTGTCACTAGCTGTACAGAAGCTTCTGCTGTTATAGATATATATATATATAATATCTTTTTTTAGCACCCCTCTCTTTAATTATTGAGACCTTCCCTATAGTCTTCCCCCCCCTCCCCCCAAAGAAAAAAAAATGAACAAACCTTTTATGGTTAGGCAAGAGTTAAGTTTGCTTCAGAGATAGCCCCATCCCAAATTTACTTTTTTATAATAATTACTTGTCGAAATGTTGTGTAAAGGAAAATAACCATAGCTGAAATTTGAGGCCCTTACCTCTCCCCACTTTAGTAAAGGAAGCAACTGCAAAATCCATTACCTGCTGATAGTTTTAATAGGTAAAGAATAAATGATACCGAGTAATTGCATGGTGTCTATAAGACA
>OX421448.1:36156074-36166074 GCA_949126865.1 Montipora capitata | reverse complement strand
TAACAATAACATAACTCAACTCCCAGAAAACGTTTTCTCAGGACTCACGCGTCTATCTCGGCTGTAAGTACATTGCATGCCACAAATACAATTTCAAAGTGTGACACAACTATGTGCCTCTCTACTCTTCAAATAATTGTGTGACTTAGTTGCAAAGTGAGTCACACAGCTGAGTTTAAAAAAGTCTTTACGGAAATTAACCCTTTCAGGTCAAATATTAAAGTGCATTTGGACCTTAGCCTCCTGAGATAAATTACTACATTTTAGTACAGTCTTTCATTTTGGTTCTTTTTATAAAACCTTTTATTTGAGGACTATTTGAACTGAGCCAGGTCCTCTTTTTCTAATGAAGGAGCACATAAAATAATCATATTGATTGCAACCAACACACATTCATTTTCAAGTCGACGAAATATGACACTATCTTAAACAAAGTTGTAGTTCTATATACTAGGTACATAACATTGGTTGACGGTTCTCAGACTGCCTTAATTTTAGAACTATCAAGACATTATAAACTCTACTAATTCCTATTTCCATTTGAGAACACTTTGTTTTTACCTTATTATGATCACGGTACAGTGAACTTTCACCATAAAAGCTCCATAAAAAATGCATGTCTTTGAGCTGCATTTGGTCATAAAAATCCTTCATTACTCGGTGAGAAACGTTTACCTTAGTTCTCGCATTATATCTTTTTCGCTTTCTTGTGTTTTGTTTTGGATTTTTCGTAATGATTTCTTTCAAAATAGCAAGTCCACAGTCTTCCATTTGTCTTTTAAATTGATCGCTCTGAGTCGTTCGCAGAATCTTCTAGGACAATTGGTATTATCATTGTTCTGCTCATATCTAAATAAAATCGAAACAAGGCCCTGATCAGCCAATGCTTAAGGCGAATCTGCATTTAGAAAGCAAAAATTTGATTAATTGCATTGTACTTGTTTAATGAAAATTTTGTAATGTTCCTGAGTGTACTTTTAATAGTATTGTTAAGATAAATTAGTACTACGTTAACAAGTTTTGAATTAGTTTTCATATACATTGCGTTTTATGTTTTTGTTTCTAGATACCTTAATAACAATAACATAAGTCAACTCCCAGAAAACGTTTTCTCAGGACTCACGCGTCTATCTCGGCTGTAAGTATATTGCCACAAATACACTTTTAAAGTGTGACACAACTATGCGCCTCTCTACTCCACAAATAATTGTGTGACTTAGTTGCAAAGTGACTCACACAGCTGAGTTTAAGAAAGTCTTTACAGAAATTAACCCTTTCAGGTCAAAAATTAAAGTGCATTTGGACCTTAGCCTTCTAAGATAAATACTACATCTTATTACAGTCTTTTATTTTGGTTCTTTCTGTAAAACCTTTTATTTGAACTGAGCCAGGACCTCTTTTTCTAATGAAGGAGCACATAAAAAAATCATATTGATTTCAACCGACACACATTAATTTTCAAGTCGACGATATCACAATATCTTGAACGAAATTGTACTTGTATATACTAAGTACGTAACATTGGTTGACGGTTATTTTAGAACTATTAGACATTTTAAACTCTACTAATTCCTATTTGCATTTGAGAACACTTTGCTTTTTCTTTATTATGATCACGGTACAGTGAACTTTCACCATAAAAGCTCCATAGAAAAATGCATGCTTTTTAAATTGCATTTGGTCTTAGAAATCCTTCATTATTCGGTGAGAAACGTTTACCTTAGTTCACGCATTATCTTTTTCGCTTTCTTGTGTTTTGTTTTGGATTTTTCGTAATGATTTCTTTCAAAATAGCCAGTCCACAGTCTTCCATTTGTGTTTTAAATTGATCGTTCTGAGTCGTTCGCGGAATCTTTTAGGACAATTGGTATTATCATTGTTCTGCTTATTACTGGGTTGCCTATGGCAAACCAGTCGGAAAATGGGTAGATTATTATTATTTATTTTTTTTTCCGTGTCGGTAAAAGTCTTGCCTGTCTCTCCCCTGCTAAGTGGTGTCTTTATGCATAGAGCCTTCTGCGCGTATTGTCTTAGGATCGAGAGGGTAGTGGGAAATGCGTAGATTTCTCTGGTGGACACAGTAGAATGATCAACGTAACCGGCAATGGCGTCGAAAGTCATGTAACGCGAATGGCGTTTTAGTGGATTTTTAAGCAAAATATACCCTTGTGGAGCTTAATAATGGAAAGTCAATTGGATACTGAACAAGAAAGGTGCTGAAAAAAAAATCTGGAATCTTAAAAGCGACGAGTAATGGACTTCGACAACAATCTGTCGCCCGTCGAGCCGTAATCAAAGTGAGATGTACTTCTAATATTGTACGAGTGTGGTGTTTTGTACAAGGCTGAAATCAAATGGAAAATTCTCTAGTAACTTATGGGTTTAACAAAACAGAGACTTGGATCTGTACTGAATTCTGAACAGTCTTCTGCTAACAATTGGAAATTTCACAAATTCCTGTTAGTCAAAAATTATTTGAAAGAAAGCTTGTTGCCCATTTTTTGCTTGATAATTCAAGTAAACGGTTTTTCAGTGAAGGGTTTGATGCTAAACACTCGTGGGAAATTTATTTACCGTGTTGCGTTTTTGACACGGAGTGTAATTTGACACGATTGAGTTTCTTGTCTTCACGCACGTATTAAATGAAATAGGAAGGGTTTTTTGCCTCTTATAGCACATATGTTGTTTGTTTCAAAAAGCATTTCGCTGGAAAATGGTGGCTTTTATGAATTCATCATGTGTATAATATGCGAGCTTAACTGGATAGTTTTTATGGCAAGCGACTCCTTTCTGTTGTGTTAACTTAATTGAATATACACTTGAATATACCATGGCTCGTAAGTTTGCATTTGTCGTCTGCTGTAAACTTGATTTCCACACTCAAAATTACCTACAGAACCTACTTTTTGCCTAAAATAAGCTTTTAGAATGATTTTCGTTTCTTCTGTGGTGATACTTGACGAATTGGGAACATTTTGTGAAAAAAGATTAATAACGGGTCACACGCGCAACTTGCCCGATTATGCATATAACATCCGCCTTCGCCTTGACATCCCATTGAAAGAAACTCGTAAAATATTCGCAGACCGGTCGCTTTCTCAGAAATTTGAAAGGATGATTGCTAACAAATGTAGAAAGATTTTCACAATAACTAAAAATTCCTGTGTTAAGCATTAGAATTCGACGAAGAGGTAATGCGACTAAATTTGTCCCGTGCGGTGCTATTTTTATGATTTGACTGTTGTGCAAATTTTGACAGATAATATTAAATTATGAAAAAAATATCTAGGTAAAGGTAAAGGTACACCTTATTTAACGTCGGAAGTTCCTTTACTCTCTAGAGAGTATTCTCCCAGGAAGCCGACGGATAGATCGTTAAAAAATCTTTATTTTTAGCTGTTATTTGAACATAAAAGATGCAACACTTGACGAGAAATAATATTTTTGCTATTACCATGTATTTTTCCCGGGAATCGGGTTGAAAATGAGTTAACAAATTTGCATACGTGCAAGGAATTTTATTTCTCTGACAAATGATTTTCTCATTGTAGTGCAAGATGAAATTTATTTGGGAAGCCAACAATATTCTTTTAACTTCCTGGTTAATCCAATTTTATTGCTGCGACTTGCTAGTGCGAAGATTGTGTACATGAAACTCGCGCTTCTTGCGAATTTTGAGTGTCATGAAATTACATAATTTGCGTGACAATATATCCCTTTATTAATACTCTGACCCAAATACATTCAGATAGTAACAAACTTCATATTTACTTAACCATTTCTTCGCTTTTGTGCTTGTCAGCATTGTGATTTGCGGTAATTCGCAAGTCTGTTTTTGTATGATCTCATAGATGTTTAGATTTTCAATTACACGGCCACTCAACCTCTCGATTGTGTAAATAGTTCACCCTGAAGTCAAAATAGATACGTTTCTCAGGAACCCGACAAAGAAGGCTTCCTGACCCGACAGAAAAAATCTAAATATTCAGTTAAATATTACAACAAAATTAACTAACGACGGAAGTTTCTTCGCTGAAAAGTACGTTGTTCTACTCTGAAACATTCTTTCCCGTAGTTCATGCAGTTGACACAGGGTGATCACGTGCACCTTTACGGTTGCCTAGCATGTGATCAATTTCTTCCTTTTGACAAAACGTTAGAGACTGCAAAAATGTTCGTGTTTTTAAGATCTTTCAATGAGAATTCGATTCATAGTAACTGTTATATATAAACACTATGTTATTTTTTTTCTTCATCTGTCTCTTGGCTTGCCTTTTTCTGGTGCAAACGCAAAGCCAAACAATGTTTTGACCTGGCATCAGATTAGACCGTCACGTTATGAAGCGGAAACAACACCTTTAGTCCTTTCTTGTATGTGCAATAAACGTTTGCTTAGTCCAACTGCTAGACATGCTGGAAAACGTCCGTCAGAGCAATTTGCAGTTAATTTTTTGCCGACTATTTATTTAAAGAAGAAACGAGTGAATTTTACTCAAGAGCGTGTTTTGTTATCTTTAAACTGAATTTATTACGAAAGTTTAAAAGACTAAAAGACCTTAAAATGGGACAGGGCATTACAAAATAATTAAACGTGTGAGCCAAAGGGCCTCTGCTAGCGCGACATGTGGGTGACCCCTCAAATGGTCTTAATGACGCCCCACTTGAAAAAAATTAACTGGAACGCTGCAGTTCTTTGTGTAACGCGCACCACAGGCAACCCAGTGTAAGCTTTTTGGAGCTTCTCGTATCTAAATAAAATCGAAACAAGCCCTGATCAGCCAATGCTTAAAGCGAATCTGCATTTAGAGAGCAAAAATTTGATTGATTGCATTGTCCTTGTTTAATTAAAATTTTGTACTGTTCCTGAGTGTACTTTTACTGAAAAGTATTGTTAAGATAAATTAGTACTACATTGCTTAGTTTTGGATTATTTTTCATATACATTGCGTTTTATGTCTTTATTTCTAGAAAACTCAATAACAATAACATAAGTCAACTCCCAGAAAACGTTTTCTTAGGACTCACGCGTCTATCTCGGCTGTAAGTATATTGCCACAAATACACTTACAAAGTGTGACACAACTATGCGCCTCTCTACTTCACAAATAATTGTGTGACTTAGTTGCAAAGTGACTCACACATCTGAGTTTAAAAACGTCTTTACAGAAATTAGCCCTTTTAGGTCAAAAATTAAAGTGCATTTGGACCTTAGCCTTCTACGATAAATATTATATCTTATTCCAGTCTTTCATTTTGGTTCTATCAGTAAAACCTTTTATTTGAACTGAGCCAGATCCTCTTTTTCTAATGATGGAGCACATAATATAATCATGTTGATTGCAACCGACAGACATTAATTTTCAAGTCGACGAAATGACACTATCTTAAACGAAAATGTAGTTATATATACGAGGGACATAACATATCTTGACGGTTCTCAGACTGCCTTAATTTCAGAACTATCAAGACATTATAAACTCTACTGATTCCTATTTGCATTTGAGAACACTTTGCTTTTTCTTTATAATGATCACGGTACAGTGAACTTTCTTCATCAACGCTCCATAAAAAAATGCATGTATTTAAGCTGCATGTGGTCATAAAAACCCCTTATAATTCGTTGAGAAACGTTTACCTTAATGAAATAATATTTTTTCTCGCATTAATTTAACTCTTTCGCTTTTTTGTGTCTTGTTTTGGATTTTTCGTAATGATTTCTTTCAAAATACCAAGTCCATAGTGATCCATTTGTGTTTTAAATTGATCGCTCTGAATCGTTCGCGGAATCTTTTAGGACAATTGGTATTATCATTGTTCTGCTCATATCTAAATAAACACGAAACAAGCCCGGATCAGCCAATTCTTAAGGCGAATCTGCATTTAGAAAGCAAAAATTTGATTGATTGCATTGTACCTGTTTAATTAAAATTTTGTACTGTTCCTGAGTGTACTTTTAAAAGTATTGTTAAGATAAATTAGTACCACGTTACCAAGTTTTGAATTACTTTTCATATACATTGCGTTTTGTTTTCGTTACTAGATACCTTAATAACAATAACATAACTCAACTCCCAGAAAACGTTTTCTCAGGACTCACGCATATATCTTTGCTGTAAGTATATTGTAAGTGTGACACAACTATGCGCCTCTCTACTCCACAAATAATTGTGTGACTTAGTTGCAAAGTGACTCACACAGCTGACTTTAAAAAGGTCTTTACAGAAATTAACCCTTTCAGGTCAAAAATTAAAGTGCATTTGGACCTTAGCCTTCTAATTACTACATTTTTGTCCAGTGTTTTATTTTGGTTCTTTCTGTAAAACCTTTTGTTTGAACTGAGCCAGGACCTCTTTTTCTAATGAAGGAGCACATAAAAAAATCATATTGATTGCAACCGACACACATTAATTTTCAAGTCGACGATATGACAATATCTTGAATGAAATTGTAGTTATATATACTAGGTACATAACATTAGTTGACGGTTCTCAGACTGCCTTAATTTTAGAACTATCAAGACATTATAAACTCTACTAATTCCTATTTCCATTTGAGAACACTTTGCCTTTTCTTTATTTTGATCACGGTACAGTGAACTTTCTTCATCAAAGTTCCATAAAAAAATGCATGCTTTTTAAATTGCATTTGGTCATAAAGATCCTGCACAATTCGGTGAGAAACGTTTACCTTCGTTAAATAACTTTTGATCTCGCATTAACTCTTTCGTTTTTGTGTGTTTTGTTTTAGATTTTTCGTATTGTTTTCTTTCAAAATAGCAAGTCCACAGTCATCCATTTGTGTTTTAAATTAATCACTCTGAGTCGTTTGCAGACTCCTTTAGGGTCCATGGTATTATTATTATTATTATTATTATTATTATTATTATTATTATTATTATTATTATTATTATTATTATTATTATTATTATTATTATTATTATTATTATTATTTGTGTTCCTAATGTCTCATTGCGGCTGTACGCTGACGACACCACTGCCTACCTGTCAGATGTATCTCCCACCATTCTAGAATTTTCCTTCAACAAGGATCTCCAGGCTCTTTCGTCGTGGTTTGAGTCCAACTATTTAACAGTGAACTGTGCTAAGACTCAAGCATTATCTGTCGGACCCTGTGCCTATCATTATTCTTTATTTCTTAAGAATGCTCAAATAGAATTTCTCCGATCTATTAAGATTCTTGGAGAAACTTTAGACAAGGACTTATCCTATAAAGAACACATATCAGATCAACTAAAGAAAGCCTATTCCAAGGCTTCTGCTCTGAGAAGAATAAGACGTTTTCTTCCTCATGATGCAATGATAAAACTTTATAAAGCAATTATATTACCTCATCTCGAATACTGTGGTCCTTTGTTTGTAGGCATAGGTACGGGTCAACGCAACCGTCTCGAAGATGGCAACTGTTATATTTTGAGAACATTAATCGGGCACAACAAGTCAATGCCATACGACGAACTGCTCACTGCGGCTAGCATGACATCTTTATATTGTAGGCGCTTACATCAGGCGTTAATACTTCTTTTTAAATGTCTAAATGATACGGGTCCTACATATATTGCTAGCCTTTTTAAATACAGGCATACACCGTATAGGCTAAGAGGCGAGGGCTTGAATTTGGAATTACCTAAATTTAATTGTAAATTTAAGAAGAATTCTGTCACTTATTCATTAACTAAGTCATGGAACAGTTTGCCTTCTCATGTGCGTCTTTCAAGTGATTCTAGTGACTTCAAAAGTAAATTGCAGGATTGCAGTTTTTTAGAACGTGTCTTATAGTGTACAATCGTAGCTTTTAACTGCTTTTAGAACGAGTTTTAGAGTTTTCCAAGTCACGTTTTTAGTATGTGGCTTTTTGTTGTTTTTAGAATTGAATTGTATTATATGGCTCTAATTATTATAGATTTTATTTATACACGTTCGTATTTTGAACGAGTTTTATAGCTCCTTGACGTAACGTGTTAAAATAAATGATTGATGATGATGACGGATGATTATTATTATTATTCTGCTCATATCTAAATAAAATCGAAACAAGCCCTGATCAGCCAATGCTGAGGGCGAATCTGCATTAAAAGCTAAAATTTGATTGATTGCATTGTACTTGTTTAATTAAAACTTTGTACTGTTCCTGAGTGTACTTTTAAAAGTATTCTTAAGATAAATTAGTACTACGTTACCAAGTTTTAAATTCGTTTTCACATACATTGCGTTTTATGTTTTCGTTTCTAGATACCTTAATAACAATAACATAGGTCAACTCCCCGAAAACGTTTTCTCAGGACTCACGGGTCTAACTGAGCTGTAAGTATTTTGCCACAAACACACTTTCAAAATATGACACAGCTCTGCGTCTATTTACTCCACAAATAATTGTATAACTTAGTTGCTACGTGACACACACAGCTGAGTTTCAAAAAGTCTTTACAGAAATTAACCCTTTCAGGTCAAAAATTAAAGTGCATTTGGACCTTAGCCTTCTAAGATAAATACTACATCTTATTCCAGTCTTTCATTTTGGTTCTTTCTGTAAAACCTGTTATTTGATCTGAGCCAGGACCTCTTTTTCTAATGAAGGAGCTCATAAACAATCATATTGATTGCAACCGACATAGATTAATTTTCAAGTCAACGATATGACAATATCTTAAACAAAATTGTAATTACATATACTAGGTACATAACACTGGTTGACGGTTCTCAAACTGCCTTAATTTTAGAACTATCAAGACATTATAAACTCTACTAATTCCTATTTCCATTTGAGAACACTTTGCTTTTTCTTTAATTATAGTCACAGTACAGTGAAATTTCTTAATCAAAGCTCCATAAAAAAATGCATGCTTTTTAAACTCCATTTGGTCATAAAAATCCTTTATTATTCGGTGAGAAACGTTTACCTTAGTTTAAATAACTTTTGATCTCGCGTTAACTTTTTCGCTTTTTTGTGTTTTGTTTCGGATTTTTTCTAATGATTTCTTTCAAAATAGCAAGTCCACAGTCTTTCATTTGTGTTTCAAATTGATCGCTCTGAGTCGTTTGCGGAATCTTTTAGGACAATTGGTATTATTATTGTTCTGCTCATATCTAAATAAAATCGAAACAAGCCCTGATCAGCCAATGCTGAGGGCGAATCTGCATTAAAAGCTAGAATTTGATTGATTGCATTGTACTTGTTTAATTAAAACTTTGTACTGTTCCTGAGTGTACTTTTAAAAGTATTCTTAAGATAAATTAGTACTACGTTACCAAGTTTTAAATTCGTTTTCATATACATTGCGTTTTATGTTTTCGTTTCTAGATGCCTTAATAACAATAACATAGGTCAACTCCCCGAAAACGTTTTCTCAGGACTCACGGGTCTAACTGAGCTGTAAGTATTTTGCCACAAACACACTTTCAAAATATGACACAGCTCTGCGTCTATTTACTCCACAAATAATTGTATCACGTAGTTGCTACGTGACACACACAGCTGAGTTTCAAAAAGTCTTTACAGAAATTAACCCTTTCAGGTCAAAAATTAAAGTGCATTTGGACCTTAGCCTTCTAAGATAAACACCACATCTTATTCCAGTCTTTCATTTTGGTTCTTTCTGTAAAACATTTTATTTGAACTGAGCCAGGACCTCTTTTTCTAATGAAGGAGCTCATAAACAATCATATTGATTGCAACCGACATAAATTAATTTTCAAGTCAACGATATGACAATATCTTGAACAAAATTGTAATTACATATACTAGGTACATAACACTGGTTGACGGTTCTCAAACTGCCTTAATTTTAGAACTATCAAGACATTATAAACTCTACTAATTCCTATTTCCATTTGAGAACACTTTGCTTTTTCTTTAACTATGGTCACAGTACAGTGAAATTTCTTCATCAAAGCTCCATAAAAAAATGCATGCTTTTTAAACTGCATTTAGTCATAAAAATCCTTCATTATTCGGTGAGAAACGTTTACCTTAGTTTAAATAA
>OX421448.1:36146074-36151074 GCA_949126865.1 Montipora capitata | reverse complement strand
CACGTTACCAAGTTTTGAATTACTTTTCATATACATTGCGTTTTATTTTTTTGTTTCTAGATACCTTAAAAACAATAACATAAGTCAACTCCCAGAAAACGTTTTCTCAGGACTCACGAGTCTATTAGACCTGTAAGTATATAGCCACAAACACACTTTCAAAGTGTGACACAACTATGCGCCTCTCTAATCCACAAATAATTGTGTAACTTAGTTGCTACGTGACAAACAAAGCTGAGTTTCAAAAAGTCTTTACAGAAATTAACCCTTTCAGGTCAAAAATTAAAGTGCATTTGGACCTTAGCCTTTTAAGATAAATACTACATCTTATTCCAGTCTCTCATTTTGGTTCTATCTGTAAAACCTCTTATTTGTTCTGAGTGTGACACAACTATGCGCCTTTCTACTCCACAAATAATTGTGTGACTTAGTTGCAAAGTAACTCACACAGGTGAGTTTAAAAAAGTCTTCACAGAAACTAACCCTTTCAGGTCAAAAATTAAAGTGCATTTGGACCTTAGCCTTCTAAGTTAAATACTACATCTTATTCCAGTCTTTCATTTTGGTTCTTTCTGTAAAACCTGTTATTTGATCTGAGCCAGGTCCCCTTTTTCTAATGAAGGAGCTCATAAACAATCATATTGATTGCAACCAACATAAAATAATTTTCAAGTCAACGATATGACAATATCTTGAACGAAATTGTAATTACATATACTAGGTCATAACACTGGTTGACGGTTGACTGCCTTAATTTTAGAACTATCAAGACATTATTAACTCTACTAATTCCTATTTCCATTTGAAAACACTTTGCTTTTTCTTTAATTATGGTCAGAGTACAGTGAAATTTCTTCATCAAAGCTCCATAAAAAAATGCAAGCTTTTTAAACTGCATTTGGTCATAAAAATCCTTCATTATTCGGTGAGAAACGTTTACCTTAGTTAAAATAATTTTTGATCTCGCGTTAACATTTTCGCTTTTTTGTGTTTTGTTTTGGATTTTTCGTAATGATTTCTTTCAAAATAGCAAGTCCACAGTCTTCCATTTGTGTTTTAAATTGATTGCTCTAATTCGTTTGCGGAATCTTTTAGGACAATTATTATTATTATTGTTCTGGTCATATCTAAATAAAATCGAAACAAGCCCTGATCAGCCAATGCTGAGGGCGAATCTGCATTAAAAGCTAAAATTTGATTGATTGCATTGTACTTGTTTAATTAAAAATTTGTACTGTTCCTTAGTGTACTTTTAGAAGTATTGTTAAGGAAAATTAGTACTACGTTACCAAGTTTTGAATTAGTTTTCATATACATTGCGTTTTGTGCTTTCGTTTCTAGATACCTTATTAACAATAACATAACTCAACTCCCAACTCAACTCTGAGTCGTTCGCAGAACCTTTTAGGACAATTGAAATTATTATTGTGCTGCTCATATCTAAATAAAATCGAAACAAGCCCTGACAAGTCAATGCTGATCGCGAATCTGCATTAAAAGCAAAAATTTGATTGATTGCATTGTACTTGTTTAATTAAACCTTTGTACTGTTCCTGAGTGTACTTTTAAAAGTATTTTTAAGATAACTTAATACTACGTTACCTTGTTTGAATTAGTTTTCGTATACAATGCGTTTTATTTTTTCGTTTCTAGATACCTTGAAAACAATAACATAAGTCAACTCCCAGAAAACGTTTTCTTAGGACTCACGGTTCTATTTGACCTGTAAGTATATTGCCACAAACACACTTTCAAAGTAAGCCACAACTATGCGCCTCTCTAATCCACAAATAATTGTGTAACTTAGTTGCTACGTGACAAACACAGCTGAGTTTCAAAAAGTCTTTACAGAAATTAACCCTTTCAGGTCAAAAATTAAAGTGCATTTGGACCTTAGCCTTTTAAGATAAATACTACATCTTATTCCAGTCTCTCATTTTGGTTCTATCTGTAAAACCTCTTATTTGTTCTGAGTGTGACACAACTATGCGCCTTTCTACTCCACAAATAATTGTGTGACTTAGTTGCAAAGTAACTCACACAGGTGAGTTTAAAAAAGTCTTCACAGAAACTAACCCTTTCAGGTCAAAAATTAAAGTGCATTTGGACCTTAGCCTTCTAAGTTAAATACTACATCTTATTCCAGTCTTTCATTTTGGTTCTTTCTGTAAAACCTGTTATTTGATCTGAGCCAGGTCCCCTTTTTCTAATGAAGGAGCTCATAAACAATCATATTGATTGCAACCAACATAAAATAATTTTCAAGTCAACGATATGACAATATCTTGAACGAAATTGTAATTACATATACTAGGTCATAACACTGGTTGACGGTTGACTGCCTTAATTTTAGAACTATCAAGACATTATTAACTCTACTAATTCCTATTTCCATTTGAAAACACTTTGCTTTTTCTTTAATTATGGTCAGAGTACAGTGAAATTTCTTCATCAAAGCTCCATAAAAAAATGCAAGCTTTTTAAACTGCATTTGGTCATAAAAATCCTTCATTATTCGGTGAGAAACGTTTACCTTAGTTAAAATAATTTTTGATCTCGCGTTAACATTTTCGCTTTTTTGTGTTTTGTTTTGGATTTTTCGTAATGATTTCTTTCAAAATAGCAAGTCCACAGTCTTCCATTTGTGTTTTAAATTGATTGCTCTAATTCGTTTGCGGAATCTTTTAGGACAATTATTATTATTATTGTTCTGCTCATATCTAAATAAAATCGAAACAAGCCCTGATCAGCCAATGCTGAGGGCGAATCTGCATTAAAAGCTAAAATTTGATTGATTGCATTGTACTTGTTTAATTAAAAATTTTTACTGTTCCTTGGTGTACTTTTAGAAGTATTGCTAAGGAAAATTAGTACTACGTTACCAAGTTTTGAATTAGTTTTCATATACATTGCGTTTTGTGCTTTCGTTTCTAGATACCTTATTAACAATAACATAACTCAACTCCCAACTCAACTCTGAGTCGTTCGCAGAATCTTTTAGGACAATTGAAATTATTATTGTGCTGCTCATATCTAAATAAAATCGAAACAAGCCCTGACAAGTCAATGCTGATCGCGAATCTGCATTAAAAGCAAAAATTTGATTGATTGCATTGTACTTGTTTAATTAAACCTTTGTACTGTTCCTGAGTGTACTTTTAAAAGTATTTTTAAGATAACTTAATACTACGTTACCTTGTTTGAATTAGTTTTCGTATACAATGCGTTTTATTTTTTCGTTTCTAGATACCTTGAAAACAATAACATAAGTCAACTCCCAGAAAACGTTTTCTTAGGACTCACGGTTCTATTTGACCTGTAAGTATATTGCCACAAACACACTTTCAAAGTAAGCCACAACTATGCGCCTCTCTAATCCACAAATAATTGTGTAACTTAGTTGCTACGTGACAAACACAGCTGAGTTTCAAAAAGTCTTTACAGAAATTAACCCTTTCAGGTCAAAAATTAATATGCATTTGGACCTTAGCCTTCTAAGATAAATACCACATCTTATTCCAGTCTTTCATTTTGGTTCTATCTGTAAAACCTCTTCTTTGTTCTGAGTGTGACACAACTATGCGCCTTTCTACTCCACAAATAATTGTGTGACTTAGTTGCAAAGTGACTCACACAGCTGAGTTTAAAAAAGTTTTTACAGAAATTAACACTTTCAGGTCAAAAATTAAAGTGCATTTGGACCTTAGCCTTCTAAGATAAGTACTACATCTTATTCCAGTCTTTCATTTTGGTTCTATCAGTAAAAACTTTTATTTGAACTGAGCAAGGTCCTCTTTTTCTAATGAAGGAGCGCATAAAATAATCATGTAAATTGCAACCGACACACATTAATATTCAAGTCGACGAGATGACACTATCTTAAACGAAATTGTAGTCATATATACAAGTTACCTAACATGGGTTGACGGTTCTCAGACTGCCTTAATTTTAGAACTATCAAGACCTTATAAACTCTATTATTTCCTATTTCCATTTGAGAACACTTTGCTTTTTCTTTAATTATGGTCACAATACAGTGAACTTTCTTCATCAAAGCTCCATAAAAAAATGCATGGTTTTTAAACTGCATTTGCTCATAAAAATCCTTTACTATTCTGTGAGAAACGTTTACCTTAGTTTAAATAATTTTTGATCTCGCGTTAACTTTTTCGCTTTTTGGTCTTTTGTTTTGGATTTTTCGTAATGATTTCTTTCAAAATAGCCAGTCCACAGTCTTCCATTTGTGTTTTAAATTGATCGCTCTGAGTCGTTCCCGGAATCTTTTACGACAATTGGTATTATTATTGTTCTGCTCATATGTAAATCAAATCGAAACAAGCCCTGATCAGCCAATGCTGAGGTCGAATCTGCGTTAAAAGCTAAAATTTGATTGACTGCATTGTACTTGTTTAATTAAAATTTTGTACTGTTCCTGATACTTTTAAAAGTATTGTTAAGATAAATTAGCACTACGTTACCAAGTTTTGAATTTGTTTTCATATACATTGCGTTTTGTGCTTTCGTTTCTAGCTACCTTAATGACAATAGCATAAGTCAACTCCCAGAAAACGTTTTCTCAGGACTCACGGATTTAAATGAGCTGTAAGTATTTTGCCACAAACACACTTTCAAAATATGACACAGCTATGCGTATATTTACTCCACAAAAATTTGTGTAACTTAGTTGCTACGTGACACACACAGCTGAGTTTCAAAAAGTCTTTACAGAAATTAACCCTTTCAGGTCAAAAATTAAAGTGCATTTGGACCTTAGCCTTCTAAGATAAATACTACATCTTATTCCAGTCTTTCATTTTGGTTCTTTCTGTAAAACGCTTTATTTGATCTGAGCCAGGTCCTCTTTTTCTATTGAAGGAGCACATAAAACAATCATAGTGATTGCAACCGACACACATTAATATTCAAGTCGACGATATGACAATATCTTGAACGAAATTGTAATTACATATACTAGGTACATAACATTGGTTGCTGGTTCT
>OX421448.1:36101074-36141074 GCA_949126865.1 Montipora capitata | reverse complement strand
GCTGAGGGCGAATCTGCATTAAAAGCTAAAATTTGATTGATTGCATTGTACTTGTTTAATTAAACTTTTGTACTGTTCCTGAGTGTACTTTTAAAAGTATTTTTAAGATAAATTAATACTACGTTACCTAGTTTGAATTAGTTTTCGTATACAGTGCGTTTTATGTTTTCGTTTCTAGATACCTTAATAACAATAACATAACTCAACTCCCAGAAAAGGTTTTCTCAGGACTCAAGCATCTATATTGGCTGTAAGTATATTGCCACAAATACACTTTCAAAGTGTGACACAACTATGCGCCTCTCTACTCTACAAATAATTGTGTGACTTAGTTGGAAAGTGACTCACACAGCTGAGTTTCAAAAAGTCTTTACAGAAATTAACACTTTTAGGTCAAAAGTTAAAGTGCACTTGGACCTTAGCCTTCTAAGATAAGTACTACATCTTATTCCAGTCTTTCATTTTGGTTCTATCTGTAAAACCTTTTTTTTGAACTGAGCAAGGTCCTCTTTTTCTAATGCAGGAGCACATAAAATAATCATGTTAATTGCAACCGACACACATTAATTTTCAAGTCGACGAAATGACACTATCTTAAACGAAATTGTAGTTATATATACAACGTACATAACATTGGTTGACGGTTCTCAGACTGCCTTAATTTTAGATCTATCAAGACATTATAAACTCTACTAATTCCTATTTCCATTTGAGAACACTTTGCTTTTTCTTTATTATGATCACGGTACTAATAACTTTCTTCGTCAAAGCTCCATAAAAGAAATGCATGCTCATTAAACTGCATTTTGTCATAAAAATCCTTCATTATTCGGTGAGAAACGTTTACCTTAGTTTAAATAATTTTTGATCTCGCATTACCTTTTTCGTTTTTTTGTGTTTTGTTTTAGATTTTTCGTATTGTTTTCTTGTAAACTAGCAAGTCCACAGTCATCCATTTGTGTTTTAAATTGATCACTCTGAGTCGTATGCAGATTCCTTTAGGGCCCATGATATTACTATTATTATTATTATAATTATTATTATTATTATTATTATTATTATTATTATTATTATTATTATTGTTATTATTATTATTATTATTATTATTATTATTATTATCATCAATAAAGATTTGGTAATGCAAAGACAGGCAAAAATTAACGATAAAAACCGACGATTCGGTGTCTTCATGACGCCATTGTCAAGGAGAAATAAAAATTACAAAGTTTACGCGGCGAGGTGTAACAAGAAATTAGCATACAATGTTTGAAGCCAATTATATAAATACTTTTTCGCGTATTGAATTGCTTTGCACGTTCAGAGTGGGTTTTAGGTCTCTGATGAAAATCATTTCATTCACCAAACAATCGAACTTATTTCTACACTTTTTCAGAATGCTAAATCGCCTCAGTAGGTCTTTTGGGACTTCGCCGTGCTGTTCGTGGTAGTGTTTATATACTGACTGAGATGCCTTTTGTTTATGTCCATCCACACGTGTGTGTGATCTTGGTCAATTTTGCGGCTAACGAATACTGGCTGGACAGTTGTCTGCACCTTTATGCTGAGATTCTTGAGCTCTTTCTTAACATCATTTGCTGATTCCTGGTCTTTAAAACGGTATAACCACACGAACAGTGGCTCTTGGTTGTTTGGACGTCTGTGAGAGCTGCTTATCAACGATTCTAGATTGTAAGAAGGTGTTAATGGTTGAATTTACCAAGCGTTCCGGGTATTAGTGTGCGAAAACTTTCTTTAGGCGATCACACTCTTCAGAGAAATAGGCCCAGGAGGAAGTGTAGAAATAAGTTCGATTATTTGGTAAATGAAATGCTTTTCATCAGAGACCTAAAACCCACTCTGAACGTGCAAAGCAATTCAATACGCGAAAAAGTATTTATATAATTGGCTTCAAACATTGTATGCTAATTTCTCGTTACACCTCGCCACAAACTTTGTAATTTTTATTTCTCCTTGACAATGGCGTCATGAAGACACCGAAACGTCGTTTTTTATCCTTAATTTTTGCCATTATTATTATTATTAATATTATTATTATTATTATTATTATTATTATTATTATTATTATTATTATTCTGCTCATATCTAAATAGAATGGAAAAAAGCCGTGATCAGCCAATGCTTAAAAGTAATCTGTATTAACAGCTAAAATTCTATTTATTGCATAGTACTTGTCACAGTTTGATTCAAATTTTGTGCTGTTGCCGAGTGTACTTTTAAAAGTAGTGTTAAATAAGATAAATTAGTGCTACGTTACTTAGTTTTGGATTAGTTTTCATTTAACATTGCGTTTTATGCTTTATTTCTAGAGAACTTAATAACAATAACATAAGTCAACTCCCAGAAAACGTTTTCTCAGGACTCGCAGATCTATATGATCTTTAAGTATTGTGCAACAAACACACTTTCAAAATATGACACAGCTATGCGTCTGTTTACTCCACAAATAATTGTGTAACGTAGTTGCTACGTGACTCACACGGCTGAGTTTTAAAAAAGCTTTACAGAAATTAACCCTTTCAGATCAAAAATTAAAGTGCATTTGGACCTTAGCCTTCTAAGATAAAGTCTTATTCCAGTCTTTCATTTTGGTTGTTTCTGTAAAACGTTTTATTTGATCTAAGCCAGGTCCTCTTTTTCTAATGAAGGAGCACATAAAACAATCATATTGATTGCAACCGACACATTAATTTTCAAGTCGACGATATGACAATAACTGGAACGAAATTGTAATTACATATACTAGGTACATAACATTGGTTGATGGTTCTCAGACTGCCTTAATTTTATAACTATCAAGACATTATAAACTCTACTAATTCCTATTTCCATTTGAGAACACTTTGCTTTTTCTTTTTTATGATCACGTTACAGTGAACCTTCTTCATCAAATCTCCATAAAAAAATGCATGCCTTATAAACTTGATTTGGTCATAAAAATCCTTCATTATTCGGTGGGAAACGTTTACCTTAGTTTAAATAATTTTTGATCTCGCGTTACTTAACTCTTTCGCTTTTTTGTGTTTTGTCTTGGATTTTTCGTAATGATTTCTTTCAAAATAGCAAGTCCACAGTGTTCCATTTGTGTTTTAAATTGATCGCTCTGAGTCGTTCGCGGAATCTTTTAGGACAATTGGTATTATTATTGTTCTGCTCATATCTAAATAAAATCGAAACAAGCCCTGATCAGCCAATGCTGAGGGCGAATCTGCATTAAAAGCTAAAATTTGGATGATTGCATTGTTCTTGTTTTATTCAAATTTTGTACTGTTCCTGAGTGTACTTTTAAAAGTATTGTTAAGATAAATTAGTACTACGTTACCAAGTTTTGAATTTGTTTTCATATACATTGCGTTTTATGTTTTTGTTTATAGATACCTCAATAACAATAACATAAGTCAACTCCCAGAAAACGTTTTCTCAGGACTCACGGGTCTAAATGAGCTGTAAGTATATTGCCACAAATGCACTTTCAAAGTGTGACACAGCTATTGGTCTATTTACTCCACAAATAATTGTGTAACTTAGTTGCTACGTGACACACACGGCTGAGTTTTAAAAAGTCTTTACAGAAATTAACCCTTTCAGGACAAAAATTAAAGTGCATTTGGACCTTCGCCTTCTAAGATAAATACTACATCTTATTCCAGTGTTTCATTTTGGTTCTATCTGTAAAACGTTATATTTGAACTGAGCAAGGGCCTCTTTTTCTAATGAAGGAGCACATAAAATAATCATATTGATTGCAACCGAAATACATTAATTTTCAAGTCGACGAAATGACATTATCTTAAACGAAATTGTAGTTATATATACTATGTACATAACATTGGTTGACGGTTCTCAGACTGCCTTAATTTTAGAACTATCAAGACATTATAAACTCTGTTAATTCCTATTTCCATTTGAGAACACTTTGCTTTTTTTAAATTTTGATTACGGTATAATTAACTTTCTTTATCAAAGCTCCATAAAAAAATGCATGCTCATTATACTGCATTTTGTCATAAAAATCCTTCATTATTCGGAGAGAAACGTTTACCTTAGTTTAAATAATTTTTGATCTCGCATTGACTTTTTCGTTTTTCTGTGTTTTGATTTAGATTTTTCGTATTGTTTTCTTTCAAACTAGCAAGTCCACAGTCAACCATTTGTGTTTTAAATTGATCACTCTGAGTCGTTTGCAGACTCCTTTAGGGCCCATGGTATTATCATTATCATTATCATTATCATTATCATTATCATTATTCTGCTCATATCTAAATAGAATGGAAAAAAGCCGTGATCAGCGAATGCTAAAAACGAATCTCAGTTAGCAGTTAAAATTCTATTTATTGCATAGTACTTGTTTGATTCAAATTGTGTGCTTTTCTCGAGTGTACTTTTAAAGGTAGTAAATATACTGCAAACGTTGGTCAAGACAACGTGAATATAGGCGTTCTTACAATATTTCGGCTGGCCAACACCAGCCTTCCTCAGGTTTATTGAATGGATAAACGCTTGTTACAAGATCTTTGTATTTACCGGAAATGAGATAAAAAGGCTACGTGATGTGTAAAATTAATAAAAACGGAAATGCATACACAGAGGAAAAACTCTGGAGCCTGCAGGCCTTAACAGAAGAGATGAAATGTAATTTAGTTTAGCTACCTTTTTATTTTCTTTTGTTTATTTTACCTTGTTATCATGTATTATTATCTTTCCTCCTTTTTACGCATTTCCGTTTTTATTAATTTTACACATCACGTAGCCTTTTTATGTCATTTTCGGTAAATATAAAGATCTTGTAACAAGCGTTTATCCATTCAATAAACCTGAAGAAGGCTGGTGTTGGCCAGCCGAAATATTGTAACAACGTAATTCACGTTGTCTTGACCAACCTTTGCAGTATATTTTCTATTTTTAAAGTTCTTTGGTGTGGTCACGATCTATTTTGATCCAGCGTAGAGCAAGTTTTGATCGTACTCGGTTTTGCAGTGGTTTAATCCTTAAAATTAGTTAAAAGTAGTGTTAAATAAAGATAAATTAGTGCTACGTTACTAAGTTTTGGATTAGTTTTCATATACATTGCGTTTTATGTTTTCGTTTCTAGATACCTCGATAACAATAACATACGTCAACTCCCTGAAAACGTTTTTTCAGGACTCACGGGTCTATTTAACCTGTAAGTATATTGCCACAAACACACTTTCAAAGTAAGACACAACTATGCGCCCCTCTAATCCACAAATAATTGTGTAGCTTAGTTGGTCAAAAATTAATATGCATTTGGACCTTAGCCTTCCAAGATAAATACTACATCATATTCCAGTCTTTCATTTTGGTTCTTTCTGTAAAACGTTTTATTTGATCTGAGCCATGCAGGACCTCTTTTTCTAATGAAGGAGCACATAAAACAATCATATTAATAATAATAATAATACAATAATAATAATACAATACATACTTAATTGACCGCTCCCCATAGGGGCTTTTCAGGGCCAATGAAACACAATCAACGAAACAACAGAACACAACAGCTACAACTGTTAAGAATCCCAACTGGCCGGAGGCAAACCAATTGGCTATTTACAAGTGCAGCTGGGAAGTTGAACCAGGGACAACCAGGAACAAATTCAACGAGTGGTCAGAGCGGGTCTTGAACCCGGGATCTCCGGATCTCAAGACAAGCGCCCTAACCACTGGGCCACACTGCCTCCTATTGATTGCAACCGACACACATTAATTTTCAAGTGGACGATATGAGAACATCTTGAACAAAATTGTAATTACATATACTAGGTACATAACATTGGTTGATGGTTCTCAGACTGCCTTAATTTTAGAACTATCAAGACATTAAAAACTCTACTAATTCCTATTTCCATTTGAGAACACTTTGCTTTTTCTTTATTATGATCACGTTACAGTGAACTTTCTTCAACAAATCTCCATAAAAAAATACATGCTTTTTAAACTGCATTTGGTCATAAAAATCCTTCATTATTCGGTGAGAAATAATTACCTTAGTTTAAATTAATTTTTGATCTCGTATTAATTAACTCTTTCGCCTTTTTGTGTTTGGTTTTGGATATTTCGTAATGTTTTCTTTTAAACTAGCAAGTCCACAGTCATCCATTTGATTGCAGCCGACACACATTAATTTTCAAGTCGACCAAATGACCTTATCTTAAACGAAATTGTAGTTATATATACTAGGTAAATAACATTGGTTGACGGTTCTCAGACTGCCTTAATTTTAGAACTATCAAGACATTATAAACTCTACTAATTCCTATTTCCATGTGAGAACACTTTGCTTTTTCTTTATTATGATCACGGTACAGTGAACTTTTTTCATTATATCCCCATAAAAAGTATTTGTTTTTAAAACTTTTATTTGGTCATTAAAATCCTTCATTATTCGGTGAGAAACGGTGACCTTAGATCTCACATTAACTTTCCGCTTTTTTGTATTTTGTTTTAGATTTTTCTTAATGCTTTCTTTTAAACTAGCAAGACTTTAATCATCCATTTGTGTTTAAATTGATCGCTCAGAGTCGTTTGCGGAATCCTTTAGGATAATTGGTATTATTATTGTTCTGCTCATATCTAAATAGAATCGAAAACGAATGCTGAGGACGAATCTGCATTAAAAGCAAAAATTAGATTGATTGCATTGTGTGAGGTTCTTGTTCTTCTCGTGACGTAACCTAAATTTGGGGCTGTGTATCAGGAGGCCAAGCATAAGCAGGACGAAGTATAAACACAGGTAAAGTTGTATTTCCGCCATGTGCAATCTAACTACGTACATCAACCATAACCCGGATGGGGGACCGGGAGGGGTCTCGGGGCTAGTTCCAAACACTTATGTAACATGAATTTCTTATTATTGCATAACAAGGCTTGAGTCGAGAGAATAAAGGATTTTGTTAGAAAACTACACATGGTGTCAGAAGTAAAGCGGATCGCGTAAATCATTGTAAACCTATATGAGCAACGAGAAAAAAGGCCTCATGTGGAAGTGCGAAATGGCTTCATATCAAATTCTCGAGAAAGCCTGAAGAATGGAAGCGTTGGATTAAACGATTCGAGTGTTATCGTGTTATCGTAGTGTACGCAATAGGAAGAAACGTTAAGGATATTTTTAAAAGTTTTCATTTGGCTGAAAGGGATACAGTGTACGCGACAGTGAAGCGCCGTTGCGAAACATACTTTGTTGGCCGCTCAAATGTGATCTTTGAACGAGCACGTTTCAACAGAAGCGTTCAAGGTGAGAAAGAATCTGTGGTCGAATTTATTGAAGCCATTTACGAGCTCGCCGAAACTTGCCAGTTCGGACCTCTCACTTACAGAAGAATTAAGAAGAGATCGCATCGTGGTGGGAATTAGAAATGCCGTTTTATTCCGAAAGCTTATGCAAGACGAAAATTTGACCCTCGCTGTCAAGGAGGCAAAATCGTCAGAGCTGGTAAAGCAGCATCACGAACTGTTGACCGTGGATGGTGGAGAGATTTCTTCCGTCAAAAGCAAGAATAAAAAACGTGCGAAAAAACAAAAATAAACCTGGGGAAAACCTTCCAACAGCAACAGTGAGCGATCAAAGAATGGCAGGAATGCAAAACACCTGTCAAAATGTTGTTATCGCTGTGGCAATTCGCCGCCACACAAACGAGAAGAATGCCTCGCAAGCGAGGCAACCTGTCTAAAATGTAAGAAGATTGGCCATTATGCCTCACAGCGCGTTTCATTGAAGAAAAAGAAGATTCAGAAATGTCAAGCTCAGATGATTACTTTCTTGGCTCAATTGAAAGCAAGGAAAAACAAATTGATTAATTTTTAAAGGGCGAATTCAAGATTAAATTGAAACCCGATTCGACTCCTTTTCCGTTAACAACACCTCGTAGAGTTTGGCCCTAGTTAGGCAAAACTTTCCGTGACAGGCGTTGTAACGGGAAACCTAATGACCGGAAATGGAGAGCAAACACTACCAGATATTTACGTCGTTGCAAACCTAAAAGAACCTCTGTTAGGAAAACCAGCAATTGAAGCTCTAATTCTAATCCATAAAGTTGCGAGTATCCAGTCTGACTTGTCCTACAACGGCCTCGAAGCAGAAGCTAAAGCAAATCGCCCAAGATTGTTTAAAGGACTGGGCTAATTAAAGGGCGAATTTAAGATTAAATTGAAACCCGATTCGACTCCTTTTCCGTTAACAACACCTCGTAGAGTAGCACTACCTCTGATGAGTAAAATGAAAGCAGAATTAGAGCGTATGGAAAACTTGGGAGTCATTTCTAAAGTTGACATCCCCACCGACTGGTGTGCAGGCATGGTTGTCGTCCCCAAACCTGATGGCAAAATTTGCATATGTTTAAACCTCACCAAACTCAATGAGAGCTTGTTACGGGAAACCTATCAACTACCCAATATTGAGAACATGCTGGCTCAAACTAAAGGATCAAAGTACTTCACCAAACTAGACTGCAATTCGGGATTTTGGCCAGAGAGATTAGAACCAGACTCTCGTTTTCTTCCCACATTCATCACACACTTCGGAAGCTTTTGTTTTAACCGAATGCCCTTTGGCATCAAGTCTGCTCCTGTACATTATCAGAAGAAAATGACTCAGATCCTGGAACAATTGGATGGCCATATTTCTATCATATATGACATGCTTATCCATGGAAAAACACAAAAAAAGCATGACGAAAGAGTGCGAGCGGTACTCAAAAAGTTTGATGTAGCAGGTGCAACCCTTAACCCGGAAAAGTGCGTTAACCCACAGTGGTCTATCAGGAAGGGGCGCCTAATACTGGCTTATCCATACCGGCAGTGGTACCACATTCGGTAACTGCGACTGGTACAGTGGGTACCATTGGATGTGTGGGTTCCAACTGGGTAATGGCCATCCCGCCAAGACGGGTGGTGACATCACCTGCGGGGCTTGGATTGTGTCTACCACAGGATTGAGACGCTGATACTCCGGTATTCCCATTTGATTGCAAGTAAACGTCAGGGGTGGTCTTCTGTTTCTCCTTGGCCGTGTGCTATCCTCTGGGTGTTCCTCAGTGTCCGAGTCTTTACTTTCCGGAGCGGTGTTCCCTGTTTCGGGTAGGCTGGCGTATTCTGCTGCCTGTGGGCCAGCGTCCAGACTCGGTTCACTCCTGGGTCTGGGTCTCAGAAGCTGCAAGATCACGCTGTTCCTCTATGTCAATAGGCGGAATGTCCATTTCAGTTACAGGGCAGGGGTCATGGACAACAGGAGGGCACGGTATGGCTATACCATATTCATCGTCAGAACTGTCTCCGTTGTCGTTGGTGTGAGATGGTATGGTGAGTGTAGGCTGGGACGTTTTGTGAGCCACCCTCTTGTGGTTCGGCAGATCCAAGGGTAAGCCATCACAAGGGAGAAGCAAATTACGGCGTAAGACTCTCTGTTTGCCACGACCATGCTCAGGTCTTACTCGATAAACAGGGCTGTCAGCCATACGTTCTTAAACAACATGTATTTGCTGTTCCCAATAAGCATGGAGTTTCCCAGGTCCTCCTCTTTCTGATAGATTTCTCACAAGGACACGGTCACCAGGGTGTAGAACGGCGCTTGAAGCTTTCCTGTCATAGCAGGCAAGACTTCTGATGGATGATTTCACAATTTTTCTGGAGGCTAGGGCGTATGCTTCTTGCATATATATCTCTTTTCCACTTCTTCACATAGTCCGGGTAATTGACCGTCTGCTCTTCGTTGCCCAGATCAAACATCAGGTCAACTGGCAAGCGAGGAGAACGTCCAAACATTAGTTGAAATGGGGACAAGCCAGTGGATTCATGCCTTGTGCAATTGTAAGCATGGATGAGTTTGTTCAAGAAGTCTTTCCAGTTTGTTTTCTTTTCCTCAGGTAAGGTTCTCAACATCGAGAGCAGGGTACGGTTCATCTGCTCCACTTGGCCGTTACCTTGTGGGTGGTATGGGGTAGTTCGAGAACTAGCCACTCCGCTCATACGTTCAAGGTGGTGGAACAATTTGTTTTTGAACTCCCCACCCTGGTCGTGATGTATACGTGCCAGGAAACCAAATCTGGGGATAAACGCATTGCATATCTTCTCAGCAGCGGTACGGGCAGTCTTTTTGCGAGTCGCATAAGCTTGTGCATATCTAGTGAAATGATCAACAATCAGCAGTACATATTCATATCCACCCTTGCTCTTTTCCAGATGAAGGAAATCAATAGATACAAGTTCAAAGAGAGCTGATGTCACTATATTGTGCAACGGTGCCTTGGTAGTCGTGTTTGCTTTCTCCTGTTTGATACATCTGCACTTGCGCTTGACAAACTGTTCAATGTCATCATACATATGAGGCCAGTAAAATCGAGATCTCGCCAGATCAACTACTCGGTCGACTCCAAGGTGTCCCATCTCTACACGAAGTTCCTTTAGCACTAATGGTATGAACTGCTTCGGTAGAACTAATTGCAAGGTAGAGCTGGTTCGGCGCCGCAAGATACCTTGACCGTCAATTTACAGTTTGTTCCATTCTCTCACTAGAGTGTTAACATCACGGGGATCATGCTTCAGCTGGGTTCCATATGGTCTGGCTCCATTAGACTTGTAGTGAATTACTCGGCTAATAACAGTGTCCTTATGCTGAGCCTCCTTAATTTCCTGTGGGCTGAATAACTTCACGTTCAGATCCTCTGGTGTAATTTCAGGTGTTGTTGCATCACCAGTCACCGCTGTTATCCATGGGGTTGAGCCTTTGGACTGTTCCATGACCGCTTGAATAGTAGCCCCAAAAACGTCCTGAGATACTTCCTCGGTGCAGGTTGTCGTGTAACTGTTCATGTCTAATGGCATCCTTGACAAGACATCTGCATCAACATTCATCTTGCCAGGTCGGTATTTAGTAGTGAAGTTGTGGTCTGCTAATTCTTCCACCCATCTGTGGCCAGTAGCATTCAGTTTGGCTGATGACATAATGTACGTCAGCGGGTTGTTGTCAGTGAATACAACAGACGTCGGAGCATAGAAAAGGTAGTCCTTGAATTTGTCAGTGATTGCCCATTTCAGAGCGAGGAACTCTAGTTTTCCAGAGTGGAGATGATAGTTGCGCTCTGCTGGCGTCAGTGTTCTAGAGCCATATACGACAACTCTCAGTTTGCCTCCCTGTTCCTGATACAAAACTTCACCAAGGCCTTCGGACGAAGCGTCGGTATGTAGCACAAATGGCTGCTCGAAATCAGGATAGGCCATTACTCCTGGTTGCATTAGTAGCTCAATGAGGAGATTTAATCGTTCCTGATGTTCTTCGGTCCAATTTATTTGATGACAGTTGTCCTCCTAAAGGTGTCTTTCTCCTAGTTTTGGTGACCTGTTTACTCGTGTCTACAGTTGATGACAACAGAGCATACCGTGGTTTCGCTAATCTGGAGAATTCTTTTATGTACTGCCGGTAATAGCTGATGAAGCCGAGGCGTTTTCGTAGGGCACCCACAGTTCTTGGCTTAGTTTCCTTGAGCGCCTTCACGGATGCCACATCGGTTGGATCCATTGTATAACCATCCGCTGTGACCACCTTTCCTAAATAACGAACTCTCGGCTTGAAAAGATTACATTTCTTCGCTTTCAGTTTGATACCATGTTCTTGCATACGTTTTAGCACCTGTCGCACGTCTTCTACATGTTTCATAAACGTCTTGCTGTAAACCAAGATATCGTCAAGATAGGGAATACATATCTCGTCCCGCAAGCCCTCCAAGTAGTTCTCCATATACCTCTGGTAAGCAGCTGGGGCATTTTTCAATTCAAATGGTATGCGGTTCCATTGGTACAGCCCCCAGGGTGTGATAAATGCTGTTAAATGGCGGTATTCTTCCGTTACGAATCCCTGATGATAGGCTTTCCCTTGGTCAAGGACTGAGAAATAAGTGTTACCACTAAGGCCGTTGAGGATATCTTGAATGCGGTGGATGGGTTGTCGATCATCCTGGGTTTTACTTTGCAGCTGACGATAGTCGACACATAGTCTTAGGCTACCATCTTTCTTTCTTACGCAAACCACTGGTGACGAATATGGTGATTTCGATTTGCTTATCCAACCATGAGAGATCACGTCTGCAGGTGCGTCTTCACCTCTCCATACAGGGGCTTTGGGATGGAGTTGTACGTCTTCTGCACTGGTTTGTCGTCCTTGAGGTTAATCTCCAACTCTAATTCTCTAGCACAGCCAATGTCATTGTCATCCATCGCAAAGGCACTGCACCCCTCTTTTAACATTGCTGTCACTATGCCCTGCTGCTCACACGACAAGTGGCTCAGGTCAACTGGTGGGACCCACTGCTCTTGCTCTTGTTCATCCTTCCCAGGCTCCCGGTTTCTACTAGTATCTTTCCCATCTGTAACGCTTCTTGCTGACTCTTCCTCCTTGTGTTCGACCGGTAGTGGGGTAACAGACTGCACTAACTGTATTGTGCCCAGTTCGGTACGTTTACGTATTTAAAGTTATCCCCCTCTGTGTTTTGTTATGTACTGGGACAAATATTCTACTTGATGACCCGGCTTGAATTCTGCTAAGGCACTCCCTCAATTCTAGCCCCTCAGGCCAGGTTTCTTCTTCTTTTGGTTCAAACGCCACTGGTAAATCTTCCTCTAATGGTCCAAAATGCACTGGGCACTTAATCCTTACGGTCTCTGCTGGGGCTAAATATACGTCATGCCTTCCATACCTAAGTACCCCGGTGTCAGCCTCTTGTTCCTTAGTCTGGAGGAAGTTAACAAGTGCTTGCGCCCTGCTCCCTACTACTGACGGAAACGATTCACTCACTACTCCTGTAAGTACATTTGGGGTATCAGAATTGCCTTTCCTCTTTATCACCTCTTCAATGACATTGAACCCGATGATGGGATACTCTTGGTTATCCTGACTGCCTATGAGTATAGGAACTTTCAATGGTTCTGACTGTTCAACATCCCCAGACAGCTGAAAGTCCACCTCAACGCAACCATCATATGAGATTTCTGTACCATTCGCAGCCTGAAGATTCAGTTCCTCCCCCTCCAGTAATTCACTAACGTCTCTTACTAGTTCACCGCGGAGGGGTTGGCGCAGTGGTAAGATCTCTGCCTTCCAACCCTAAGGTCCCGGGTTCCATTCCCGGTTCTGCCGAGAGTGGAATATTTGGCGACCTTCTTTCCCGCTAAAGTTCACTCAGCTTTCCATCCTTCCGAGGTCGGTAAAATGAGTACCAGCATGCATGGACTGCTTAGAAGCGGCTGCAATTTGCGCCTGTATATGCTTCCAGTCCGCTGGGGGTAAATTGATCATTGTAAAGCGCCTTTGGGACGTTGTGATAAGGGCGCTATATAAATGCACCACTTTACTTTACTTTAGGTGGATCTCTTTCCAGCGCTTTGACATAACACAGACCTGAGCACCAGTATACCACAGGGCATCCACCTTTTGGCATACATCTTCTTCCCACCAACTTTGTTAGTTTTGTACGCTTTCGTGGAGTTAGATGGGAGGGGAATGAAGTTTTCATTTCACTTCCCACAGTTCACACATTGTTGGGACTGTCCCTGCGTCTCCTGGGCTGCTCCCTGTCCCGCGGGAGCGACCCCTGGCCGTTTCCCTGAAGGTATTCTGACCTTTGAACCTATGGCTGGGGGCACTGATAGATGAAGTGCCCACGCTCTCCACATTTATAACAATGGTCACAACGGTACTCCACTCCTTCCCTTTGGCACCTCAGACAACCCATAGGGCGTGCCCGCTTCCGATGTACGAATCTGTGCTGGTTTGGGCCGGTGTTACGTTGATTCGCCATAGTTTCCCTGGTGGCAGCAAGCTCCGGTTTCATCTCCCTAACTTCAGTAAGTAGATTGACTTCGACTGCTTTTTCTGGGGTCTTACCCTCCGCCGAGCTTTGGTTCTCGCTAGAGGAGGGCAACTGAGCGACTTGTTGCACAACGCCCTGTCTTGTGGGCTGTTCACGCCGAGTGCCACGTTTTTGCCACCGTTCCATTTCATTGCTAACTGCTACATTCAACTTCTCAAACAGTTCCTTATCTGTCACTTCGGTATTTTGTAGGTAAGGTTTTACCACCAATTATATACTGTCACTCCGTAAACCAGTTAGCAATGAGTGTAGGAACATGCACTGGACAAGCTTAGGGCCACATTTCACATAAGAACCATCTTCTTGTGAGGCGAAGAGTACTTTCTCATTAAGATTCGAGGAGGCGGACAAGAAACTCCTGTGGGGTTTTACCACCCTCTTGCGCCCCTGAGCTGAAAAGTTGGTACATTTTAGTCGCACCTTTCTCTTGGTAATGTGACCGGAGAATTTTGCGTAGCGTGGCTAGTGTTACGTCAGGCTTTCCTTCAAGGTAGCTTCGCAATCGCAGCCCGAGATTAATCGCCCGAATAACCGCTTCCGTTACTTCCTTCTCCTGATAGCCCCGATTCAGCCCAGCATTGATTTGGTGGGCGAGGCTTGTAAAGCTGAGTCGATCCTTTTGACTCGAATTTCCAATCTGGCCTGATATTTTAAACTCTTTCTTGAATGATGGGATCGTTGTGGATCCTTTCAATGTGTTAACGCTCGCCTCGTGGAAACCTGGTTTCCGTTCCGTCTCTTTTTCACTCTTGATCTTTGCCGGCGGTTTCTTTTTGTCCGCGATCGTTTCCTTAAGTTTCTGTAGTTTTCTACATTCAGTTCTTCGGCGTCCAGATATTTCGTGATGCGTTGAATCAGGGCAAGGCGGCCCGTCTCCTCCTTCAACCCTATATGTAGTTCTGCACATAGGCTCGCTTCGTCCAAGGTGCAAACGGTGGCCCTTAGCTCGATCTGCGTTTCTTCCAGTTCCTCCGCTCTTCCTTTTCTTGTTTTCTGTCACGTCGGGGTCATTAAATGTTACACTCCAAAGGAAAGTCCTTTTTAATCTGCCTTAATGCATGCAAACTAATCCAAAACATCAAAACATTCTCTCTCTCTTCACACACGGGGTTCTCTCATCCCATAATAGTCTGCATAGGGCTTGGCCCAGTCTCTTGCGTCCTACTCGTTACATGATCAGCGAACACGGCATAAGGTCAGACCCTGAAAAGATAGAGTCTGTTCAAGACACCACCACTCCCCAAAATGTTAGTGATGTCAGACGGTTTCTCGGAATGGTCAATCAACTTGGAAGATTCATTCCCCACCTGGCAGAGAAAGCAAAACCACTCAGAGACCTCCTTAGTAAGTAGAACCAGTTTCATTGGGGACAAGCACAGCAAGAATCTTTCAATAGACTCAAGGATGAGCTTATCTCAACACCCGTCCTCGCTTATTATTATCCTCAAACAGCCACCATCGTATCAGCCGATGCCTCATCATTTGGCCTTGGCGCTGTACTCCTACAAGAGCAAGACAGCAAAGAGAACAAGCCTGTTGCCTACGCGTCAAGATCCATGACCAGTATTGAACAAAGATACGCCCAAATTGGAAATGAGACGCTTATAACTACCTGGGCATGTGAGAAGTTTAATGATTACATCCTGGGCAAGGATATCCTAATTGAAACCGATCATAAAGCACTTGTGCCTCCTCTCTTTGGTTCAAAGACGCTGGATGAACTTGTTGCGAGTGTGGCCATACTTCTTGGTGGATAAGACAAACTTCACGTAAAAACACAACTCACTTTTATTCCAACATAGATTTCTTCCACAACGTTCACCATGTGGGCTGATGCAATCTGCCTCAACCTGGTGTTACAAGATACCGTTACATTTACTTCCGGTTACAAGGAGATTTACAAGTTGAGTTTGCACCCAACACCCCCACTCAAACACAACATGGGGTTTGCTGCATTAGCCTAACATGCTATCGAGTTTAAAGTGGTACTATGATCAAAAAATCATTTCCCTTTTTTCTTCAGATTTTTAAAGCGTGTTTGCTTAACACCTAACAGGCAAAATTTTGAGCTTTGAGTTATATCCAAAGGCTGTTTATTTTGAGTGTAAGTTTTGGATTTCATGGTCCGCCATTACTCACTTTCAAAACTGGCCGATTGGACCTCAGAGGGTTGGATCTACAGAAAATGATGTCATTTACTCACTAGCTAAAAATTTCAGCGTGTAAACGCAATTTATTATATATGCAAAACACGGGTTGAAAAGTGTGAAAGCCCGAAACTCCCGTGCTCCATATTAATTAGGCCGCGTACACACGCATTCAATTCTTAAACTAGTGAGTGTTTGACGTCATTTTCTCCTCGACCCAGCTCTCTCAAGATTTTAAAGTTAGTAATGGCGGACCAATAAATAAGAAAATTCCAGCTAACCACTTTAACTCTAATTACAGGCTTGGTAAATACGTCAGCAACATTTTTGTCTGTAGGCACATAAGTTAAGCTGATACCTCCGCTCTGAATCTCCAGTCTCACATAGCGGTATTTTACGTCGATGTGCTTGATCTTTTGTGATGTACAGGATGGTTAGCTAATGCAATCGTTCCCTGGTTATCTACATATATACAAACGTTCTTGCAAGGATGACACATTAGATCAGCGAGAAGTTGCCTAAGAAATTTAGCTTCTTGTGTAGCAGTGGCTAGAGCTACATATTCAGCTTCACATGAGGACAATGCTACAACGGATTGTTTTCTGATTTTCCACGAAATCAGTGAGCTATCATCACATAACTTGAATGCATAACCACTAATGCTACGTCTATCATCAGACATAGCCCAGTATGAATCACTATATCCCACTAGTTTCAGCTGCGTTCCCTTAACAAACTTTAAGCATTTGTTATGAGTACCCTTTAAATACCTCAGCACTTGCTTAGCCATCCCATAATGCGATTTCATTGGCTTTGACAGATGTTGGGATAGATACGTCACAACATATCGCAAATCGGGTCTTCTGCAAGTCATGAGATAAATCAAACTTCCAACAATTTCACGATACAGTTTTACATTTTCAAATTCGCTTTCATTGACTGCACTGGTTTTGTTAGCGCCCAGCTCGCATGGAACTGCTTTTGGCTTGCAATCAGACATGTTGAACCTTTCCAGAATCTTTTCCACAAACTTTCTTTGATTTCTTTCAATACAATCCTTTCCACACTTGAATTGGATACTTAGAAACCATGATAAAACACCTAGGTCTTTCATTTTGAATCTCATCATAAGAGACTCTTTGGCCTTTTTCAACACATCAGTGTTACTACCTGCAATAATGATGTCATCGACCCATACAATTGCAATTACTTGGCCAAATTCAGTACTCTTAACATAAACACATGGATCAGCTAGGGACTGTACAAACCTTTCTTGTGTTAAATAACCATGCAACAAATAATAATAATTCCGACCACTCTGTTTCAGGCCATATAAGGATTTCTTTAGTTTACATACAAGCTTTTGACCATTGGGGCATTTTCTCTCATAACCTTCAGGTTGCTTTATGTATAACTCACAGTCGATGGGAGCATTTAAATAGGCCGTCTTAACATCCATCTGATGTACTACCATACCCAACTTTAATTGCTAACTGCATTAGTATACGAACTGAAGTTATACGAACAGTTGGTGAAAAAGTTTCATAGTAATCTATACCTGGGGCTTGGGAGTAGCCCTTAGCAACAAATCGTGCCTTGTACTTTTCCTCCCCATTGGGATCTAGTTTTATTGCATACACCCACTTCCCCCCACTGAGGTTCTACCCTCTGGTAAAGGAGTGAGCTCAAATGTTTCATTGTCCCATAGTGCATCTAACTCTTCATTCATTGCTTCTCCCCACTTACTGGACTGTGGGGATGAGATAGCATCTTGGTAGGACTTTGGAACATTACTTACTCTGTAACAGAAATCAACTGTGCAATTTGCAGCATCATCAACTGCATTGTCAAGTTCCTCACCAGTTACATAGTCATCAAGATACCTTGGTCTAGCACGATCTCTACTGGGGTAACGCCTTGTACTTTCCTGCCCATTTTCAGGTTTTGGCATTTCAGGTTCTGCTGCCTTAACAGAATCAGGTAGTAAGTTCACATTTTCATCAAAACTGTCAAACTTCTCAGTAACTTGACGCGTCGGATTTTCTTGACATTGTTTTGATCAGGGTAATAGACACGAAATGCAGGACTAGACCTGTCATAACCAACGAAAACACCTTTCTCAGCCCTAGGGTCTAATTTGGTTTTGTTTTGAACATAAGCATAGCACACAGTACCAAATGCATGCATGTTAGACAAATTGGGTTTGATACCTGTCAAGTACTCATAGGGGGTTTTACCTGTTCTGGGGTTGTAACATCTGTTCCGTATATAAGCTGATGTCATGACAGCATATGTCCACAACTGCTTGGGTAATTCTGCATCAATTAGCAGGCATCTAGCCATATCAAAAAGTGATCTCCAGGCTCTTTCAGCTGTTCCATTTTGATGGGGTGAGTAGGGAGCTGAAAGTTCATACTTAATGTGGTTTTTCAACTGAAGGGATTTGAATTCTTCACTAATGTATTCACCCCCATTGTCGGATCGCAATCGTTTCACTGTACCGTACGGTGCAGTATCTGCCAAGAATTGCTCAGTTGCCCTAACAGAATCACTCTTATTTTTGAGAAAATATACTCCGAGAGCACCTGAATAGTCATCTACAAATACCATTGCATACTTGTGACCATCTTTTGATTCTGGAGTGATAGAACCCACTAGGTCACTGTGGACTAACTGTAGGGGTGAAGATGCAGGACAGTATGGCTCCCTATTTCGATATTGGGACATTTTCCCTTGCACACAAGTGTCACATTGAAGGTTACCCTTTGTGGTAATTTTCATCCCCTCAACTACATTCTCTAATTTGAACACATCATTCATATTGCAGTGTCCCAGTATTTTGTGCCATAGTCAGCACTGTAAGCTCCACCACTGGGATTTGTATAGTTGAGATAATACAGCTTACCATATTTCTGTATGGAAAATTTCGTACCATCTGGGGCACTCAACTCAGAGGAATTTGGTGTCAAATTTACGGCACCTCCCTTACTGACTGCTGCTTGGACAGAAAATATGTTCTGCTTATAGCTAGGTATGTACAAAGCATCTTCAAGAAAAACTTCATGGGGGACACCCTCTAAATCATGTAGAAGAACTTTTCCTCTGCCCTTGGCAGATACAATACCGCATGCTCTACTACCATCCGCTAATTCTATGTAATGGTTCACGGGGTTAAACTTGTCATCAAAATTCAAAAACTTAGCTTTGTCATTAAGAATGTGAGCAGTAGCTCCAGTGTCAACTAACAAAGAGTTATCTCTAATGGTATTAACATTGTCCACAGTCACTTTTAACGCAAACGAAGCGTCCTTGTTATCATCATTCACGGTTTTTGCAGTGTCTTTCTTGCGACATACTTCCGTATTGTGAGTCTTCGATCTGCTGTGGCTGCACCATCGGTTGCTTTCTTTCTTAGGATTCTTCTTGTCCTTAGACCGGCACTCTGGCGACGTATGTCCAAGCTGGCCACAGGAATAGCATGTCACAGTGGCTTTTGGTGGTGAGTTCTTCTTTTTATAGTTCATGACGCTGTCTTCGCCAGTTTGTGATGGGGTACGTGATTTCTCTGTCTCTTCGTAACTCCTCAGTGCGATCTTGAACTCTTGGAACTTCATCTTGTCTTCTTTTTCGTCGCGCTGCGAAACAATGGCTGAAAACGTTTTATATTCCTCAGGTAAGCCTTTTAACACCACAGCAATCAAAAGGCTGTCACTGACTATCTCGTCGGCCGATTTCAGTGATGCAGCTGCAGTCTCGGCCCGTAATACATAATCCGTAATACTCTCAGCATGGCCTTTTTGCAGTGAAGAAAGTTCGGTGTAGAGCGCAAGAACGCGTGGTTTGCTTTTGCCCATGTAATGATTCCTCAGTATTTGTAGAGCTTTCTTGCCATCGTCCTTCGCATCTCTCATGACCAAGGATAGGTCATCTAAACACTGGATTAGTTGGGCGAAAGCATCAATGTTCTTGACCCTATTTTCCTCATCTAGCTCGCCTTCTGCTAGAATAACATCATGCAACTTGTGAAGTCGCATAAATCCAGGGAAGGTAATTTCCCAAAGCTCGTATTTCGTTTCGTCACCATCAAACATTAGTCGTCGACTGGGCCCATAACCTGTTGCGAGTGTGGCCATACTTCTTGGTGGATAAGACAAACTTCACGTAAAAACACAACTCACTTTTATTCCAACATAGATTTCTTCCACAACATTCACCATGTGGGCTGATGCAATCTGCCTCAACCTGGTGTTACAAGATACCGTTACATTTACTTTCGGTTACAAGGCTGATGAAGTATTCGTTCAAGATGCTATATGTCCCTGGGAAAGAGTTGGTGATTGCAGATACCCTGTCAAGAGCACCCCTAGATAAGCAACTTTCAAAAGAAGATGAACGTCGCAATGAAGACTTAACCTTGTACGTTTCACACATCGTGGACAGCTTTCCAGCAACAGAGAGAAAACTCGATGAGTTACGACTTCACCAACAGAATCACGAAGTATGCAGAAAACTATTTGGATTCTGTACCGAAGGCTGGCCAGATAAAAGGAACTGAACACCTCGTTGAAACCATATTGGTCCGATAGGGCTACTATTACTAGTACTGCCCAAAGAGGTCTTCTTCTGAAAGATCAGAGACTTATCATCCCTTCATCTCTTCGATTAGACATCCTGGCCAAAATTCACGCAGGACACCAAGGAATCCGCAAATGTTGTGAAAGAGCCCGTGAATCTGTATGGTGGCCAGGTCTCAGCACGCAAATCGAAGATATGGTTACCACGTGCACAACATGCTGCAAACAGAGAAGAAACCATGCTGAACCAATGATGCCAAAGACACTTCCAGAGCGACCATGGCAGAAGATAGGCGTTGACCTTTTCCACCATAGTGGTAAAGAGTACATAATCGCTGTTCATTATTATTCAAGTTTCTTCGAAATTGCCCCCTTGAAAAACACCACGTCAGAAAGTGCAATTAATCATCTGAAGTCGTTCTTCAGTCCCCATGGAATCCCAGAGATCATAATATCTGATAATGGTCCACAATCTTCAGCTGCTACATTCTCCAAATTTGCTGAAGAATGGGGATTTCCTCACCTAACCAGTAGTCCTCACTAGCAATGGAGAAGCAGAAAGAGCTGTTCAGAGAGCCAAATATCTGATAACCAAGTCTGAGGATCCTTATTTGGCACTTTTGTCATACAGATCTACACCGCTGAACAATGGGTACACCCCTGCAGAGCTACTGATGGGAAGAAAACTTCGTTCTATACTTCCTTCGGCTCCAGAGAAACTAACACCTAAATGGCCAGAAACAGAGCAGTTGGGGGAAACTGAGCTGGAGTACAAGCATAAGCAAGCCGAAAAATACAACCGGCGACATCGTGCTTCAGTTCTTCCTGAGCTAAAACCAGGCGGCAAAGTTTGGGTGACAGACTAGAGTTCCCCTGCTGTTTTAATGCAGAAATCCCCCGAACGTAGATCGTACATGGTCAAAAGTGACCAATCCCTTCAGCGGAGAAATAGGAGACACCTCGTTGAAACTCCAATCCCCGCTGTTAAGCTGGAAAAGAAAAAATAGATGGCTTGCCTAAGTGTGAAAGTTCGAGCAATTTCACAGCAACGCGGTCAGGCAGAACTGTTTTTCCGACAAAACGATTTGACCTTTGAAAAAAGGCTTAGGTCATAGAAAGACTTTGAAGAGAAAAGTAAGAAAACCGGACAGAGACTTTTCCTATGATTTTTCTTTCGCTTTTATATATATATATATATTTTGCATCATGGAATATAGAGACTGATTTCATAGGATTTTTTTCCAATGTAAATGAATTTCTGGGGATTATCGAGTCTGGGTTTTGGTCGAGGGTCGAGGGTAGAATGTCGACGGTCGAGTAAATGACATTGCTTGCGAATTTTATAGACAATTTTCATGTCGGAACCCCATATTGCTCTTTTTTTTAGTTTGTTGACAAAAGTCCCGACAAACAAAAAGAAAAGAGTACGCAAAAAAGTATTTCTGGCCACCGCACTGGGGCTAGTTATTAGACAGGGAACGGTTGTTTTGAAATCTCACTGTTGAAAATGGCGCTTGAATTTCGAGCTGCGTCCAAACTGCGTCACTTTCGGTTGGGTATGAAATCATTAATTTGAAGGTAAAACAACTAGCGTGCTAAGAAAGGTTTTATTTTAATTTGAAGAACGATTTGGTCGCTGTACTACTAACAGGAAACGGAAAACCCCTTGCATTCCATGTTTTGTCGGCTTAGAAGCTTATGCATTTCTGTTTTTTTGAATTTTATTTTATGTTGTCACATTACAAGATGGCGTTTTTCAGACGTGCGGCTATTAGTTTCCGTTGACTAAGACAAAATCCCACCTTCAAGTTGACGTCTACAACAAATGGAGTTGTGATGCAATGGCATCAGTTTTCTTTTATTTTCTTCACAAAATATGTCTTCTTAACTGCGAGGCACAGATGGTGATATTGCTGTACATCGCTTGACTGTTTCGAAAGAACTCTGGGTTTCAGTGATCACTGTTTTGATGCAGTTCTATTCACGCCGGTATTCGTATTGTAGTAGAAAATACTAATCGCCGAAGTGCTAACGTGTAGGATAGGTACACTAGTTGCGTCAGACACTAGCAAAGAGTAGCCAACAATTAACCCAAATCACTGCATTAAAAATTTGTCTTAATGTGTAGGTTGCTTTTTTGGTTTCATTCTTAACGGATGGTAACAGACAAATTGATTCTCGATTGATTGGTCGTTGGTCTTAGCGACAGTGATACGGAAGGAAAGCTGCTGAGAGAAAAGTCGCTAACAATTGATATAGCGATCGACATCGCTCGTTCACACGATTACCAAGTCAATTAAAGCCGACGGTCAGCCGAGCACAAAAGAACAAAACATTGTAGTAAAAGGGAGCTCAAGAATGCAAAGAAGCCGTCTAGTAGTACAGAAGCCAGAAAGCCACTGGAATTACGAAATAAAAATTCTGTGAACGGCAGCGTCACAACAAAATAAAAGATT
Organism: Montipora capitata; assembly: GCA_949126865.1. Taxonomy (NCBI): domain Eukaryota; kingdom Metazoa; phylum Cnidaria; class Anthozoa; order Scleractinia; family Acroporidae; genus Montipora; species Montipora capitata. Next base: position 36,118,002 of record OX421448.1, on the reverse strand, counting down.
GTACAGCCTAAAATAAGAAGCGCATTTACTGCAAAAACTGTCACCACTTTGCATCGGAGTGTGTAAGAAAAAATATGACGTTACAATTCTTTGCTTAGAGGAGAGCGGTGAAAGCTCTGCAGGATCCACCCTGAAGCCTGAAGACATTCCAACTGTTAAGTCCGATGGTGGCCGCTAGTTTGCAACTCTAAATTTCTTCAACGAAGAAAGCAATGGATATGGATATGGGCGTAACTTGCAACGTATCAAGCCATCATGATTTATTGATTAGCACCTAAGATGGCTATCCTCAAATGGAAGCCAGCACTACCAAGCTTAAACTGTTTGATGGCTCTCTCATGAATTTTCTGGGACGAGTAGATCTTAGAGTCACTTGCGGTGGTTGAATGGAAGAAGAAGTTGGCCGTTCAAACAAACCAATGTTGTCTGCTACAACCTGGGACTCCTGAAGATGCACTCCCAAGCTGAAATATTATACCCTCCCACAACAAGTCTTTCAGGACTATAGGGTCGTCATTGAAGGACTGGGTCACATTGGATGTATGTACTAGCTTTGTAGTCGACCCGGCATTAGTACCTGTTCAGCATGATAGTAGGCGTATACCCGTAGTCCTTCGAGAGGAGACAAAAACTAAACTTGCAGATCTAAAGATGAAACGTGCATCAGGAAAGAGACCCGTCCAACACAGGATAGGTAAGTTGTTGCTGGTGCAACGGGTGTAGTCCCTTATTACACTTCTCTTCCCAAGCCTCCCTCGGTCATTTTATTTGTTTGCGTGACGAAAACACGACTGCTTCAGAAAAGCGGGCCGCTCGACTGATTTATGAACGGACTGCTCGCAGTCTACGTTGTTGAAGGTGAACACAGTATTTTTGGTGACACTGCAGAGTAGTCGTTTAAACAGGACTTTGGGACCAAGTTTACGCAGCTTGTTTATTGTGTACATTTCTTCAACTATGTGGTTGATTGTCTCACCCAGAAAGACCTCTGTAAAAAGAGAGGAGACATCAAATGTCACCTATCGTGCCGAATGCACATGTGGCGAAACCTACGGGAAACAAAAAGAAGCTTCGCAGTGCGAAAGGCAGAACACGAGAACAAGTCTCATAACTCCGAGCCAGCCCGTCACCTCGCAAAACATCCAACCCACGCATAAACACGGAACATTGCGTGCACCGAGAAAACTACCTTCGGGGGAAAATATAATGAAGGGCCTGCTAATTGCTTGCGAGAAACCAACCCTAACCAAACAAGTACATTCTTTTATTGGGAAAACTTCATTGAACAAAATCAAGTTGTATGTAAATTTCCACCATGTACGCCGCTGATGATGACCGTACGGTCGAAAACGTTTCGGTTCTTCAACAAAAAAAAATCTAGTAAGTTTTAGCCTCTTTTATAATCAATTTATATATTTTCTACATGTTATACTCTCTACGTCCGCTGCAGAGGAGGAAATTTCGTCGGTTTGCAATTGTAACAGTTTTTTTTTTCAGGTGCGAGGTATTGCAGAAATTAGCCCGTAATAATCTAGAAAGTTGCAATTTACTTGGAATTTTTTTGGAAGGAATGAAATGAAAGAAAGCATTTTTTTTTGTTTGTTAAATAGACTGGATACATTGTGAACCCCGCTTTGATTTCCAATTTCTGTAGAAAAGTGACCGTTTGTTTATTTTTATGTGCAAGTTCCAAATAATTTGATTAGTCGAGATTAGCTACTTCACTGTTCGTCTCGGGTACGGTGTGGATTAACTCTTGCTAGCACACCATGACATCTTTATAAAATTTTGGTAGTGATTTGTCTTAATTTAAGCAATTAACATCATCACTGCAATGAAAGATCAGTGTACGACCTACACTTGCAAGAATTGTGTCCCCAATTAGTTTTTCCTAAGCTAAATACTATTGACACTTAAATAAAGTCTATCATCATCAACAGATTTCGGAACGGCTTTCCATGGTGCATCATCAGTAGAACATGTAACAATTATTCGCCGAAGGCGAAGTGATTATCGGTGAATATTCACCGAGACGAAGTCGAGGTGAATATTCACCGATAATCACTGAGCCTGAGACGAATAATTGTTTTAGTGTAAATACACAGGTGATTATTTCAAAAAAGAGGGAAAAAAAACATTTCAACGCGAAAATCATCCTCACTTACAGTGGCAAAACGACTACTGGCAGCCATTTTGTCCGTCAAGGTGATTATCGGCTGATAATCCGAGATAGCGAGCCAATGAGAGCGCGCGATTTTGTATAATCACCTGTGTATTTATTTATACTAAAAGCGCTTAACCCAACATAATTTTAAGGCTTTAGAAAAAATTGTTAAGTCAGTAATGTTTAGACCTCCCTTCCCTTTAATGACGTTTTACGATGGTAGATTTTTTAATTTTAGGCTGCTTGTATTTCCAGATTAAAATTAAAATTATTCCATTAACTTCTGTAAAGGAAGCATGAGTATGGAGAACACTGCCAACAAATGTTAGGTTCGAAAGCGCAAGTACAGTGTTTTCACCATGCTAATATTTCTGTAAATGGAGATATCTCTTGATGTCCAGGTATTAATTATTTTCTTAAACGGTACAAGTTTTCATACAAGTTTTTTTCGTTGCTAGTTCTTCGTTGTAAGAAAAGTAAATTCCGAGGTAATATATCGGTTCTTCGGAAAGTGTGATTGCATTCTTAAGAAATAATTGTGTCAATTTATTTATTTTTAAAACGATCTCTATATGTATGCAAGCCGGAAATATTTCAAAACTGCACTGCTGTGGACTCAATACACTCTCTTATTTACACCAAGAGGTGGAAAGAGTAACAAATTATATACCACGAAGTTAACTACTTTACTCGTAAGAAAACTATTGACGTAATCTTACTCCGTTTTGCCTCAGATTGCTGCATAATAACAAGATTACTTTTTTGACGAATGGAAGTTTTTCCAAGCTTGACACTCTTCTATATTTGTAAGTAAGACCAGTGAACATTTTTTGAATCACAGCTCTCATGGTTTGACCATACAACACCGTTTTAGCTATCCGAGGTAACAGCCTCAGGTAAAGGGCTTGCCTAAAACTAATTGCAATATCTCTTTTCTCTCGAAAATAATATATTTCCTCTCCCTTAATTGTCTCTCTCACCGGAAACAATCTTTAGAAACGTAATGTGTTTCAATCAGCAACTTTTTCTGTTTTAGATCATTGAGTGGAAACAAACTTCAAGAAATCCCAGACGGAGCCTTCAGGAATTTAAACAAACTTCGACTAATGTATGTCAGTCAGTTAAATCAAGCCAAAAGCGACCACACCTAGCCTCTCGTGCGTCAAATAGAGACACGTTAAATTATGTTCTACCTATGCTTTGACCTCAGATTCCTTGTCACTGACGTAAAATTACCGACTTACTTGATAATTTTTTGATTCCCCAACAGAATGCTTTCTGACAACCCCATCAACACAATTGGAGAGCGAGTGTTCACTATCCGAAACCACAAGCTATCAATGTGAGTCATACAAGATGACATACTGATTTATATGTCAGCGCATCTGAAGTTACCCAGGCTGTAGGCCACTCCCGAGTTCGACGTCCAGTCGGACCAACACTGATAAGAAAGCGCTACCATTATAGTTACATCTACGAGTGGAAAGAACTTTAATCTTTACGGTTAAATGTCCGCAACGTGAAAATTTTTATTTGCTATTTAAAAAGTCCATATTTAAAAAATTAGCTTTTGCAAAAGAATTTTTACATTCCGAGGAACGAGAGACGTATTTTCTACAATTTTTTTAAAAAAGCGTTCAAATTGCCCGCCATTTTAGAAATTGGCAGCCAACTCGCTCAAGTCTTTTCTGGACTTATGACCTACTTGAAAATCCTCAGTTTCGCTGCTGTATTCACTTTCGGATTCAGAGACACCTTCCTCGATAATAGACATAGACATGACAGATTCTTTTAAAACTGAAAAGTACTGAAAACGATCACAGAGCGATACCTTGGCGTTGATCACCTAGAAAACGTAGGAGCCACGCCAACAAGCATTCCTTAATCTACGTCACAACGATCCCGTGAAATCTTGACCAGCTGAAGGGGTGTATCAAATAAAAGTTGGATTTTTAAAATTGTACAAAATTCGTGTCTCGTTTTGAAACAGTATGTTCTCTTAAGCACGACATATCTACCAATTCTGCGCCTCAGAATATCTTTCCACCTGTTCATCCGACGTTCATTCTGCACGAAAAAATGGATTTACACCAAATTTGCACAGCGCAAATATAATGCAAACATATATTTACTCTAGAGCAAACCTGTAGCAAACATGGTAAATGCCACATTTGCTACTATATTCACACTGGTGTGCAAATAGGGTAGCAAATGTTACATTTACCATGTTTACTACAGGTTTGCTCTAGAGTAAATATATGTTTGCATTATATTTGTCCTGTGCAAATTTGGCGTAAATCCGTTTTTTCGTCCACATATAACACTAGATTTTCTGATGTTGGTAACTTATATGTTAAGAAATCAAGGCTGAGTATTCGGCTTAATTCGCTTTCCATGTTCGGAGCTAAGCTATGGAATTGCCTGAAGCCTGACTTGCTCAAACTTGGGAAAAGACCTTTTAAAAACAAAATTCACCAATGTTTACTTTCGGTGCTTGGTGATGAGGATGATGATGTTGATGTCTCAACGTTAATCATAAAATTTACTAGTTATCATTAATCACACCCAAGCTGTCATTACTTCCTTATGTTTCATGTCTTGTTATAGGCTCTATGTAAATGCTAGCTATCTGTGAATGTATGTGTATAACCTATTTATTTTATTTTATTTCTATCTTTTCTATTTCTTTACCTGATTTACTATTAATGTAATGTGCTAAATTAGATTGTAAGTTACACAGCCCGCCTCGATTAGCTTTGCTATATGAGGTTGTGTATTTTTTCAATTTGTTAAATTTAAACATTGAAATAAAATGATGATGATAATGATGATGAACCGAAACTGAATTCTATCAAAAAAGTTTATTTTAATATGGACTTTAAATAGGAAAATAACAATTTTCACGTTATGGGCATTTTAGAGACTGTACACGGTAGGCCATGCCTCACAACCCCTGTTCTGGGAAGTTAAAGAACCGACAGATAAACGAAAAAAATAGGACACTGAATTCTCTGAGGGGTGGTTTTCCCAGTTAAGCTGAGGATACCAATTGGGGAGGTGGAGACCTGTTGTTTTTTACCTTTCACTTGTTATAAATTAATAAATAATTCTTCTTTACCTTACTGAGAATTGAGCGACTTTTTACAACTTCAAAGATAGGCTGTAACCGCTTAAATAGAATCAAATATGTGAGCTTAAAACTCAGTCGTGGGACAATACGATGGATATCACGATAAAGGTTTTATTTTGCTAATTCAAAATCAGAAACTCTGACAGAATTTCTCTAGCAAAGTAATTATATCTTCTGTAGATTCATGGTTCGGACAAAGCTAAGGACACTTCACCTGGCATCGTTTGGCAATAGCAAAAGGATCACACCTGTTCTGTAAGTATTAATGCAAACAAGACATTTGAGTCATTTCCGGGAGACAAGCGGAATTAAGCTTGAACTGTTAGAATTTAAATTCATGCCTAATTTATCGACCGTTTCTATGGGCTTTATGTTGATCGTTTTTCACGGAACCTAAGTCAACGATTAAACGACAATTGTTTGGTAGTTTAATCTTTTAAACAAAATTTTCCAGAAGTAACGAAATGCTTTTCAATACTAATGTAGCTCTTCCTAGACTAAAAATGTCGTAGTTTGTAAAATTTGGAGTTGAAAAAGGACACAACTTGCCCTTAGCCGAATCAAACAGGGAACAAGGAGTAAGTAAAGCTATCTTTCTTCTTCAAAACCTCACTGTGTCTTTATACTTCGCGCTCGGGAAAGCGAGTAAAAGGCGAATCTCTTCGACGATTTCGGCAAAATGGCGTTCTTCCTTTGTAACTGGAGGCCCCGGTAATGTCTCGGTGATTTGAATATCCCGCGCAAGTGCCTTGAATTCATTATTCCCGGTAATTATGCGCAATGCATACAATGGTGAAAATCAAGCGGCTCCGTCTGCCGTAGGCGCTTCCTTACACTGCTGAGTCCTAAAACTTTATATGTGCAGTTCCTGTGGCATCTTGAATAGCAGAGCGTGAAAAAATTACTTTGAGGTTTTGATAGATAAATTGTGATCGAAGTTATTTCCCTTTTTGGGAGAATAGACCACGCAATCATTTAACTGTAAATACGCTCTATTACGTCTATGCTACTACTCATGTTTAAGGTGCAATGTGCCCTTGGGAAGGATGGGAAACTTTACCTAGGCTTCTCCTAGACAGGATTTCGAACATACGACCGCCCTAACACCAGCCGCATGCCCATACTCATTGACCTACTAGATCTCCTTGGGTTCTAGGTAGTTTATCTAGGTCCTGAATGGACAATTTGTCTCGCTGGTCGACGGAACATACCATTGCCCCTTAAAGTGGCTATGTCACGGCAGTGCAGTTCATTGTGTATACTTTTAATAATTACTCACTCCCGACTCGCTACGCAACTTAACGTTAACCCAGAAATTACTTTTAAACGACACAAATAAAAGCTTCGTGACAAAAAAATGTATGTCGTGCACACATGATTTCTGTTACAAACAACAGAGATAAACTTTGAAAAACTGCCAGGCTGAACAGTTTTCAAAACCTCAATTGCAATCCATTTTAAACTACTTTAATCTTGCCCATCCCTGACTCCTTTTGTTTTTGCTGTTCAAGCTATTCAAACAGTTCTTCAACGTTTAAAGTAGTTTTTTTCATTGATGTTACACATGATTTGGTTGCCAGTTCCCAATAGCTGAATCTGGCTTTGTTCGTAACACAGCCCCTTTAAATATCAATAGTCGTATTTGAAAACTTTTAGGTATACTCTCTAGAGCCAGCGGGACACATTGTCCATTCAGGACCTAGAGAAACGACCTAACTCCACTGGAGTTCTTATATCTCAATGGGTAGAGCATTCAAGCGGTGTTACGGAGATCGTTAGTGCGAATCCGACAGAAGACTCTGATGTTTTAGTTGTTCTTTTGCCCTTTGCCAAGCAACTAGTTTTCCATCTAATAAGTTTATCTTGAGCCTTTTATAAACGGGAGTGAAAGAAGGGCGCTCGAGAAATAGCTCATGAATACAGAGTCTTACGACATGTGCGACACAGGACCTTTACACCTGACTTTAAATACACAAAGGACCTAAATACAACGAAAAAAAAGTAGAATGCAAACAGAACTTATCGATTGTTGTCTTAATTTCGCCCATGTGCTCAAATGACATTCTTATTACACTGGTTCGTTATATCACACCACAGGACTGTATTATAAACTCAAAGCTAGATGGTTATCACCTGACGCTCAAAACTCAACTCGCTCAAAAAAAGAAAAAACACGACGTGTTCTTATGACGTCGTGCAAGAGCGGAAGGCACACCCCCGCGCCCAGTCGAGACACTATGTCGATTTTCTCGGGCTTGGGACTGCAGCCACAGCTTTGTGGAGTTAACCTCCCTATCGGTAACAACGGCATCTTCATAACTCGGGTTTTTCACGCAGAAGCAATGAGTGATTTGGACGGTGAGTGCTTCAATATCTCCCTCATCAGAAGATAAATAGATGATTGGTCGACTGTTGAGAATTCCCTCTGTCTCAACCAGAGAGGCCCTCAGTGCTTCTTTAGGGACTACTCTATCTTTCAGCACCGCTTTTAGCGTTTACTTCGTGTACTGTACGAGTCTTTCCCACGCACTACGAAAGTGTGGAGCACGCGGTGGCTGAACGTTCCAATCAATCTCTTTTGGTGCACAAAAGTTCTGTATTCTCTGCTCATCCAGTTGCATGAGACATTTTCGCAACTCGTTGTTGGCTCCAACAAAGTTTGTACCATTATCACTGAACAATCTTTGAGGTCGTCCACGTCGTGCTTTAAATCTTTTCAATGCCATAATGAAATGATCTGTTGAAAGATCATCCACCAACTCAAGATGGCAAGCTCTTGTACTCATGCAAACAAACAGCAGTAAACTTTGACCTCACTACGCTTCTCATTAACTAGCATTGGTCCAAAAAGTCAACTCCAGTGTTCCTGAATACCATCCCTACGTCAAGTCTACATTCAGGTAGGTTTCTCATTTTCTGCTCGAGGGGCTTCACTGCCTGGCGGTAAAAATAATTGCACTTAAACATTGCACTACGTACAGCCTGTCGACCATGAATGATCCAATACCCTTGTCTAACTTGATTCAACTGGCACTCTGTCGGCGGATGGTAAGAAGAACGATGCATTTCATCAATGATTATTAGCTGTGAAAGCTCATGACGTGAGTCAATGATCTTGGGTTGTCGTCCACGGTATGGTATGGCCTGGGCTTTCTGTAGCCTTCCACTTAAAACCAAATATCTATCTTCCAATCTCGGGTCAAGGGCCTTGATTCTGCGCCGTTTATGGATCTCTCGACCCTTCTCTAAAAGCTACACCTCCCCGCTAAATGATTCAGCTTGTGCCCTCTTCACTAGGCAATTCTGAGCAGATCCCAGCTCCGGTACTGCAAGCGGTCCAGTCAGACGCTCTTCCTTCTTTGTTCGCGTGTTGTTTAAAAACCTTTTCACGTATGCGATGAATATCTCTTCCAGCCCAACAAGACTTCACACTCGTGCAATACTCCAACCCATCTTGCTTTTCTTTCACCCTCTTCAAATTCTTTTTGAGGTACCTCAATCTTTCTCTCTGGCCGAACATTAACTGACATATTTAGAAACTCAGGCCCACGATCTTAGCGGTGACTCATGTTGAGCTGAGCTGAGCGTAATCCTCGGGTGATGTCATCAGAAGGGTTGTACTCTCTCGGAACATATCTCCAGTAAACCGTGCTCGCCCTTAGTGTGGACTCCAGCTCACTCATAATTGTGTGAATCTCAGACACCCGGTTGCCCACGAACGTTTTGTAATTGGAACTGGTCTGGCCTATCCAATGTAGAACTGTAGTAGAATCACTCAAGAAGGTTACCTTCTCTATCTACATCGTCAACTTTGTTGCTAGAGTCTCAGCTAGACGTGCTGCTAAGAGCGCTCCCATGAGCTCGAGCCTGCAGATCAGATCAACTGAATCTTCAGGGATGCAACTCGTCCTTTCCCATCTACCAGTCTGCATTCCACGGTGGTATCCTCAAACTCTCGCCTCAGATAAGCGCATGCAGCATAGGCATCCTGACTAGAACCACAAAACACGCGTAAGGAGTTTCTCTCAAACCTTTAATTTGACCAAGGAAGGCTCTGGAAATGTTGATCTCATCAAGTGCTGCTGCTTCACTATGCCACTCACGCCATTCTCGAACATCAGCTTCCCTCAAGTCGTCATCCCAGCTGTACTTCATGTGGTTTAAATTCTGCTAGATGATCTTACTTCTAATTGTAAAAGGGAACACGAACCCTAGAGGATCTCAAACTGAGAACGCTTGGCCTTCCTCCTCGTAGTACCAGCATCTCCACTAAACTTCAACATATCTTCCTCAGCATCCCATATGATACCTAAAGTTCTGTCTGTCGGCAGCTTCTTCTCACTCAACTCAAGGAAGCGTGGAGATCTTTCCTGCTCTGGGATAGTTTGCAAAACTTCTGCGTCATTTGTCATCCACTTGTGAATGCGGAACCCCCCACGACGCAACAACTCAGTCATTTGCTCGCGCATCTCAATCGCTTTTTCTCGCGAGTTAGTAGATGGCAGGCCATCATTCATGTAGAAATTATTGAAAACGGCTTTTAAACCCAAGGGAAGATCTCCCCCATTCTCATCTGCCTTGCGCCTCATTGTTTAGTTCGCTCTGGATGGCGCTGAAACTTCTCCAAACACTGTTCTCTCGAATTGGTACACGCTCGGTTCCTCTTCTGCTGATCCTCTCCATAAGAACCTCATCGACGGTTTATCATAATCTGGTAGGCGAAGCATATGGTACATCTCCTTCACATCCACAGCCATGGCAATTCTTCCTCACAGAATCTGAGCAGAACTCCAAACAAAAAGGACTTCTCAAACTTCTTCTTCAAGGACTTTAACCGTCGCTCAGCTATATCATAGTTGTTCGGTAGAGTTGGATGCTCCTCTCTCCGCAACAGTCCAGACACGTATGCATCTTCTCCCTCAGTCTTCATTGTTGTCCGCTTCATGAGAGCAAGTGCTCGCTTTTCCTCCATTGAACGAGTTGGATTTGCTACCTTCACCACTCCCAAGGTTTCAATTTCTGCCTGAGAAACGACCAGCCGTCTTAAATCTTCATCCTCGTCTACACATCGTTCATCATACACCTTGAATGCATTGTAAGGGGATGACACTTTTTGGTCACCTGGCAACCAGTTTGTTACTGCCAACCAAGTGGGGTCTCAACACCATAGGGTACTCTATCGTCGCCTGAATACTCTGAGGGCTTCACAATTCTTTTAGGTAGAATTAGGTTTGAGTTGTTAGTTCCAATTCATAATATAAGCTTCACTGGGCCCTAATCGGTGTTAGCAGTATCTAAGCCTTTCAGGTGGCTAGACTGGTACTTGATTTTTGACCACTTCAGCCTCTGATAGGGACCAGTCAGGTTTGGCACTGTCTTCCCGTCTAATAGGTACCTGACATCCTCTTTCCCAACTCGAGCAACATGACACTTCTTGATATGTTTAGAAGTGAACACTCTCTGAGAATTGACGCCCTGAATGTCGAGATCCATCTCTTTGCCTTCGAGTCCCAGTGTCCCCGGCAAGCTCTCATCCATAAGGATAGTATTAGCCATTACCCGCTGTTCATCGTTCTTCCCAAACGTAACCACCTGTAATACCTCAACTAAAGCACGACCACCAGCTTCACAACCTGAGCAAACAGAATAACTATACTGCTGATGCGCCTCCAGCATCTGGCTTGAGGTAACCTCACTGTCCTAAGGAGTAGTCACTGAAGATCTCGCACTATCCGGCATTCTCGCTGATTCTTGTTTTGCTTTTCTCCGTTCCATAATCTTCAAGTCAGCCTCATGAAGACGTGTGTGGTGACGCATTGCACAGCCCTCAACATTACATCTGTCTCTACTACGACATTTGCTCAGACGATGGCCTGGTGATAAACAGGATAGACAAATCTCCGGTCATTCCTACAGACAATCCAGGCACAAAATTATCACTATTCTTTCGGCTACCCACTTTGACTGAGTCTGGTCATCTCCACTCTTTCTTCTAAACCATCCATCGCTATTTTGACTCGATTATTTTTACCTCCTTCTCCAACCACTCCAATAATGACTCCCATGTTGACAGTAGCGGCTTTCCTTCCACAAACTCAGCCCATCTACTACAAATGCGTACAGGGAGTTTGGCAACATACATTTCAGGAATTTGTGACTTCACCTCATGGATGAAACGATGCCCTTTGTATACACCAATCAACTTCGAGACTATCTCTTGATACTGTCTGATTTGCTCACTTCCTCACTGGAAATTGTTCCACACGCTTCTTAGCAGCTGATGCAACTGTGTCCACACGGCCAAAACGTTCGTCAAGTGCTTTCCAAGCATCTTGATATCTATCTGAACCAGGCATGAGTTTAGCTAGGCATGATTTAGCACTTCCATCCACCGCATCTAGCAGGAGCTAATTATAGCTTTTCTGTAGCATCGTAAACTTCCTTTTCATATATTTCCACTTCAAATGCCGCTTTTAACTCTGTACACTCGGTTTCACAATTTTCGCAAATGCTGGTAGAATATTCTTACACAACTGATCAAAGGTCTCCATTAAGAAGAGTGGGTTCCCTGTGATATGGTTTTCACAAGCTGGCAATTTTTGTTCATCGCTCAACTTAACTTTCTCTACTTTATCCTGTCCTGTAATTCCTTTGGATTTGTCAAATATTACTTCGAAGCGATTTGTTCGCCATCTTCAGTATTCTGAGTATTAAGAGCGGAATTCACGCCAAAGCGAGAGACTCGATCATTTACACTATCAAATGATAACTTACGAAGTTCTTCATCGATGATATTCTCATTGTCTGACCCGCAATCCTCTTTGGCAAGAGCTACCTCATATTCACACACTCTAATCTCATTTCTTCGGCTCTCTTCCTAAGTGCCAAAACCGTGGCACGTCGCTCTGCTTCGGCGCGAATTAGCTTGATTTCCTCCTCACATATTTCCTCGGCTATTTTTAGCTCAAGCGCGAGCTTCTCAGCTTGTAATTTCTTTCTCGAAATTAAACTCTTACTTGACTTGGATGATGCCATAAACTCTTTGGACGTAAATAATAGCGGTGTTTGTCCTCTCCGTTCGTCTTCGCAACTCATTTTCGACGAATTTCCCACGGGTTAAATACACAAGATGAAGGTTGTCGTTGTTGACACTTCGCGTGCAATTACTGTAAAGACGTTTGGCTGTCTTCACTTTACTCACAATACTCGCCGTATTTCCACAAGAATTAACTCCACAGCCAGCTCGAAGGGACCAAAAATATGCTCAAATGACATTCTTATTGCACTGGTTCGTTATATCACACCACGGGACTGTATTATAAACTCAACGCTAGATGGTTATCACTTGACGCTCAAAACTCAACTCCCTCAAAAAAAAAAAACATCACGTGTTCTTATGACGTCATGCAAGAGCGGAAGGCATAACCCACCTACGACATATGGTACCTATTATTTGTTTGGTATGTATGCACTCTCAGTCACTCCTTGCAATGCTAAGCATGGCAAGACAGGCAATGCGATGCCCTCGACTATACAAAAGATATTCGTTTCCCTTGTTTGCTGTGAAAATTAAGGATGTTTGTTGGATAAATATGGAAATTTTTCCCGCAAAGCTACCAGATATTAAAATTGTGTTGACTTGGCAGCTGGTTAATTTTTCAGCGACATTTTACCACTTATCAATATATACTAACTTTTCCCACTTGATTGCTGACCTCTATTATAAATGATAGGTCTTTAGCTAGACACTAAACGTAATCGATCTGGTTATGTCTCCCATTAAAACTGAGGCACGTTGTTTTAACTGTATTTCCGTTTAGAACTTTGCTTGGAGGCAAAATTAGCACCATCCGCTTTAAGGAATACTGCGTTGCTCACCTGTGAGTACCTTAAAAGTTAATTTATCTGTGCAGCCAGACTGTATGATTTCAATATAGTTTACACCGACAGAAATTTATTGACAAATATATCAGTTGCAGAAATGGAACATTTGAAGTGAACACCATGACGAAGCTTGCAACATTGTTGTGACGAAATTTTTGAAAAACGTTCGCTTTTATTGTCCTTCCACGCTTGTAGTTGTAAATTAAAGTCATTAATTTTAAATTTCAACATGATTAAGCAATAAAGAATCCCCAATACCACGTCACTCTTTCAATGCAGTCAGCCAGGCCCGGGTTGCTCGAGGCATGGTTAGCGCTAACCAGTGTTAACTACTGCGTTATGCGGAATTTAAAACTTCCACCTCAGTACAACTGTAGGTATATCCGACGCAACAGAGAAGCTGCAACACTACGTCACGCTTATAATGTACAAAGTCAGGAGCCAGATATATACTGAGAGCATACAACTTCTGAATATCTGTTTCTCTGCTGCTTCAGAAATCATAGGTTGAAAAAGGTTTCATAGGTTTATTTCCACACACAAAGCAATACAAATTAATAATACATTTTATACAGAAAAGTGGACGTTTTCGAGCGAAAACCCACAAAGTTAATAGTGTTAGCACACCTAATCTAGCATTTAATACAAGATATTATTATTAATGTATAACTTTAAATAGCAGGCAGACATAGCGACTACGTTGTGAAAACCAAGAAATCATAACCTGTTACTAAACAAGCACGAGAGCCGTACTGGGGAATATTGGCCCAAGGTCGTTGCAGTACGGACCAAGGGCAGCGAGGTCGGTACAGAAGCGCTTGAGGGACAATATTCCTCAGTACGGTCCCGAGTAAGAGAGGTTAGTAAGGTGCGGTATTTATTATATGAAGAGGGTAGTTTCTAAAGAAACTGTGGTGCTGCGTCGGTGGGGAAGTAGTATACAAAAATGTGGTTTTATCAACGGAGTTGATAATGTAAATGAACCACCGTACAGAGATTCTAAAAGCTGACGTTTCGAGCGTTATCCCTTCGTCATAGCGAATCCAAAACGTCACAGAGCGTCAAATCCCTTCGTCAGAGCGAATCCAGAGCGAATCCACTTTTCATGCCTCTTGGTGAATGATTGTAAACCCCGTTTTCCATCAGCGAACTTTGAATGGTAACCTTTCACATGTAAAACTAAATTCCCCTTGCAATAACTGTACTGTTGCGAAGAAAAAAATTAAATTCGTTTTTTATAATGACATAAATTGGGAAAAGTATCGGCCCCAAAATTCAGCCTTGACTGGGAACTCAAGTTGACATTTGCAGAGTACCCGAATCTGTTCCATATACTGAACATCTTGCATTCGCTTGCTTTTAAGTAACTGCGGAACCAATTGCAATCTGCTTCTTTCCCCTCAAATCTGTAACTATTAATTTATTAAAGCGACCTTTTAAACTGAGAATCGTTAAAGCAAAAGTTTCCATTAATCATAACCCTTACATATTTAACTGATGATAGCCCTAGTGATGGAGAAAGGTCACTTCTATAACCCAAATTTATTAAACATCCATCTAAAACTAGTTTTTTATAGGACGATTCCGTGGCTGTTACTTATCCGTGGCTAATATGAGAACCAAGCTTTCCTTGTAATGGGTTCCCGGCGTTGAACTAAGAGTTTTCTTTAGTTATTGGCATTATTGGCGCAAATGTCATGTCGCCTTAATTAATTATTTAATTCAAGTACTTCGGGAATAGCTTGTAGCTAATAACAGAAGGAGGAGACAGTTTAGAGCTCGCTAAGATGGACGGGCACCTTAAATACTTAATAGCACCTAAACGGCCGAATAATTTGGAAAAGTGTTTCAGATTCTATTCTCTCTATTCTTGCAACTTAGGAGTAACTTTATATCGAAGGGCTGTGCACTGAGATTACAGGAGGCTGTGACCTTTTTTGTTCATAAATTACGGTAATAAAGAAGGCATGACAGTACTGCTTGACTCTGAAGCCATCTTGTTTCTAGCGTGTCCAGTTTCAATGACCATATTAGATTAGAAGAACTGCTCATCTGTTTTTAATTTCAGGGGTGTGTACGTGGAGAAAGATGACTCCGAATTTATAGATATCACAGGTGGATCTGGTTACTTTGAAGAATCGGTGCGCCAGGCGTTTTTTCAGGCTGGATTCGCCAAATATTATGATGAAAGTGGCTCAAAACTTCTCCCATGCTCACCTGGTACTTTTGTTGATATCTCTGCCACCAGAAAAAGGTGCAAAGACTGCCCGGCTGGTAAGCTATTAAATTAGCTCATTTATACAAGAATCGAATACCAAGAACCGATTCAAAGTGCGAGAGTTGTGTCTTAAATGCATGAATTTAATATTAAAATGTATCAAATTAAGTTCCCAGGCATGAAGGCTACCAATTTCGCGTCCAAAACACTCAGTCATCGCATTAAAAGTCGCTTTATTAATGGTGCACTACTTATCTAATTCTTGGTACAGTTCGTGTGGACAGCGGATATCTGTTATCTTACTTATAGTCATAATTTCAAAAAGCCACCACTCCACACTCTCGTGTCGGGCTTCCTGTTAAGAGTAGTAGACCTTTTATACATTTTCTACACGGCGCTCTTTTTCGGAATTCGCAAGTTGCAACAAAGCTACTGGATGAGTGTGCATAAACCGATAAAGTGTTTATATTTCTCATTTACAATTACAATGGCAACAAAATGGATGCCTTTTTGAAGACGCTATTCAGAAAATAATTAAGATAACTAATACTTCTGTTCAATCGACCCAAGCACTCTGTTTATTCCACAAATCATATTGTTTAATTTACAAACTACTACTTAATTTTTCACCCACTATTTACAATTCTCATCATACAAAGTTCCTGTTAGTGGTCAGATTCTCTATATACACCCTTATAATAAGTCTAATATATGCCGTTTCCGCTAATGACGTCAAACTCATGCTTTTAAAATTTATTCAGAAATGTACAAAGGCTTCAAACAAGAAAAGAAATCGGAAAAGTTTTAGGCCTTTGTACATTTTTAAATAAAATTTGAAAGCACGAGTTTGACGTCATTAGCGGAAAACGGCATATATTAGACTTATTAAAAGGGTGTATAGTATCACAAAAAATATTAGAATGGCAAAGGAATGGATACTTGCTGCTTTTTGGGGCCTCCAGGATTTAACGTTAAATCCGTGAGCCCCAAAAATACAATTCTCAGCAGCGTCATGCAGGATTTTATTCATATCCTGCACGTACTGTTGTGTAGGTGTTTTTCGCTGTTCACACCCTTGCTGGAACGTGATTTGTACTTTATAAATAAGGTATAAAATAAGTGCCTTTTAACCATCTTGTTCAAACTTCCTGATAACGTCTGCGTAATCAGACGAAACCGGTCGGAGATCTGTGACAGTTGCTTTGTGCTGCTCACTAGTATTTATTTAAAGAGTTTGTGCAACGTCTACTCCAGCTAATTTTTGTAGATCACCTTGCACGTGTTTTTTCAATTTCTACCAGTATTTCTTTGCTACACTGTTGCAAGAAGATATTTTGACCTTTCCTCCACACCTCGACTCTATGCCAGCTAAATCTTAATTAATGGCGCAGTAGTGAGAGCACTCGCCTCCCACCAATGTGGCCCAGGCTCAATGTCGTTTGTCTATTGAGTTTGTTGGTTCTCAACTCTGCACGGAGAGGTTTTTATCCGGGTATTCCGGTTTTTCCCTCTACTGGAAACCCAACATTTGA
>OX421448.1:36081074-36088574 GCA_949126865.1 Montipora capitata | reverse complement strand
TGCGCCACCCAATAGTTCCTGTGGAGTGATAAAAGGCTCAATTTTGCGTAGTATTTCGCAGAAATTGCCATAGTTCATCCTCATCATTTCTTTGTAACCGGCCGTGTCTTCTATCATGAGCTGTTGGAAGATATTATTGAAGCTTCCTTTCTCACTTCTTCGTCTGATCCATGCTCTTGTTTTCCCTCTAGGTTTTCTTGTATTTTTGCCGTCATTTAGAAGCTCATTTATGACAAAAGCAGCTAAGCATTTACGTTTTTTGTGATGTGCAATGATGGCAGCTGAAAACTCCGCCATGTTTTACGTCATTTCTATGGAAACGCGCGTGGAACTATGGGTAATCTTAACCCACAATTCTCTGTTTCGTCATACTTGTAGAGTGGTTGTATAGTCCGTGTTTTGTTCGTTTGAACACCTTACCCAACAACGCTATACAATGTCGATCATACAAAGTCGAGTGTTGTATAGTGCGTGTATAGTGCGTTTGAACAGGCCTTAACTCTGACGAACGACAAAAAATACAATATCAGGTTATAGGACGTTTTCAACCAACCTCTAGGGACACCAATAACAATAGAGAAATGTACGACTTCTGGTGGACGAACAAAAGAAGCTAATGAGAGATCTTTTGTTTTCGTCCACCAGCACGGCGGCGATGACATCACGTGAAAACCTCCTATTCTTTCTTATGCAAATACTTGGCAGGGTATTCGAACTCACCAGTTAAGCTCAATTAAATTTCTGCGTGAAGATCTCATCGCCTTCGAATAAAAAGAGAGAAAAACGTTTAAACCACTTTGCAATAGCCCAAAAATTTGCCAGAAACAGGCGTGTATTTCCATTGCATATGGCCAGTGAAATAATAAATTATTTTGCTGTTTTAAAACTCGGGCACTGGAATCTTTTATGTCGACACTTTTCCCCGGCCTTGATATAAAATATTGTTAATTAGAGCAAGCCGTGCACTTTGCAAGTGGTCGCACTAAGTTTGCTGAGACATGGAAACCTCAAAAAAGACAACTACAAACATGTCGGCGTTATTCGGCCACCAACGTGGCTATTTATTATATCATCAACGAAATCAATAAAAACCGCAGTAAATTAAAGCCATGTTCAGCAAAGGTGGGCGAGAAAAAACGCCTTCACCTAAGAATGAAAGAAAGGAAATAGAAGGACGGAGCAAGGGTAGGGAGGGAGGGAAAAATCTTGATAATCCAAGTTTAGTCCGTGAAGGAACAGCTAAGAGCGCCAGTCATGAAGATTGCAATCCCTTAACTAGACCTATCCTTACTCCGCCCTTATCTATGATTGGCTCATTTTTCTGGCTGAATGCATCTATTGACCCGAGGAGGTCAAAGTCGACGATATAAATAGCATCATTCCTTACAGTAATAATGCCCCTTTTATGTCGACACTTTTCCCCGGCCTTGATATAAAATATTGCTAATTAGAGCAAGCCGTGCACTTTGCAAGTGGTCGCACTAAGTTTGCTGAGACATGGAAACCTCAAAAAAGACAACTACAAACATGTTGGCGTTATTCGGCCACCAACGTGGCTATTTATTATATCATCAACGAAATCAATAAAAACCGCAGTAAATTAAAGCCATGTTCAGCAAATGTGGGGCGAGAAAAAACGCCAAGACCACGCAAAGAGCACGACGATACTTGTCAACGCGAATAGCTAATGTGCTCACGGCCGGAGCAGCCCATGTCTGAACTACAGCCGCAAGCGAGAGTGTATAAGCGAACTCGCACTCTAAAATTTAAAATATATATATATTATAGGCGAAAAGAGAATTTACAATTAAATGGCACGTATATAGCAGCCCATGACTGAACCATAACATTGCCAACCAGGAGGGAAAAATGATAATGGCAGAGAAAACAGATGTACCACTGAAAAGTCACTGCGGAAGAGAACAATCAAATGTACTGACTCGCTGGTAGCAGCCCATGCCTGAACTACCAAGGCGCCAATGAAAAGCTAACGATGATTGACTGTTAAGAAGGATGTGATAATTATATTAAGCCCCGGGGTAATTTTACAGGGCACGTAGCAGCCCATGCGTGAACTACGTAAGGCGTATAAATGACAGATTAAACAATAGAGCTACTAACTACGAACTTAATTTGCAAGCAAACGCTCTGGGCGGATGTAAACCTTAAAGGCATCGGACTTCCAGCGGCCAAGAGTGCGAATTTGTGAATCAGAGAATCCTTTTTCAGCCGCATGCGATGCAGCTCCGATTCGAAAACTGTGACCTTTGTACCGACGGGTATCAAGGCCACAGAATGACAAGCAACGTTGCAACTCAGTATTGAATTGATCGGCCGTAATCGGTGCCAAATTTAAATGACAGAAAAGCGGACCGGTGCGATTTCCCCTCAGTACGAGATAATCTAAAATGGCCTGCACGGGACAAAACTGCTCGGGGCAGTCTTCTCGTGATATTAATATCTCAAAAGGGTGGTTGTTGACGTTGTGTTTGTATTCGGAAATTACCAGCTTGAGGAAATGAGCTTTACCGTCGGAAATTAAAAATCGCAAAGCGCTAAATTGAAGAACGGTGGAAACTGACTTAGCACTATTGGCTGCTAGTTCGCCGATGCGGAAAAACCCATAAAAGGCTAAAAGGAACATAGCTCTGTAGAGAGTTCGTTGAAAAGCCGAAGAGTTGGTGAATCGAAGAGACCTTACAAGTTCGTGCAAGACCGGGCGGGTGATCGGCAGACGAATATCACTCTTGCGACGGCGGCTCACCGCGGTCAACAGCTTTTGAATAAGAAAAGATTTCGTGGGGTCGGAAAAACTTTTAAGCTTGTGTACGTAACTGACTGCGGAGATGTACGATGCTATAGTTGACGGCGCCAATTGGCGGGCCGATAGATAAGAGATAAACAGAGCCAGCATGTTTGGACTCAAAGGAAGTTGGGGGCTTGAGGTTTTGTAAAAACGGTGAGCGAAATCATGGAAAACAGCCCAAGCCCGTTGATAAAGTTTGCGAGAGCCCGGTTTTAATGCCGAACTGAGAAGATCCCTCAAATTAGCGACCAACTCTCCGGACCGGAGTGGGAAATGGGTCTGCATCCGGTGTGATTGCCTTGAACGAGTCTATCTGAAAACGTGAGATAAAATCGGCACGACTGTTTTGAAGACCAGGCACATGACGTGCTTTAAACAAAATATTGTGCCTTAGGCAACAAAGAATCAAAGGGCGCAAGAGTGCCATGATAAGTTTATGTTTGGAAGATTGCTTGTTAATAATATCAACTAAGGCGGCGTTGTCGGTAAAAAAGACAACACGCTGATTTGCCATAAGATCCCCCCACACATGCACGGAAAGGGTTATGGGGAAGAGTTCGAGACAACAGATATTAAGTGAACGCCACGATCCAGGCCACGCGCCATAAAACCAATGAGAACCAAAAACCGCGCCATAACCTTTTGAGCCCGCTGCATCGGTGAATAGTTGCAGCGTGGCTGATGTTTCCCAGCGATCGGATAAGAAAAAGGCCCTACCATTAAAATTGTCTTAAAAAGTAAGCCACAGCTTGATGTCATGCCTAGCGTCCTTATTTAAACGGATATGATGATATGCCTTTTTGATACCTTTGGTAAGGTCAATAAGGCGGCGAAGGAAAGCGCGGCCTGGAACTACGACAGAACACGCAAAATTTAAAAGACCGATAAGGGACTGAAGCTCCCGAAGGGTAACTGTTCGACGTTTGTGAAATTGATGAAGCAACGTGCGACATTTTTGAAGCTTATCAGGTGGTAATCTAGACTCTTGAGAAATAGAGTCAAGAGTAATACCCGCGAATTCAAGTGTCGTCCTCGGCTGCACTGTCTTTCATAAGCAATCGGCACTCCGAGATAATCGCACAGGCGGAGAAAATTCGCCAAATCGGCTTCGCATTTCTCAGCAGAAGGGGCCACGAATAAAAAACCATCTAGAATGTGTAAGACGGCCGATGCTCTTAATTTATGCAACGATAGCCACTCCAAAGCAGTGCTAAAGGTTTCAAAAATGGCGCACGAAGATGAACAACCCATCGGGAGACAGCGATCGAAATAATATTTGTCTGCCCATTTTATCCCAAGCAAGGAATAGTCTTGAGGATGTATAGGGATGATACGAAAGGCCGATTTTATGTCGGTTTTTGCCATGAAGCAGCCAACCCCCAAACGCTGAACAATTTTGACTGCCTGATTTATGGTGGCGTAATGAACAGTAGAACAGTCGTCGGGAATGTTATCATTAACCGAAAAACCCGAGGGATAGGATAAGTGTTGAATTAAGCGAACCTCGTTTGGTGTCTTTTTGGGAACTATGCCAATGGGCGAGGTGCGAAAATCAGGAAAGGGAGCGTTGGTTAAAGGTCCAACAATCCTACCAGCATCAATTTCCTTTTGCAATTTAGACAGGACCAAATCCGGGTTTTGTAGGGCGCTTTTCAGATTAGGAGACTCGAACGGGGCGCGATTGCCAATAAATTGTATGCGAAAACCATAACGAAAGCCATGGACCAAATATCTAGCCAAATTAGACACATAATCCTGGAGCAAAAATTCAAGCCGATCCACCTTTACGGGCGTGACCGGTGTGCTGAGCAGAATTGAGGACGCCGGATATTCCTGATTTAGGGGGACCGTGGCGAGTGTGGTTCCCGGACGCGGAACAGTGACTGGCGGGGTGTTTTGTCCCGCATTTGTAGCAGATATGCTCGTAATTGCAGCCACTACAGGTTTTCCCGGCATGAAATGTCCAACAAGTACCCTTGGGAAAGGTGCGTGAACGAGAACGGGGTCGATTGTCATGGGTGTGGTTAGCGGGTATTTTCCCGCGGGAATTCACCAACGCCCTGAGCCATAGTTCCCAGTGAATTTGATCCCATGGATGTTGCTCAGGGGCGGACTGCCTCAGAAAACGAAATTGCTCGTCGTAGAAAAGCCACCGTCACCCGACTTAAAGGCAATATCGCGCACTACTTCACAATACTTCATTAATTTTGGAGCATCCTGGGGCACCCTTTCTACATAAATTGCTACAAAAGTATTGAAGGCAGTTATCCACTGGGTAATGGTCTGCACCTTTTTAGAGGACTGCACGGGCTCTAGATGGAGACGGTTCTGTGAGGAAATAGTATTCCCCGGCGAGAGTGATAGTGCGAACTTTTCAGTCGGGGGCCCAACGCCTAACAGCGCCCCAAAGTCTACATATTCGTTTTGCCAAATCTTGGCTTTGATCTTAGCACTCACGCGTGATCCCAGGGAAATGGCGATGCTGGTAAATAATTGGCGGGGCCCATCTTCGGTCCCAGACAAGGTGCAAGATTCAAGCGTACCTGAGACTCCCGTGAGCGCCGTTACCTCGTCGTCCACCGCCTGATCATTTGGGTGCACAATTGACGTGGAAAGAACTGGGGTTAACTCGTCATTGGTGCTGGAACGGCGATTCGCTAGGGCAGCATTCACGGCTTCAGTGACGGCCACAGAAATTGTAGTTGCCAGAGCCTCGACATTCACTTGCATAAGCCCAGAGTCGTTATTGGCTGGAGGAGTAGCAGATGAAGCCACGGAGGGCGTTGTAGGATCCACTTCAGGGAGCTCAGAAGGACGTAACCGCTTTGAGCGACGAGAATTTGTACCCAACGTGCGTTTCTTGGGAGGCATAGCTGATGATGAAAAAGGCTACCGGAAAGATAAACTAAGCTAATTAAAAGGGAAGCGTGACTGCAAGTGTTACCCACAATGAGTAGAAGTCAATTAAGAATCAACAGATGGCCCGCATCTGGTTAAACTGATAAGCTGGGCTATCGGAAAAATGAATCGGAGAAGGAAATTCCTCAGAGGGGCGTATTGTAAAATAGCCTGAATAAAAAATGACAACAGCGATCATCCAACTGTGTTTCTGTGGCTAACGCCATCGACTTATTTGCTTCTAACAACCCTGTCACGTGAGCCACACTCGAGCGTGCGTGCTAGCGCAAAAACGTAACAAAAAGCCGAGTTCCATAGCGGTGTGAGAAAAAACAGCAGCCGAGTGCATTGGACACACCTAACCTACTCGGTGGTCGAAAGGATTGTACACCCGTATGGCTTCTGTAATTAGCTCACAATAAAAAACAACCAAAGCCGGTATAACAAATAACATCGGGCACACTGTGCCATCAGGCGGATATCCGCACATGATATAAGAAGTTGTGAACAGCGTGGAATGCTGCAGCCAAAAAGTCAGCAACGTGTAATTCCAACTGAAGGCTGATTCATTAAAATTAGATATTCATCGGCTTGGTGAACATAAACCGCAAGGAACTGGCGAACAAATAGCAAATAAATAGCAAATCTTTTCAATGATGAGAGATTGCGATTGGTTAAATGCTCTCATTGTGTAGGGAATGTAGGCATCTTAAAACGGCCCCTCTGAGGCTCCTAAAAAGTCGATAATGGCCGCGCGAGTTTAAATGAACGCCATCGCTGGAATAAAGGCTAACCTTGGTATTCCAAAAACCCCTGTGCCTCCAATAGAAGGAGTACGGGAGTGGCTCTAGCAGGACCTTCAAGTACTTGACTAAATCGCGAACGCGTTTATTATACATAGGGCTCGATTCTCGATAAACCGTTTGGCAAACGCAAACACGTTTGACCTGAAAGCGGTCATGAAGCAAAGTGACTAAATCCTCAATAGCAGAAGCTATCGACAACGGGTCAGCGTGTACGAGATCGTTCGATCCCAGCTGTAAAATGACAATCTGGGGCAGAAAAGACTCAACCATCGGTAAATCAAAGGCACGTGCCTTTGCAATAGTTCTACCGCCAACACCATGCCATTTAATTTCGCAGGCTTCGGCAATGAGAAAATTGGCGTTAAGGTCGGGATGAGAGGCAATAAAGTCCTTTAAACGGCGGATAAAGGAGTGGCCAAGAATCAATACCCGAGGTGGAGCAATGCCAAACGTTTAGGGAGAATAAAGCCCTCTAAAAAAGAACTTAAGCAGCATACAACTTGCCTGAAAAATCTTGATAATCCAAGTTTAGTCCGTGAAGGAACAGCTAAGAGCGCCAGTCATGAAGATTGCAATCCCTTAACTAGACCTATCCTTACTCCGCCCTTATCTATGATTGGCTCATTTTTCTGGCTGAATGCATCTATTGACCCGAGGAGGTCAAAGTCGACGACATAAATAGCATCATTCCTTACAGTAATAATGCCCCTTTTATCATTTAACTAATCAAGCGTTAAAAGATCAAGGTGACAGTCAAGGTGATGGCTACGTGGCTGTATACTGCAAATGCAATTGAACTCATCCACATGAAATATTGATCTTTCACATTCATTATCGGTTGTCCTAAAGCATCAGAGCTGAAGTTCATCGATGAGACCACTTATCATCTAGGCCAGAAACTTCAATGGGTGGATTTTTGTTTTCCTTGGAGAAGTCAACAGAGTGTCCGGAACTCGCAGTTTTCGAACTGGTCGTATGTTGTGGTCGAAT